>CM055894.1:76028383-76628383 GCA_029582155.1 Panopea generosa | reverse complement strand
CAATTCAAGTATGTCTTAAACACTAAAACAGTATAGGTATATCATTAACTGTATAGGTATATCATAAACAGTATAGGTATGTAATAAACAGTATAGGTATATCATAAACAGTATAGGTATGTAATAAACAGTATAGGTATATCATAAACAGTATAGGTATGTAACAAACAGTATAGGTATATCATTAACAGTATAGGTATGTCATAAACAGTACACAAATGTCATAAAAAAATTTGCTTAGAGCCTGTAAAATGAATAAAAATAGCTTTACAGTTGGTTCAGAGATTTGATTTAAATTAAATTCATGATGAATAAGACAATGTCTGGTGAGTCAAGCCAACTTCAGATCTATGACAATATCAGAGCCCGGCCGTTCAGCCGGCACAGTCGATTATATTACTGTGGTATGTGTAAGAATTAAGTTGGTGTAATAGAAATAATCCCATTATTACAACGTTCAATACATAATGTTTGTATTAAAGGATATTAATAGTATTGATTGATTGTATGTTGATTGCTTGATATCAGCTGAAATTGGCAAACAAATCTTTTATTGCAAAGTTGACCGATCCGCTTATTAAGATATAGGAGTTGATTTGACCTCACAGTGTTGATTGCATTATTCTGAGTTTGTTGAATATGTTGACCCGAAATCTGGACTTAGACAGTCATATAAGAGGCCAAAATTTGTTACCAAGACTAGGTAGAGTTGACCCCAGACTGGTTCAACTTTGCCTTTCTTTGTTATTAATCAGTTGTATACTTTCAAATTCCAGAGATAATTTGTTTTCGTTTTTAAATGGGTTTAACACCATTTTTATCACATTATAATATTATGTAATATATTGTGGTGTGAAATCTCAGATGTATATCCAATAAGTTATATATGGTGGTTAGAGACCTGAGATCTATATCTAATATGTTACAATCATAATGATGGTGGTTAGAGACCTAATATCTATATCTAACGTAATATATGGTGCTGGGGGACCTCAGATCTATATCTAACATGTAATATATGGTGCTGGGAGACCTCAGATCTATATCTAATATGTAATATATGAAGGTGGGAGACCTCAGATCTATATCTTACATGTTATATATGGTGGTTAGAGACTTCAGATCTATATCTTACATGTAATATATGGTGCTGGGAGACCTCATATCTATATCTAACATGTTCTATATGGTGCTGGGAGACCTTAGATCTGTATCTAACATGTAATATATGAAGGTGGGAGACCTCAGATCTATATCTAACATGTTCTATATGGTGCTGGGAGACCTCAGATCTATATCTAACATGTTATAACTTATATATGGTGGTGGGAGACCTCAGATCTATATCTAACATGTAATATATGGTGCTGGGAGACCTCAGATCTATATCTAACATGTTCTATATGATGCTGGGAGACCTCAGATCTTTATCTAACATGTTATAACTTATATATGGTGGTGGGAGACCTCAGATCTATATCTAACATGTAATATATGGTGCTGGGAGACCTCAGATCTATATCTAACATGTAATATATGGTGCTGGGATACCTCAGATCTATATCTAACATGTTCTATATGGTGCTGGGAGACCTCAGATCTATATCTTACATGTTATATATGGTGGTTAGAGACCTCAGATCTATATCTAACATGTAATATATGGTGCTGGGAGACCTCAGATCTATATCTTACATGTTATATATGGTGGTTAGAGACCTCAGATCTATATCTAACATGTAATATATGGTGCTGGGAGACCTCAGATCTATATCTAACATGTTCTATATGGTGCTGGGAGACCTCAGATCTATATCTAACATGTAATATATGGTGCTGGGAGACCTCAGATCTATATCTAACATGTTCTATATGGTGCTGGGATACCTCAGATCTATATCTAACATGTTATATATGGTGCTGGGAGACCTCAGATCTATATCTAACATGTAATATATGGTGCTGGGAGACCTCAGATCTATATCTAACATGTTCTATATGGTGGTTAGAGACCTCAGATCTATATCTAACATGTAATGTATGGTGCTGGGAGACCTCAGATCTATATCTAACATGTTATAACTTATATATGGTGGTGGGAGACCTCAGATCTATATCTAACATATTATATATGGCGGTGGGAGACCTCAGATCTATATCTAACATGTTATATATGGTGATGAGTGACCTCAGATCTATATCTAACATGTTATATATGAAAGTGGGAGACCTCAGATCTATATCTCACATGCTATATATGATGGTTGGAGACCTCACTCAGATCTATATCTAACATGTTATATATGGTGATGAGTGACCTCAGATCTATATCTAACATGTTATATATGAAAGTGGGAGACCTCAGATCTATATCTTACATGCTATATATAATGGTTGGAGACCTCACTCAGATCTATATCTAACATGTTATATATGGTGGTTGGTGTCTTCAGATTTATATTTAACATGTTAAATATGGTGGATGGACACCTTAGATCTATATCTTACATGTTAAATATGGTGGTGGGACACCTCAGATTTATATCTAACATGTTAGATGTGGTGGTTGGAGACCTCAGATCTATATCTAACATGTTATATATGGTGGTTAGTGACCTCAGATCTATATCTAATATGTTATATATGGTGGTGGGAGACCTCAGATCTAAATCTAACATGTTATATATGGTGGTTGGAGACCTCAGATCTATATTTTACATGTTATATATGGGACTGGAGACCTCAGATCTATATCTAATATTTTATATATGGGACTGGAGACCTCAGATCTATATCCAACATGTTATATATGGTGGTGGGAGACCTCAGATCTATATCTAACATGTTAAGTAATGGTGGTGGGAGACCTCAGATTTATATCTCATAATTTATGTTATATATATGGTGGTGGGAGACCTCAGATCTATATCTAAAAATTTATTCATATATGGCGGTGGGAGACCTCAGATCTAAATCTAAATGTTATATATGGTGGTTGGAGACCTCAGATCTATATTTTACATGTTATATATGGGACTGCAGACCTCAGATCTATATCCAACATGTTATATATGGTGGTGGGAGACCTCAGATCTATATCTAACATGTTAAGTAATGGTGTAGGGAGACCTCAGATCTATATCTAATAATTTATGTGATATATGGTGGTGGGAGACCTCAGATCTAAATCTAAAATGTTATATATGGTGGTTGGAGACCTCAGATCTATATTTTACATGTTATATATGGGACTGGAGAAATCAGATCTATATCCAACATGTTATATATGGTGGTGGGAGACCTCAGATCTATATCTAACATGTTAAGTAATGGTGGTGGAAGACCTCAGATCTATATCTAATAATTTATGTTATATATGGTGGTGGGAGACCTCAGATCTTTATCTTACATATTATATATGGTGGTGGGAGACCTTAGATCTATATCTAACATGTTATATATGGTGGTGGGAGACCTCAAATCTATATCTAATATGTTATATATGGTGGTGGGAGACCTCAGATCTATACCTAACATATTATATATGGTGGTTGGAGACTTCAGATCTATATCATACATGTTATAATTTATATGGTGGGCTGAGGCCTCAGATCTGTATCTAATAAATTGTGTCATATATGGTGATGGGAAACCTCAGATCTATATCTTACATGTTATATATGGTGGTTGGATGTGTGAAGGATGTGGGTTCTGTCCCTGGCAGGGTCATATCAAAGACTTGAAAAACGGTATTTGAATCTTTGTCACTTGATGCTCAGTGTTTAGAGGATAGTTATAGGTCTGGTAGACCGGGTGTTATATACTGTGACTGGGTTGGGTATCATATCATGTGTCTGTGGCATGTCTCAAGTAGGCACAGTTGCAATATCACTTAAAAATTGTTGAAAGCAACGCTTAACACCATACAATAACAACAACAGCTGTAATACAATTGTACTTGATCACGCCACTCTCCACAAGTAACTGATAAAGTTCCCGCTTGAACCAGCAGTGAGAGAGATGAATGACAATGAGATGCAATTTTGTATATATCAATCATCACAGAGACTGGCCAGGAGGGCAGCGATTCGAACTAGCAACCTCAAGATTTATAGTAAGCTGCGCTACCTACCATGCTAACCGGGCCAGGACACAATGTATGGAAAAACAATATTCAAAATTGGCCTTTTATTTTATTTTACTTTTATATGATTATCTAAACTGCAGCATTTAACAAAATTATTTTATTTATTAAATTTACAGTGTTGAAATTTAAGCACTTAAAGTTATATTCAAAAGATACTACTGTTAAGTAATAGTGCAGAAGCTGTTCAAATTTGCAAACAGCTGTTGTAAGATGGCAGATGTGCACGAGACATGCAATATAACATTTAGATATATATATAATATGTGGCAAATAATAACGCTACAATTGGCTTAAATAAAATTGATTTTTTTTCTGCCATGCATTTCATTCTTCAATTTAATTGACAAAATGCAATTTGATGACTTGAATTTAATGTCAGCTGCCGCTTTCAACATCAAATATAATATTAGATTTGTGTGATATTCTCGAAGGGTTTAATGAGGTTCTGCTAGAGGGTTTACTGTTAGTGTCACACAGTCGTAGTTTATAACGAGGACTGTATTGCAGACTTTTAATGTATGTGATTACCTTTTCTTGTGTGTTTTAGATTATACAGTTGATATATGCTAGTGCATTTATCAGGCAGGCTATATTTTACAATGGGAATTGATATCACATGTTTGTATTTTCTGCATGTGCTCATGAACTTCTTGGAATCAATTTGCATTTTATAAAGAAGTGAGTGTTCAATTTTAAACACAGAAGAGATTTTTTTACTGAAAATTTGGTAGATGTCCAAGCCTTTAACCCTTTACTCCATAGATACGCGTTTTCCCGCATCAATCACAGAAGGCCTTTAAAAATAGTGCAGGAAGAGTTGAGATTGCTCGTGACAAATAAGCAATCTGAACACTTCCTGCACTGTTTTCCACACTGTCAGTTAATATAAACATAATTTACCCAATAATTAAAAAGCCTTCTAAATTAGGTGTCCAAAGACGTCTTTATTAGAGGCCTCAAAAGGTATCTATATGAAGTAAAGGGTTAAGAGTGGAAAAAGTTAGAGAGATTGAGGGGAAATTGAGTTTAGTGAACTGGAAAATAAAGAATAACTCTGTTAAGATCATGTTCTAACCATTAATGATCAGATATTACAATAATGCTTCTTATCATACTACAATACATGTTATAGCGACATTTCCCTAATTTAAAGTTTTAAAGCTTTCCATTTAAGCATTTAAACCTATTATTACAATCATATTCTCTTAATTTTTTCCATTTTCAGCTGTGTGACTCTACGACATTTATTAAAAAAAAAAATGTTGCAATTTTTTTTTAACTCAATTGGGAAAAAGTGGCTTAGTAGGTCACGTGGCTGGATGTCATTCCAGGGTCATGAGTCTGAGTCATCACCTAACCACAACCTCTGCCACGATTTCCTGTAAATTTGTTCTACAGCCATGAATCTCCCACCTCTGAATATGTGGGGAAGTAGTCAGTGACTTAAAGAGATAATGTGTGTTTAGTACTGCTCGCTACCTATACTTACAAATTCTTTTGTTTGCCACTTCCATCATATACCATTTAGGATGGGTAGGTAGTAAGGGAGGTTTTTAAAAAAAATCCAATAAAATATTTTGAATGAACACACATAAAATAAAATAAATAAATAACAGAGTAGCAATCAAACAGTAATTTAATTTAGGCTCTAGCCTAGCAAATTCCAAGTATAATGGTTAGCTGTGCTGAATAATTAATTACTGTTGCTGTCATAAGATGTATAGTCCTGCATGCATACAAACTACCTTCACCTCTGTGTTTTTATTACAGGACTTGATGTTCCAGCTACTGAATGGCGTGGACTTTCTTCACTCCAACCGTATTGTACATCGTGACCTAAAGCCCCAGAACGTTCTCATATCTAGTGGCGGCCAGCTCAAACTCGCAGATTTTGGTCTCGCACGTGTGTACGGCTTCCAAATGGCATTAACACAAGTTGTAAGTTCATGAATTTCAGTTATAAGTTTGATTCATGAACTCTGGTTGTAATTTTCAGTTATAAACTTAAGATGTTTGTTTCGGTCATGACTTTCATTCATAAAGTCATTTTGTAAGATTCATTGTAAAAGAACAAAATAGTAGGTTTGAGTGAACATTACCAAAGTTGATGCAAGTAATTAAAACAAATATGTAAATAGTTATTTTAAGCTTCAGGAGCTCAAGGTGAGTTTTAGTGATCGCTCATTTGGAGCACTTATTGTTTGTCTGTTGTTCATTGGTTTATCCAGCTGGGCCCGATTAGCTCAGTCGGTTACGCGTCTGACTATCAATCCATGGGTCGTGTGTTCAGATCCCCGCCCGTGATGATTGATATACGACATTGTGTCTCATTATCAGTTGTCTCTCGCTACTGATTCAAGTGGGGAAGTTATCAGTTACTTGCGGAGATTGGGTGTGCTGGAGTACTGGGTAACCTTTCAGGATCCCAGCAAACATTGGTTAGGTTAACTGATTGACTGTTAGTCCTCAGTGGCATAAAAATGACAATAAATATTCAATCAATCAATCCATGAATCAATCAATCAATGGTTTATCCAGCAGTTCACACATTCCAAAAGTATTGGGAAACTGTTTACAGACATCACACAACATGCTGTTGATTGCTCTTTTGAAAGTTAATAATAACTAAAAGGACAGAGCACACCTATGAACTAAATATGAAGATTGTTATCCATATTTGAAGACACTTTAATGGCACCCCTTATAGTAGGCCATCCAAACACAGGAAAAAAACTTTTGATGGCAAATTTGAGAAGAATTTGGCATCCATGCTTAATGTCTTCCTTGGTATGTATACAAACCTGTGAGGGTGGATGCCAATGAAATCGCCTCACAATCTCAAAATTAGGTCAGAGGTCAACTTGGTGCAGTAATTGATATATAGAATTAAGAATACTGTCTTGTTAAAATATTTATTTATTTATTGAGCTGAAAACTAAAGAAATATGTCTGTTGTAAGCAACTTCTAGGTAAATGAATAAAATATGTTAAAAATTGTGTTGTCAAATTAAGGTCAAGGTCGAAAAGTCAGTAAAATTTATGAATTTTGAATTCCTTGTGAAATGCAAGCTTCCAATACATAAGACCAGGCAAGTATCTTAAATCAAATGAAGTGAATACATAAACAAACCTTAAATTAAGCATATTAAAAAGAAGGAAATAGCTTCATGAGGTCACAATAGAAGTCGGACAAAACTAATAGTGGTATAGAAATAGTTAATATTCTCTGATATTGCTCAACAAAGAAAGCTAATGATTTATAGTCGTTTTAATATACACTAGTAATAAGTTAATGCTTTGTTATATAATAACGATATTTGTTAGAATGTAGAAAGTAATTATTCGGATAGCATGCATTCCAAAAGCCTGAATCATAGTGTGACTCTCGATGATTATGTACCATAGCAGTGAAAAATTGGGAAAGTCATCAAGTTAAAAGCACTTCATATTCAGAGACACTCAATAATTCAGTCTTTGTGGTAGAGTTCCTAAATCATACAACCCTAGCAAGAGGCAGAGGTACCAAGGACAACTTGTGTTTCAGCACAGAACCAATCTCTACATTTCAGCTACCAAAGATATGTTTAAACGTTTAAATGTTTAAAAGACTCTGAAGTAGTTTTCTGTCATCTTTAACAACCTGAACTTTCTGCATGTTTGAAACATCATATATCAATGCAAATGTTTTGGAGGGTTTTCTTCAAAGGATCATACTCAGAAAATGTCAAACGTATCCATTTGTTTGATCAAAACTTGAACATCAGACTCATTAAGATCAGTTCCTAAAGGCAGACAATCATATCTGGTATAGGTATGGTCTTCCTCTGCATCACTTTCTCCTTATAGTGACTTCTCTAACACATCTGACTGAGTTGTCAGTGTGACACAGAATTTGTCTCTGGCTTGGTCATTTTGTGTGAATCCAATTTTCCTATTGTTCATTTTACAAATGTTTTCATCCATCTTGTTGCTTGGTCAGTGTTCAGTGATTTTGCTCCTTTTGACTTTAAAAAATCCTATCTTTAAATTCCCCACACATACCTGGTGCTGTCTTTCGAGAGATTTCATATCATCTAAGTAAACAGGTCTTGACTGTTGCATACAAGTTATTTCTTTTTAGAATAGAGTGGCTGATCTGTTGTGATAATGGTGTTGCTTTGACCAATATGATTTGAAATTGCTTCAAATATATTGATAACAGTTGTAAATGTGTTCAATTCATCAAAATAGGATTGTAGTATTGGAAGCATTCCTATAGTTGTTATTGACAGAATATCTGGACTGCTTAATTCATTGTAAGCTCTCCAAGTTGGAACTGTTTGCACATCATTCTGACTGTTTTGCTAAAAATCTATTCAAATATTCGGAATATATGCTGTTTAACGTGTTTCATTATTGTTTGTGTACCAACTACTTGCATTTATGTTGTCAGGTCCATGTATTGGATATAGCCTACCATCATTGCTTTATCTAAATGGATAGTTTTCATAGTATCAGCAGAAGCAAGTTTGCCCAATTCACAAGTTCTGGTATTAATACCCACATAATATTCTCTTGAGTTTGATTGTATTTCCCAACCACCAGAGGCCAACATCTTGAGATTGTGTATGCCGTTAGATACGCCAAATACTATATCTCCTGCGCTAGTATATACAAACTTAACAGTTCTCCGCATAGGTTCTGACTTCAGCATTGCCATCTAGAATAATTGTCATACCACCAAATAGCAGGTGAGATAGAGAAAGAACCTTCCAGGAACTACCTACGTAATCAATGTCTATTCCTTCCTGAAGGGAATCATGCCCATCTCACCTCTTACTTGTTGAGCAGCAGTCAACACTTTCCTGTAGAAGTATACTTTCATATGGCTCTATATACTTGAATCATTATCAGATAAATCAGTATATGACCTAAAATCAGACGCATAGATGATGGTCTAATAATCTGTGCTTTTGGGTCTAGCTTTTTTGACGTCTTCATAGAACGATCCTCACAGACTGTTTTAATACCCGCTTCCTTGTAAAATAGCTACTCCAGTTGCCACCAATAATCACCAGAGCTAAACCTTTTTCCAGTCCAAATCATAATTCTGTCATTACTGTATCATCTTCGATAGTATTCTCATACTTCACAATTTTTCTATTAAACTTAGACAGACATTATAGAACGTATTTCACTTCGGACGCAATAATGTCATTTACAGCCGCAATACATATTCTTGAAAAATATCACTCTTATACAGTGTAACTGTTTTACACCTTCCGACTGAAATAAAATACAACAACTCCAATCAGTGGGTAATATTTTGCTCAAGTTGCTTAACGGACAGGAGCATCTTCCAACACTTCTTCAACACTACTAGTAGAAGGTCCAGGAGGTCCCATTTTTTCTTTGAGCTTATTAATTTTTTTTTGGAAGTGAATGCACTATATCAAATTTTATGCCATAAAATGTTTCAATCTCGCCAAGTGTCAGGATCATAACTGTCAATTCAGTCAAGAACTTCTATACTGGAGGTTACAAGTAATATTCTATGAATCTCAGATACTTTGTATGGCATCTTTATATATGGAGTGACAACTTTTATTAGTTTTATGTACAATTAAGGTAATTTGATTACATCATAACATAAACTCTCTTTCTTTTACATTTACTTTTAATCTAAGGTATATATATTCATAATTGTTATTTCTACTGGAATCGCATTTCAATTGGAAAAGAATACATGATAAAAAAATATGCACCAGTGTATTATCATATTGTGTAGAACATACGGATGTTCAAGCATACACATAACCTTAATTGTTAATTTTAGTACTTATCTTCAAAGATATGTATAATATTTAAGGTTTATAATAAATTGCAGATTTGCAATAAACAACAACTACTGAAATTGTCTTTATTTTAAATGCACTTATTGAACTTTCAGCTCGTATAAAAACAAGCAGAAAGACAGGCATGCTTCAATATCCTTTAAATAGATGCTTCATTGTCCTTTACACTGTTTCATTACACTATTTACAACATGTCATAACAGAAAAAAAATATATAAAGCAACATACTTGTAACATTAGTGACAATAATTTATATACAATACCGTTTTGTTAATTTTGGCATCTGATTGACCTTTGACCTCAACTATGACCTTAAAATGCAATTTCATGAGTGGCATCCATCATCACATGGTGCTATACATATTGGGGAATGATGTTATGATACTAAAACAATTCTACAAATTGCCATCAAAAGTTAAAATAAGGGTCTATTAGAAGAGGCAAGGTTATTAAGTTATTCCCTCTGTTGGTCAATCAGTTGGTGCAGTCAACCGTCACAATTTCAGATCAATGACTACAGCCCACAAACTTTTGCATGGTGGTTTATCTTGGTAAGCAGATGATCCCTATTCATTTTGGATTAGTAGGTCAATGTCAAGGTCACAGTGACTATTTATAGAAAATCTGTTCCCGATATAACAAGGTTTTGCTTAGGGACAACAAACTTTTCAGAGTGGCTTGTTATGGTAAGTATATGTATGACCCATATTTATTTGGGGTCAATAGGTCAAAAGCCAATATCACCTTTACTATTTATAGAAAATCTGGTTGCCGTCTAATCTCTCGAGAACAGTTTAGCCTAGGTTAGGTACCAAGTGATTTTTGGCCTATATCCTAAAGGTTTCAGTTACATGACCCTTTATCATTGAGGCATATATGTTTTACACACATTTCTTGTTTTTAGAATGTCTTCAAAAAAATTGACATTATAGATGGGCCACTGTGTGACTGCCACTAGAAGTAACTGTGAAATATTGTTATGCGATGTTTAGTAGAGTACAAGGGATAACTTTATTTCGTTTCAGGGTGTAACATTTTGGTACTGGGTACCAGACATAATATAGGTACTTGAATATTTATTGATATTTCAGGTTGTAACACTGTGGTATCGGGCACCAGAGGTCATTCTTCAATCCCAGTATGCAACACCAGTAGACATGTGGAGCTGTGGATGTATATTTGCAGAATTGTTCAACAGACAGTATGTATTCATCTATAATTGATCATTTTGCATTAAAGGGACATGCAACAATATTAAAATAGAGTTATACTTGTGTTTACAAATTAAACCAATCTATACACCGTAATACTCTCCTTGTACTTCTGTCTGAAACTTTATTGTAAAGAACTTTTTTTTATGTATCTAGTGATGGCAGCGTTAGTAGACGAAAAATACAAAATGACATTTCATTGCATTTTTTTTCAATTGATTGATTGATTGATTGAATATTTTGCAATTTTTATGCCATCGAGGGTTAACATACATTTTTTTGTTGTTGTTTTTTTTTTTCGAAAAAATTAGCTTGAGCACTGGTTAACCTTTCAAGATTCCGGGAAAGAGTGGTTGGGTTAACTGATCGTCTGCTAGCTCTTGATGGCTTCAATAAAAATGATGCTAAATATTCAAACAAACAAAAACAGTGATATAGGTACTTTTACTGCAATGCATGTGCAGAAAAGGAAAGTATTGTAGATGAACAATATCATGGTAAAACACAATGAGATGACCGACTGGTCCTCCTGTAATGAAAACAATCTGAAGCCGGGCTCCATTAGCTCAGTTGTTAACGCGTCTGACTATCAATAAACGACATTGCGTCTCATTATCATTCGTCTCTCACAGCTGATTCAAGTGGGAAAGTTATTAGTTACTTGCGGAGATGGAGTGTGCTTAAGTACTGGTTAATCTCCCAGGATCCAAGGAAACAGTGGTTAGTTTAACAGGTCGTGTTAGCTCTTGAAGGCATGAAAATGATGCTAAATATTTAAACAAACAAAAACAGTGATAAAGGTACTTTTACTGCAATGCATGTGCAAAAAAGGAAGGTATTGCAGATGAACAAAATCATCGTAAAACACGAGGGGATGACCGACTGGTCCTGTAATGATTACAGTCTGAAGCCGGCCCCAATTAGCTCAGTTGTTAACGCGTCTGACTATCAATTAACGACATTGTGTCTCATTATCATTCATCTCTCACAGCTGATTCAAGTGGGAAAGTTATCAGTTACTTGCGGAGATTGGATGTGCTCAAGTACTGGTTAATCTCCCAGGATCCCAGGAAACAGTGGTTAGGTTAACTGGTTGTCTGTTAGCTCTTGATGGCATAAAAATGACCGTAAATATTCAATCAATCAACAATTCAATGATAACAATATTTCATATTAAAATTTCTTGTTTTAAAACCCATTACGTTTACAGAAATAAAGTATGTTTTATTTTAATTAATGCAAATGGATTGTGAATCAAGATTTTACTACTCAGACAAATTCAGTTTTGTCTTCCTGGGCAACCAGTACTAAACATGTTGATGTAACTGAAGTGTCTTATTTGGGGATACTGTACCACCCATGACAGGGGAATCGAACTTACGACCGTCCAATACTTTGTCCAATGCTGTACCACCAGTCTACACACTTGAAAGCTTATGGTGAATTTTGTGTTTTTGTGTCATTAGTCTGGTTTTCATCAGCTGTCAATTCATTGATTTTGGATCATTATACAATTTTACAAACCAGTATTTCACCTTTTGATATGTTTTATTTTCAGGCCATTATTCCGTGGAGAGTCAGACATAGATCAGCTGATCAAGATTTTTGAGTAAGTGTCCTTAATAGTTATGCAAGTACATCGCTATATTTTGCACAACTAAAGTATTGATGTATTTGTCATCAATGTACAGTAGTTTAGTGCATTTCTTATTTCAATAATAATGGTTTGGTATCCATAGCAACATGCATACATGGTTAATGCCGCAGATAAATATGTGAAAAATAACAAATATTTCCCTGTAAAATGCACTGTAAATCCTATATTATTGAGGACATGTCATCAATGTCTGCATAAAGTCATTCCTGTAATAGTATTGCGCACAAGTTTCAGGAGTTTAAACAAACTTACATGATAAAGTAGACTCTTTCACAAGCAAATATTGCGTCTGAGAAAAAGGTGAAACAATGAGCCGCAATACAGTTTTGTGTCAATATTAGCAAAACACATTGGTAAAACTTTGAAAAGTTATTTGTAGTGCAATCTGTTGTCTACAAATGGCACAGTGAGGAACAAGAAACAATAATGGATGATGACAGGTGTGGTCACCCTGTGTCAAAATAGAGCAGAAGTCACAATGTGGTAAAAGGTGCATCAATAAGGATCACCGTAATACAATTCATGAATAAGTTTAGGTTATGGTACTCTGCGCATGATAACTAAGAATTAATCACATGCAAGTCAGTTGAGTGCTCGCAGAGTTCCTCGATTGGTAAAAGAGTGTGATTGGAGTGTCTAGTAAGAGTAGGAAATTGACCTTGTGACGATGTAACATAAATCTGACCTGTGCTGAATAGGCATATATGACATGTTTGAAATATATGTAACGATTTTATTCGCATAAAGCTCATATAGTTTCTTCATATTTTGCATATATTTGCAGTTTGATTAAAAATAATACATGTAAAACCCCAGATAAATTCAACATTTCATTTTCATTTTATGAGATTCATCTACAAACTTCTGGATAACCCCTCGTAATGGTAATTGTGCAATGAATGATCAATGTTCCTGAAACAGTGTTAATTTCTGGTGCCATTATTCCTTTACTGGAAAATTTAAAGTGATACTAGTAACAATCATAACATTATGTACATTACAGAATTGTAGGTCGTCCAATGGAAGCTGATTGGCCGCAGAATGTCTCGCTGCCATGGAATTCATTTCAAGCATTTCCACCAAAGTCTGTTTCCAGTTACATACCTGAGATGGATCCAGTTGCTAAGGATCTATTTGAGGTAGTTACTGTCATATTTAGTTGCTAAGGATCTGTTTGAGTTGTTTCTATCATATTCAGTTGCTAAGGATCTCTGCGAGGTAGTTACTATCATAGTTAGTTGCTAAAGATCTTTATGAGGTCGTTACTTTCACATTTAGTTGCTAAGGACCTGTTTGAGGTAGTTTCTTTCACAATAAGTTGCTAAAGACCTATTTGAGGTAGTTACTTTCATATTCTTTTTATCATTGATATAACAATATATGCACACAAATGCATAATATAGTATACATCAATCTGCAGTTACAATTACTATAACTTTTGTCAATGAAATTCGTTAATAAGACCACCCTGCTATTAAGACCACTTTTACCTGGTCACAAAGGTGGTCTTATTAGGGGAGTTTTACTATACTATCATATTTTGTTGCTAAAAACATGTTCAAGGTTCATGTAGTTACTTTCAAATTTTCATTGCTAAGGACCTGTTTGAGGTAATGACTACCATATTTAGTTGCTAAGAACATGTTCAAGGTTCATGTAGTTACTTTCAAATTTTCATTGCTAAGGACCTGTTTGAGGTAATGACTATCATATTTAATTGCTAAGAACATGTTCGAGGTTCATGTTGTTACTTTCAAATTTTCATTGCTAAGGACCTGTTTGAGGTAATGACTACCATATTTAGTTGCTAAGAACATGTTCGAGGTTCATGTTGTTACTTTCAAATTTTCATTGCTAAGGACCTGATTGAGGAAATGACTATCATATTTAATTGCTAAGAACATGTTCAAGGTTCATGTTGTTACTTTCAAATTTTCATTGCTAAGGACCTGTTTGAGGTAATTACTATCATATTTAGTTGCTAAGAACATGTTCAAGGTACATGTAGTTACTTCCAGATGTCATTGCTAAGGACCTGTGGAGGTAGTTACTATCAAATTGAGTTGTTAAGAATCAGTTTAATATATAAAATTTAGTTATGTCAATTTAAGTTGAAACGGTTCTGTGGACAGGTATGAAATTTATCGAATTAAGTTTAATTGGTTCGGTTTGAGGTATGACATTTAGGTGATACCATATTTGATTTTACTTCTAGTTCTGACTGGAAAGACACCAAGCTCTATTTGTATTTGCTGTAAAAACTAGATATCATCAAATTGTCATACCAACCAATCCACCCATACCAACCCATCTTCTTATATGAACCCATCTTCAAGCAACTTCTCTAAAATGACTTGACAGCTTTTGACCAAATTTTGTGCAAAACATTCTTTCATGAAGCTTTCTCAAAGTTGATCAAATTATGACTGTGATCTAATTTAAACCCGTCCCTAAGTGGCTTATCTAGTTGTTTTGTTTTCTGAAATTTCAAAAATCTCATTCTACTAAAGCGCAAGGGTCTGGAGCTTTGAATTTTCAAAATCTTTTTCCCAAGAACTGATGAACCAAATTTGAATAAATGGTCCCTATTAGCAGGGGTTTTACGTTCGTTTAATAGTTAAAGTTGAATATTGCATTTCTGTGCCCCCACCCCCCATTTGTCATGCATAGATGGATTTTGTTAGTACTTGCTACAAATGATCAACATAGCATGATGATGTGTCACACGTTACGCACAGGCTCTGGTCTGTAGACACCCAGGTTAAACTTTTGTGTTTAAGATATCTATGCAACCACCCATTGGATGTGAATGAAACTTAGCATGTGTGTTCACCATCATCAATGGAACACACACAGACAAAAACCATAACTCTGGATTGCATTTTGGCACAGTTATGGCCCTTTTTGGACTTAGACACCCAGGGGCGAGCTTTGTTGTCTTCTGACAACTCTTGTTAAATCTTGACTGTTGGTGGTAGGGTTATTTCAATACATTATGTTTAAATTAAAATCTGATTTTATTTTCAGAAACTGTTGTCATTCAATCCCCACAGAAGAATCAGTGCAAACGAGGCATTGAACCATCCTTATTTTAAAGATGACGTTGATAGCATACGGACAACAAGCTCATTATCACCCACGTCGACATCAGAAACGGAAAGTACGGACGATAGATCAGACACACCAGTCAGCAAATGAATGCGTGAAATGTGTAGTTTGAAAAAGATATTTGTAGCCAGTATAAGCTAACTATAGCCTGGGTTAATGATTTAAGCCCAGGCTAATTGAAAGTCCAGACTAATAAATGGCCAGTGTATTTAGTTGCTGTGATCATCCCAGCTTCAAGTTGTTCAATCAAAGAAGTTTTAAAGTGGGAGAAAGTTCAAGTTCTTGGAATGACAAAGATTCTGCTTATATTGAGTAAAATTTGTGAATGTATAGAAAAAAAGACCCTACTGGGAATGGAACATATCTGAGATTCGTAGATTGCTTGTTGGAGGTAGATGGAGTGAGTATCTATGACACTTGGACTTGTTGGTAGAAGTCTGTACTGGTTGCATAGGAAATTTTGCATTTCTCACAGTCTTGTAGATTGTATGATGTCATAATGTGTTTTGTGTTCTCAGACTCTTAAAAGTTGGTATTTATCTGTAAGAGAAGGAACTTCAGGTGAAAACAGTGATTAATCTGTTGCAGTATAGTTTGTTATATGCTAGACATATGTTGGAAATAATTGGTGCAAACGACAAAAGTGTAGATCAGTTACAATGTTGAGTAACTGTAGGAGATCTCCATAAAACAGGGCTGTTCAGTTTGCAGCTAGCAGTGTTTATGGACACCAAGAGTATACAATTGAATGGTATTAAAATCAATGTAAATTGAACTACTTCAGCCGGGCCCAATTAGCTCAGTTGGTAATCAATCCATGGCTCGTGAGTTCGAATCCCTGTCCAGCACAGTCTCTATGATGATTGATATACGACATCATTCATCTCTCGTGCTGATTCAAGTGGGAAATTATCAGTTACTTGTGAAGATGGGATGTGTTCGAGTACTGGTTAACCTTTCAGGATCCCAAGAAACAGTGGTTAAGTTAAATGATCGTCTGTTAGCCCTCGATGGCATAAAAATGACGCTAAATATTCAATCAATTCAATGAACTACTTCAGTGCCATCCGTTACTTCTCTGTAGTTACATGTCATATTGTACACAAGCAGACAGTTCCCTTATCTGTTTGTTAATGTAATGTAATGTTAACAGATAACCACTGCTTGGTTGGTTTCTTTAAGTAGCTTCGGCAAGTACATTCAATATTGCTGTTGTGGAATGAATGAAGCTCGAGTGATGAAGCTTGGATAAAAATGTTTTTGGGCTAACTTTTTGAATTTTGAAAGACTAACAGTTGAGAAATGATACTACACGGCCTAAAAATTTAAAAAAAGTGCTGACATTGACATAAAACTACAGCTCTGGTACTAGTACCTGTACATGAATAGATTTGTAGCTGCTCCCAGATCTGAATTGCGTGTCTGTATGCAAAAAAAACAGATGATTGAGCAGTTGAATTAAGGACCAAGTTTCCATTGGTTAGACACTTGATGAAAACAGTAACGAAGTGCATCTAAACAAGATAAACAGTCTAACCTGTCTTAAGCAGCCAGTCAAGAGAAGGAGCAAAAGTGACCTTTTAAGACAGATTTTGCTTAGCACAGGTTAATTTGCTCGGAAAGTATAGGAATGGGAGAAATAGTGAATGTGGCTGCTTAAGACAAGTGGCTGCTTAATAGAGGTGATCACCTTTACAGGTTTGACTGTACATGTATAAAATATTTGTTGGAACAATTACTGAATGACCAATTTTAAAGATGTCAAAATGCTCGTTGACAGAAGTTATGAATTTTAAACAATATTAAAAATATATAAAATATACAATTTGAGTGTTTTTTACTGTCATAACTATGTGATTACCAGTACTTCATAGATTTCTTCATTCTTTTCAAAAAGAACTAGCACATGATGATTTCTTCATGATTTTCACAATTTCCGGTGCTTCGTGATTTCTTCATAATTTTCACATTTTCTGGCACTTCGTGATTTTTTCATGATTTTTGACATCACAATGGTGGCTGTTCGATCTCATCTGGGCTATAACTTTCTCATACATGGCCGTTTTTTTAAATAACATGGCAAAAGTGTTCACTATAATCATTTGTCACGAGTAAGAGCCATGTCTATAGCTCAATAGTCAATGTCGCACTTAGAGGTTTAAGATAAGAAATGGGTACAAAATTGCATGTGAATTATTTCTGCTCCAAATCTTGTAAACCACTTGATGGATTTTAAGATAACATGGCACAATGTTCACCGTAATCAGATGATGTGTCGCGCACAAAACCAAAGTTTGTAGCTCAAAGGTCAGGGTCACATTTAGAGGTTAAAGGTCAGAAATGGGTTAAAAAGTGTGTGTGTGTCTGATCCATATTTTGTAAATCACATGACAGAATTTGAAATAATGTGCCACTGTTGGGTACATGTTGTGCCGCTGTTGGGTACATGTGCCCCTGTTGGGTACATGTTGTGCCCCTGTTGGGTACATGTTGTGCCGCTGTTGGGTACATGTTGTGCCGCTGTTGGGTACATGTTGTGCCCCTGTTTGGTACATTTTGTGCCGCTGTTGGGTACATGTTGTGCCGCTGTTGGGTACATGTTGTGCCGCTGTTGGGTACATGTTGTGCCGCTGTTGGGTACATGTTGTGCCCCTGTTGGGTACATGTTGTGCCGCTGTTGGGTACATGTTGTGCCGCTGTTGGGTACATGTTGTGCCGCTGTTGGGTACATGTTGTGCCACTCTTGGGTACATGTTGTGCCCCTGTTGGGTACATGTTGTGCCCCTGTTGGGTACATGTTGTGCCACTCTTGGGTACATGTTGTGCCACTCTTGAGTACATGTTGTGCCCCTGTTGGGTACATGTTGTGCCGCTGTTGGGTACATGTTGTGCCGCTGTTGGGTACATGTTGTGCCGCTGTTGGGTACATGTTGTGCCGCTGTTGGGTACATGTTGTGCCTCTGTTGGGTACATGTGCCGCTGTTGGGTACATGTTGTGCCCCTGTTGGGTACATGTTGTGCCCCTGTTGGGTACATGTTGTGCCGCTGTTGGGTACATGTTGTGCCGCTGTTGGGTAAATGTTGTGCCACTCTTGGCTACATGTTGTGCCACTCTTGGGTACATGTTGTGCCACTCTTGGATACATGTGCATCAGTTTTGTCCTTGTTGAACATTCTCAATGCAAATGTTACCGGTATTCAAAGTTTTGTAATGAAGCAGTTTTAACCTTTAACCATGAGAACATGTGCAAGTTATGTATATTACATTATGCATAAATTCATATGCCTATTATGTTGTGTATATATATATATATATCCAATATTCATTTGCATATAATGTTGTATGTATATTCATATACATATGTTGTCTAATATTCATATGCATATTATGTTGTATTTATTTTCATGTTTTGTGAATGCAGTACCAGGTGCACTCATAATGTAATTGTAGCCTTTACAATGTAATTCTTAGGTCTTTGATTCAAGTTTATAGGACTTGATCTAAATATTTATAAATAAAATGTGAGAAATTTTGACAGTTACTGAGTGATGGCAAGAATAGGATCACTGTGGCTTATGCATGTCGTAAGAAGCGACAAATTGAGTAATACGATAGAATTTGCTGAAACTCTGCAGGTATCAAGGTTCTAGGTTCGTTCTGCATATTCATTTGTTGATGTATTTTTTTTAATCAGTATGTTAATTTGTTGTTTTTGTACATGTAGAGTGAACCTGGAATCTTCCTTCCTGTTGCCGTCCAATGACCTATAATGTGTTGGTACGCCATAAAACCCTATTCATTCATTGACAGTTACTTGTGTGAAGATGGTGGGTCTACTCATATTAAATCTGAGCATTTCCTTCACCATATATAAAATTATGTTAACATATAACCTGTCTTACAATCACATACTTGTAACTACTGAGGTCACTGGCTTTCAATTCCAGCCCAGTACAAATGCTTCCTGTGAGGAAATATTCCAGTTGTGGAGAGAAGATGGTTTACTCAGATTCTACTCAGAAACCTGGATCTGAGTATATCCTGCACCAATAATGCATAACATGTAAATTGTTGAAGATGACAATAAAAAAACAAACAAACAATTTCAAAGTAAGACAATTTTTTCAAGATATAGGAACTACATGTAGTTAGCAAAGTGTGATCTAATGTCACTTTATATTTCAATTGCAGGTGGTGCAAAAGTAAAACGAGTAGATTTAGAGTCTACTGCCAGCGTAGAAGTTAAACGTGAAGCTATTGAATCCAACATCAATTCCATGTCATATTCAGATATCAAAGCACTTGAGCGTAAAGTGGAGAAGGAAATATATGTCAAAGAGATAGAGAACATTTGTTTGCAGATAAAAGATTTACATTCTGATATCATAAATGTTGCTGCCTCTCCTAACAAGAGTGGAGATCCTGAGTTTGTTGTTATTGCTGGAAACCCTGAAACAACTGAAGATAAAGTTAAGCAAAGTTGTCCTAATATAAAGGACTATTTGATTACATTCCGATATGTTAGCAACGAAGGAAGAGATGTAATGTATTCTGACAAATGTTGCAACAAACACTTTACTGAACTTGAAAATGTAGAAATTGACAAAGCTATAAGCAAACATACTGAGGATGTAATGGGAAAGTTTAAAAATGTGAGTGCAATATCGGCTTGTCCTGTGCGTTCAGTTGGTTATGGAACATGTGATGCTAAAATTATTGAAGAAGTTTGTATTGTGATATTAGTGAATGTAAAGTTTCCAGATCAGAGGTTACCTCTTGGACAGGAGCCACTCCCTAAAAAACTGGATGGATTACCAGTAGACATTCGAGAAGGTTATGTGATGGCATTTGGGAGAAAAATGGCTAAAGAATTCCATGGAAATGTACGAATGGGATGTGAAATTGGAGCTAAAATAACCAAAATGTCTGGAACATTGGGTGCTTTTATTGATCTTCCAAACAATAAAGTAGGATGCTTAACGTCTCTTCATAACATCTTTTTAAAAGGTGAAATGCTTCAGTTCCAATCTGCTTCAGCGGTGCTTTCAAAAGTGCCTCCACCACATACAATAATGCAACCTGCAAAAGGTGACAATTTTCTGGGTCATGTGATCGATGCCCATTTCTTTGAAGGTCAGCAGGGGTTACAGCCGGGGATGGAGGTGGCTGTTATCGAGTTAGATTCTAATCGTTGTCCAGTGGACGGTGAATTTCCATACTGCAAAATGGAAAATTATGGTTAGAGCTTTTATCTGCTTTTTTCCTATTTTAATCTTGACAGAATTTGTCATATGATCATTTTAATGACAAAACTTTGTTGCATTAAACGTAGTTACAGTTTAAGCAATATCTGGACTTAAAAGTTGATATAAAAACATAACTGCTGGCACAGGCTTTGAATTTAGTTATCATTTAGTTTATATTAATCTATTTAAGCTTAATTACAAATAAGCTGAGAGCTTATATAAATTGTTCTCAAGTCTACTTCCTGGGTAGAAACATTAATGAGTGTTTATGAGAGGCCAATAGGTCAAGCTGGGAATCAAACCTGCGACCTCAAGCATGAGTGACAAACACTCTTTCAACAGCACTACCATCCCCACCTATCTTATTACGAAACAGTCATTTTGTTGTGATATTTATAGTGACATGATTTTGTTTCTTTAGAAAGTATCAAGTTTTATCTTGTTTGAACCTTTGTTTCAAAATGGTTTAAAGTGACGTCTCAACATCACTTACCTCTCACCACTGAGGTCTCTAGAGGGATGGGGGTGGGGAGGAGAGGGGTTTCATGCTAATCTTGGTCCAAAAACTTATATAAGAAATAAGAAAGTTTGCCAGCTATTTGTGGTGGTTTTATTTTACGTTCGGTATATTTTTTTTTGTGATATATCTAGGAGCGCTTTTACACTTTATGTAGAACTTTTTACACACTGTATGTACTGTTTGTGTATAGTTTTACACTCTGTGTAGTGACGTTTTTATATTATCTTGATCGAGATTCTGGAATATGGAGAAGAAGACATCTGTTAAATTGGTGATCTTAATTTTTTTGCAGTCAGAAGTAGTATGACTTGCAAAGCGATGTCTTCAAATTATATAGTAAAGGCCATTTCTAGGTTAGCTTATTGTTATTCAAACAAAGGAAATTGGTTAATCAGTTATTACTTTGTTACACAATATGATTGCATTTCAAGGCTTGCTAATAGCTTTGACACCTAGTACTTCTAAAGGATTATGCCATCTGTTAGTACCAACAAGTTGACAAGTTATTACCAAAAAACCTTGAAGGTGTCAATAAAGTTTTTATAACTCTTTGAAAATAAACTCACAAAAATGTAGACTTGGACAGCCAAAATATATATATAATTGATGTTGTTTTATTAATTACAGAAGTGTGAAATAATCAAAGTTTGAATAAATATATACTGCAGAAATTAATTTCTGTGAAATTACCAAATCTAAATAAAATAATCTTATAAAATTATACCATATATTGTTATATAACATGATATATTATTATATCATATTCTAACAAAATGTTTGAGCATAATAGTTACTCCGATTTATTCTGAGGTATTCCTTCACCATTGAAACTGGATGCCGCGTATAATTACGAACAGTAATGTATTGAATATGATGTTAAACTAGTTACTATTCAGTGTATGCTGAGTTAAACAGTTTGTGATAAATGAAATCAATTGTTGATCTATATCATTGTATTGTTGGTAGCAATTTTAGATACTTTGATAATACAGTTTTAAAAAACACCAACACTTAAAAAACGTTAGTTAAAATTTAACTTGATATAAATTTTGAAATATGGTATTTGAGGCATCATTGAAACATACTTTTGTTCTTTAATTTCATTTAACCCTTTACTTCATACACATCTAATATAGACGCCTTTGGACACCTAATATAGAAGGCTTTTGAATTATTGGGTGAATTATGTTTATATTAACTGACAGAGTGGAAACAGTGCAGAGAATTGTTTAATGTAGCTTATGTTTTCATACTACAGGTACAATAGCTGTGTAATGTATCTATTGTTTTGTCAATACCAGTGAAAATATAATGACACCTGCACAATGTGCAAAACAAAAAAACGCCCTACTAGGAGTGCAGTCTTTATAAAATAATCAGTAATGGTCTGGAAATATAGTCGGACGTTTAAATGATTATATAATGACAGTATATTTTAAACATTTTTAGACTTGAAAATTTGAAACATTATCGACGTAAGTATATTTGGACCATATTCTAAACTCTCAGAAGACATTATTTTTATTAGATTAAATATTAAAGGGTCCTCCGTTTCCGAGTGGTCTACGGCACCTTCTCAAGATCACTTACCTCTCACCGCTTAGGTTATAGGTTCGAGTCCCGCTCACTCCAAAGACTGTATGTGAGAAAGTTTCCGGTTACTTGCGGAAGGACGGTGGTCTTCCTCCACTAGTAAAACTGGATATGCCATTTATAACCTGAAATGTGTTAAAAATGACGTTAAACTCCATTTAACCCTTTACTCCGTAGATACGCGTTTTCCTGCACCAATCACAGAAGGCCTTTGAAAACAGTGCAGGAAGAGTTAAGATTGCTTGTAACAAGCAATCTGAACACTTCCTGCACTGTTTTCCACTCTGTCAGTTAATATAAACATAATTCACCCAATAATTCAAAAGTCTTCTATAATACGTGTCCAAAGGTGTCTATATCAGAGGTGTCAAAAGGCGTCTATATGAAGTAAAGGGTTAAAAAAAATAAAGGAAATAAATATATAAATTATTTTCTGATTTCCAGGATACAACGAGGCCAATCCTATATTTTACAACAGCGGGAGAGTTTACGGTACTTCACATTTGGGTCATCACAAAATTCTTATCATCAAATATGGTGCAGAAACACTGCTGACAGAGGGGAAGTTTTTCAGGAAGGGTTCGGCCATTAAAGTTTTCGGACGTTTGTTTTGTGATCAGATTGAAATCCAGGACTGTCACGTAATAACAAGCAAAGATGAAAATACAAACGAATTGAAAAAGGAAATAGTACCGTTTGCACAACCGGGCGATTCAGGTGCTCTTGTACTGGCCCCTTTTGAGGGTAAGAAGGACGACTTGAGGGCTGTTGGGTTACTGGGTGGTGGTACGTCGTGTGGAACATACTATGTAACACCAATGGCAGCAATTCTGGAGCAGTGCAAGGTCCGATGTTTAAAAGCATTTCCACAGACAAATGCACATGTTAACAATTTTAAATGTTTGCCCATGGATGTTGATAGTTGAATTTCAGATAATTTGAAGAGAGTTTGAGCGAAGTTCACTTCACTAAATTTTCCAAGAGAAAGTTTGCGTGTTCTTTATGAAAGAACGTTGCCATGACGTTACTCATTTTCATCTATTTCTGGTACAGTCAAACCTGTCTTAGGCAGCCAGTCTTGGGAAGGAGCAAAAGTGGCCTTTCAAGACTGGTTGTTGTTTAATACAGGTTAATTTGCTCTGATGGCATAGAAATGGGGACCATCAAACGTGACTGTTTATGTACATTCTATTTGAATGTGTTAAAAAAATATTTTATTATGGTTTTAATTTAACATAAAATTAATATTATTTCAAGTTAATCATATCTCATAATAAGGAAAATACTACAACTGCTTACAAAATTTTGTTTTTTGTTTTTTTGTTCATAATTACACTAGGGGGTCCTCCTCAAGGTCACTTAAATTATCCAAAGTAGCATGTCAATTGCATATAATGCCTCACACTTTATTCATGTATATATTGGAAAGGCTACGAATAATTAAGTGGTAGAGCATAGAATCCATGATCAGGGTCGTGGGTTTGATCCTCCACCACAGCTATGTGTGATATCCTTGAGCAAGACTCTTTTCTACATATGCTTAGTACTGGTTCTTACCAGGAAGACTTGATTTGCTTAAGTTGTAAGAACTTATTTTACAATCGAAGTTAAATAAATAAGTTTAAACTAATACATTTGTCATAACCATAAATTACTAGATGTTGATGGCTTCAAGGGAGAATAGAGTTGATTTATTTGTACATTCATTATAAAGCGTAGCCTACTGAGCTTATCGTGCCCGGCCCTCAAGGGAGAACAGAGTTGGTTAATTTGTACATATATATTATAACTTTAACCCGCGCGTGGTATTTCCTCATCCACATTGCAATACAATCATAGCTTCACTTTATTCTCATTTGTCCAAGTTTAATTTGTAAGATGATTTAACCTTGTGGAAAGAAAGATGTTCGATAGTCTGGATTTGCTTGTTGATACATTTAAAAACATTCCATTTTTAGCTCTACTGGCCAAAAGCCAGAAGTGCTTATGCGATGGCGCGTTGTTTGTCGTCTGTCGTCTGTTAGCAGCACTTTCTCTGAAACTACTAGGCCAATTAAACTGAAACTTCACATGCATGTTTCTGTTGCATAGGAGACTATACAGAAGATTTTTTTTTTTTCGATCTGAAATTCAAAATGGCCGCCATTACTAAAAATATTCCAAAACTTAAAAAATCTTCTTTTCATGAACGGCCCAACAGATTTTCAAAATGTTTATGTAGTAATGATGACCAACTATAGTTTTGTTAAATTTGTTCAAATGGTGTCCCTAGGATTAAAGATCCCTGGTGATCCCGCCCTGAGGGTTCAATTAGGGGACACATGTCATTATATTTTTTTTTTTTTTTTTTTTTAAAATGGAAATGATTTTGCCTATATCTTCACAGAAGCATTGTTTGGTGAAGGAGGTTCAGATTTGTAAAAATGACTGGGTTCCACTGTCTTAAGGGGTCAGGAGGGGCCCCAAAAGGGTAAAAATTGGGAATTACTAAAATCGTTTTCTTAAGAACCGGTATGTTAGATTTGTTCATATTTGGTATAAATTATCCCTATGTGTAGGGGTTTGATTGCAGATAAGAATTAAGGGGCTAAAATTTATAGGGGCCCTGTAAGGGGACTTAGAATTTTACATAGGGATACTATGGGAAAACAGAAAATTCTCTTTTTCTTTCATCTATTCCGAAACCACTAGGCCAATGAAACTGAAACTTCACATGCATGTTTCTGTTGCAAAGGGAGACTATACAGAAGATTTTTTTTTTATCTGAAATTCAAGATGGCCGCCATTATTAAAAATAGTCCAAAACTTAAAAAATCTTCTTCTCATGAACTGCCCAATAGATTTTCAAAATGTTTATGTAGTAATGATGACCAACTATAGTATTGTTAGATTTGTTCAAATGGTGTCCCTAGGGTTAAATATGACCCTGCCCCGAGGGTTCAATTAGGGGACACATGTCATTATAATATTTTTTTTTTTTTTTTTTAAATGGAAATGATTTTTGCCTATATCTTCACAGAAGCATTGTTTGGTGAAGGAAGTTCAGATTTGTGAAAATGACTGGGTTCCACTGTCTTAAGGGGTCAGAAGGGGCCGCAAAAGGGTAAAAATTGGGAATTACTAAAATCGTTTTCTTAAGAACCGGTATGTTGGATTTGTTCATATTTGGCATAAATTATCTCTATGTGTAGGGGTTTGACTGCAGAAAAGAATTAAGGGTATAAAGTTTATAGGAACCCTGTAAGGGGACTTAGAATTTTACATAGGGATACTATGGGAAAACAGAAAATTCTCTTTTTCTTTCATGAAAACAGAAAATTCTCTTTTTCTTTCATCTATTCTGAAACCACTACGCCAATTAAACTGAAACTTCACATGCATGTTTCTGTTGCATAGGAGACTATACCGAAGATTTCTTTTTTTCGATCTGAAATTCAAGATGGCCGCCATTACTAAAAATAGTCCAAAACTTAAAAAATCTTCTTCTCATGAACGGCCCAACAGATTTTCAAAATGTTTATGTAGTAATGATGACCAACTATAGTTTTGTTAGATTTGTTCAAATGGTGTCCCTAGGGTTAAATATGACCCCGCCCCGATATTTCTATTGCATAGGAGAATTTCAAAAAGTGCTATGGCCACTATGAGTCAGTAGAGCGTCCTCAGGCCCTCTTGGGCCTCTTGCTTTTGTTTACTTGAAAACAGTTGTAAATATGTTATTGACCAATATAGTGAGGACTGATGTATCGACCAAATTTGCTATTGTGAAACTACGTCATTCTATTTATAGTTAGACTCGACCAATACAGGTAACACATTAATATTGAATCTATTTTAATGTACAATTTATGTATTAACAGATAAACGTGCTGTCATCCCTTATACGGTCGAGTCCATCTAGATATATCGTCGGATTGCCACGGATGTCAATTCCGATACTCTCCATTTATCACCCGTGGGAAAATACGCTAGTAGTCTGCAATATTTTATTTAAACAGAACAGAACAAAATACAGCTTGCATTTAAATGGCTTTTACATGAAACTAGTGCTGCAATTGGATAACGTTCCCTTCTTGAAATCATGAAAGTACCAATTATTTGGTTGCATCGTGGCTTGGTAGAAACGACACAAAACTAGTGTAATATCTCACGGGTTATAAATGGAGAGTATTGGAATAAATCACAAGCGGGTATCCGACGATGTCTAAATATAGAATGAAGTAGTTCCAAAATAGGGTATTGGGTTTATACATGATTGTATGGGTTCTCAATTATGAAGTAGTTGTATTCAAAATGGTAACTTCATGCTTTCCTATACCATGCAATGATGAAGTTGCCAAATTATCAGTTATCTTTGAATCTATTATACCTGCCATCATTGTGTTTTTATTTAATCGCACAGGCCATAGGTCTCGTATAAAAGTTTATGCATTTGAGGTAAATCACGTCAAGGTCAGAGAAATGCTTTTTAGCTCGCCGGGACGAAGTCCAAGAAGAGCTATTGTCATGACCCCGGCGTCGGCGCCGTCTGTAGACACCCAGGTTAAACTTTTGCGTTTAAGTTTAAGATATCTATGCAACCACTCATTGGATGTGAATCAAACTTTGCATGTGTGTTCACCATCATCAATGGAACACACACAGACAGGAACCATAACTCTGGATTGCATTTAGGTACAGTTATGGCCCTTTTTGGACTTAGACACCTAGAGGCGAGCTTTGTTGGGCTTCTGACAACTCTTGTTTTCAATTAGCAACACAGGCCCTTTAGTTTTTATCCAAATATGTCCAAACATGGAAGTAGGTTTATGATTATTAAAACTCAAACTTTTCTTGAACCAGTCAAAATTATATCAGAATGCCCAGGTATACATTTTCTGAGGTTTGTATAAAAATTTCAACATTTAACTGATATAGAAAATATTTAGTAAAAAGTGTCAACATGTTTCCAATATGCAAAGTATTAAATAAAGGCTATGATGGGAGACAACTGTTATAATTAAAATATTTTGGTACTCACTAATTACTTCCCCTTTTATTAGGTAATTTTTGGGGGCGGTGCTTTAGCAGCCGCTCTCAGAGCTAACATAATTTTATTTTCAATACCGCAAATCTACAACCGTGTTTTGTGTTAATGCAAACCTAACAACCACTTATCAAATAGTTCCACCCCGGATAAGCGCTTGAACTCGCCTATTTCAACGAAAACATTAATATTATTACATACAGCGACGATTTATACCTATAAACAATTACGTATCGTATAAATTCCAAGTTTATATTCTGGAGCATTAATCAGCACAATGGAATTAAAGCGCATGAATACAGGCGCGCTGAACTATGGTCACGTGACTAAAAGATTACGCCATCTTGTAAATTAATTCCAGGTCACGAACTATATCGCCAACATGCACATTGAAAGAGTCGTATATTTCGGCAAGGACTTCAGATAATAAGTTCTTGATTCGGGAGTCCGATTTCACTTTTTTCTATCATTTTAAAAATGTTTACGGTAGCGAAACTTTTCTAGATCTGTCCGTTATGCTAAGGAACTATACTCCTTGCTTATGTCAATAAACAATCAGTACTCGTTCTAAAAATAGAGATATGCTAATGCAGATCATGTGACTTGCGGTTTCTCCCAAATGTTTAAAAATAGACTTGTATTCCTAAAAAGAATTCGAGATTGATCGAGTTATGAATAATGTCAGTGCTGTTTTTTTTATTATTTAGTAAATATTTCACAAATTTCCAATAATTGGAACAGTAGATAATTTCTACTTAAACATATAAGAGTTAAGGCATTTGTGTTTCCGTAGCCAAAATATGCAAACATCCAGATGTGTCTAAAAATCGGCGCCATAACATTTTGGTTATTGCGGTTCTGTTTACGGGGTGATATAGGGCCCTAGAAAATATAAATGTAAGAATCAATTATTACATACACATTTCTACTTTTCGTCTTTTAAATGAATTGTTTCACTGTTGCGCTAGAGAAATCATTAAAGAAAATAGTAAATGAATATACTCGAAGTGGAATTCATCGTGCTAGATTCAGAGCACTTTGATATTTTATATATACTGTATATGATAGAAAGCTTTTCATTTCTGAAAATATCACGAGTTAAGTTGAAGATACAAATCTCATATCATTGAGTTGAACTAATATCTTGAAGTTGGACGTTTGCCAAATTTAAGAGTTAATATTCTTACTATAACAGAAATACACTTTCAAGGGCAAACCATTCAGTTACGTTTCTGACATATTCGAGAAAAGAGTCAACGTTAAGCATAGAACATGCAGATTCTGTACCATGTATAAGAATCAAAGATAATCGGGATTATTCTACTTCAACGTATGCAAACTGACCTGTTTGTTTAAAACAATAGCGACATTTTACATTTTATATACTCCGCCCCCATCAGCACTACAGTGCTTTGATTTATATTATGTATTATAAATGTATTCTTTATATATGGAAATATCTAGTGAACATTTTGTTTTAACTGATTGTTTAATGAAGGGGTCTTCTATGGCTGTGTTGTGAAAGCCGAAAAGTGCTGCACTTACCTCTCAACAATGGGGTTGTAGGTTCAAGCCCAGTCTAGTCCAAAACAAGCCAGTTACTTGCTGAAGATTAGGTTCTACTTGGAGTCTAAGGCACTGTTGCCTAACAACCATTAACCTCTCATCACTGAGATCGTGGGTTTGAGCCTTGCACGGTCCAAAAAATTTATATTTGAAAGTTTGCCAGTTACTTACTGAAGAACAATGGTTCTACTCGGATTAATTTTGAGGTCATCCTCCATCAGTAAAAGTAGATATACTTGAAATGTTTTGAAAATGGCATTAAACCCCATTCAAAAATTAATGAATGAATAAATGAATGAATAAATGAGTGAATTGAACGAACGAACGAACGAACGAACGAACGAACGAATGAATGAATGAAGGAACGAACAAACAAATGAATGATTTAATTAATCAGTCAGAAAGCAAGTAAATAAATGAATGAATGAATGAATGAATGAATGAATGAATGAATGAATGAATGAATAGGTCAAATTTTCTGATGGTGCACACATTTATTTTTCACCAATGTGCTATCATGTATACAAGTAGTTAAAGACTGCCCATCATTAGACATGAAATGGCAACAAAAACTGACCTTAAGTCTGAGTAAAAAAACAGGTAGGAACATAATTATAATAATAATATACTACATGTATTATACTTATTACTTCAACGCGATTAGTCAACATTTATTTCATGTAAACTCTTTATAGCAGCATTTTTATTAGACATTGTTGAAGAATATCATAAAAAAATGGGTCCCTGCTTTTATTGCTTCAAAGGGAAACAACTCTTTAACTACAATATACTAGGGTATATACTTATTACTTCCCTTGGACTGGCCAGGGTTTGTGCCAACTGTACTGGAGGTCCAGGTAGGTACTTTTCACAATTTTGGTCAGCACCTCTAGGATACATGTATGTCTGTGGTGTGGTGCTTGTCATGCTATATGTGCCTGTGGTATGAGTCTGATACAGATTATAACATTTATTATAAATGTAATATATTTTGAGACCAGAGCTAAATCTAAACCGCAACAGTGGTCTAATGGCATAATGTCCGTGTTGCATATGGATGGTTGCGGGTTCAATCCCTGACTGGGTAATACCAGTGGCTTCAAAAAAAGTACTAGAAACTTCCTTGCTTGGTGCTCAGCATTTAGAGGATAGTTCTAGGTCTGGTCAGCCCTGTTTCAGTATAATGTGACCGGGTGGGGTATCATACCATCTGCAGCATGATACTCCAGTGTGGGAGCATTCAGAAAACAAATCAAATTTATAACTTTGCAGAATAAAATTTCTCACAAATGAAACCATTCCCAATAATGGGGAGTTCAATATTGTTGAAGTTCTAACGATTACAAAATTTAGAAAATTGCTTGAAATTTTACTTTATAAACTTCAGTTGTTGTTTTTTTCAAGACCATTTTGCACGATCAAAAAACATTACAGGCAGGCCTCTCAGCAGGCCATTTAAGCACAGGGGATTGACTAGCAGAAATGGTATTCACCTGGCATTTGAAATTTTGCAAAATCTTACTTTCCTCTAAATCATTATTTTTCTTTGCTTATCTTTTCTCAATTTTATGCCTAAAATGAAACACACTAAATATGATGACTTTAACTGATTAAAACATGTTTTTCTAGTGAAATGTATTTCAATGAGTGCCTTACACAGTGCTTGAAAATGTGTTGGAAATGTTTTTGCATCGTTTTGCCAGCACTTGCATTCTTTCCTGTGGACAACCCTGAAAGGTAACAGGTAACATGCAACTATGTAAAAAAGTCAGTAGCCTGTGAAATTTGAGTTACCATTTTGTTAAATAACTAATAATACTCGTGCTATTTGATCAACATTTAGCCAGAAGATGGGAGCTTCCCAACCTTCTTTGTTTACAGTAAAAAATGACCTTTTGAAACAGTTTGTTGCTTAATACAGGCTAATTTATGTTGAAAACAGAAATGAAAAATAGCAAATGTGGCTGCTTAAGACAAGTGACTGCTCAATAAAGGTGACATCTTAGTCCGACACAGGGTTGACTGCACATCCTTGATCTAATAGGATTACTGCCACCAACAACAAACACCATACAAAGGTTCTGATACAAAAATGACTAACACAAGAAATTTGTAAATATTTGTCTGTATTTTTTTCTTCATATATATATGTATTTGCAAAATAAATTATCAAAAATATCAAATTATATACAAATAGTAATAAATATAAAACAAGTAACAACATCAGCAACATCAACATCGTTTACTGTTTACACAGCTAATTATGTTCTTAATGCTTTAAAGAACCACTTGGCAAACTTATTAAAGGGATACTGGACATTTCCAAATTCCATTTATAGGAACCACTAGTGAAGACATCAAAAATGAGTAGTTAAATATTTATATAATACTCTGTATAAAACATTACTATAGTTTTTTTTCCTTAGTAAAATTTCCATTAAATGTCCCGTTACATTTTACAAGTGGGTGCCTTAATTAGACTAAAAAAAAAAAATCCGAATGGTATGTCGAATCAACCAAAATTGACAAAATCAATACTTAAATTAGAGTGGTAAACTTAAAACGAAATTCCCCAATCTAAAAATAGACAATGCTTTAATACTGCTCAACAACCTCACGTCATCATTTGGACCTTTCTATCCCTTTACTTCATATAGACGCCTTTGGACACCTTTAATATTGAAAGCATTAATTCACATATATGTTTATATTAACTGACAGAGTGGAAAACAGTGCAGGAAGTGTTCAGATTGCTTGTTACGAGCAATCTGAACTCTTCCTGCACTGTTTTCAAAGGCCTTCTCTGATTGGTGCAGGGAAACGCGTATCTATGGAGTAAAGGGCTATGATGAAAAAAACACTATTACTTGTTAACCTACGAAACCGATCAAATACAATTTCAAATGAAATCACATGACCCATTTAATATGTCACAAAATATGTTGCAATTTTAAGCGGAAATGAACGAATGAATAGGGTTTGACGGCATACCAAAACATTATAGGTTATTCAACGCCAACAGGAAGGAAGATTCCAGGTTCACTCTACATGTACAAAAACAACAAATCAACATACAGATTTAAAAAAATACACCAACAAATGAATATGCAGAATGAACCTAGAACCTTGATACAAGCGGAAAATCTATTTTAGTCTATACAAGGAGAATTGCCAAGCTAGGACATCCCTTTACAATATATAAATTTGGCATGTTTAAAAAGATATCCTTTTGGCAATACAGGGTCAGTGAGTATATATAGGTATGATTTATTGGAAAAAGTGTTTAGATGCAATTTTAAAATTTTGAAAAATCCTGATAAATTCGCTTTAAATTACTTTTTGTTTAGGATATCAATATTCCATGAAAGGTGCATAAAATCATTGTACATTATAGTTTAAGTTAATTTGTTTTACATTAAATCAGTGGTTAAGGAAATCATGTATTATACAGTTTGATGAATTCATGTTTTTTTTTCTCACAAATGTCTGATGAATTTGTGTTTAACACATTTTGCTATGTATGAATATTTTACAACAAGCATCATGTGAATTTATATTTGTATATTTATTATTTAACAAAACATTAATACACAATGGTGGATAAATTTGTACATTACACAATGGTGGATGAATTTGTACATTACACAATGGTGGATGAATTTGTACATTATACAATCATGAGTTTGTATGAATTTGTACATTGCACAATGGTGGATGAATTTGTACATTATACAATCATGAGTTTGTATGAATTTGTACATTGCACAATGGTGGATGAATTTGTACGTAACGCAATCAATGAATGAATTTTGTACTTAAACAATCATGAATTGTTTAGGAATGCGTGGACAATGATGAATGAATTTGTACATTACACAATCATGAATTGTTTAGGAATGTGTACACAATGAAGAATGAATTTGTACATTATGCAATCATGAATTGTTTAGGAATGTGTACACAGTGATGGATGAATTTGTATATTACACAATCATGAATTGTTTAGGAATGTGTACACAATGATGAATGAATTTGTACATTATTCAATCATGAATTGTTTAAGAATGTGTACACAATGATGAATGAATATGTACATTACACAATCATTAATTTGTATGAATCTGTATATTACACAATGGTGAATTTTTTATGCATGATTTATCTTCTGAACTACAGATATAAACAGAAATATCATAAAGCACTAAATGAGGTAGAATATTGTAGTCAGTTGTATATCTAATTACCAGTCTTCCATCTCTTCTTACAAACCCTCTCCTGCACTGTGCTCTGTACCAAGTGATTGTTCCAATATAACAAAATTATTTTGCATTCTATTATTATAAAGAGTCAAAACAAATCAACTCTGAAAATTGAAGAAGATATAAGAATAAAAATAGTTTTATTGGTGTTTAACCTGTCCCTCGACTGCCTGTTTAAGATTCTCAACATAGACAGTTGTCATTGAAAATTCCTTCACTCTGATACGATGTGTATTTTTTAAATTATAATATATATATATATATTATTACATTGTTGGATTTCCTAAGATTTTTCTTTAATTTACTTGATACCATGTTCATTTTAAAATATCATAATACTTTTAAATAACAAAAGGCACTGATTAAGGTCAAGGTCATGACATTTGAACTGTGTATGACCTTTTCTGACCGTGATATAGAGTCTGTAGTCACCACAGATTCTGGTGTTGTGATAACTATAATCTTATTGCTGGTTCGTACATGTCCACATTGCTGCATGTTAACGTTCGCCATCTTGAATGCTGGATTTATACACACATAATATCTCGACGCTGGTGATAAATTTGATAGGTTCAATTCCTTCTCATAAGGAGCAAGAAATTTTGCCTGAGATCTGAATTGACATTGTTCAGCGCCCACACACTTGACATAGCGTGACCAATATATCTGTGATCCTTCCTTATACGGCCACTTCACTAACGCAGAATTTGAAGTGACCTTTTCAAAGGTCAAATTCAGGCTGATATCCAAATTGTCCTCATGTGCAGAGAAGTCAGACCATTCAAAATGCTGTAGAGGGTTGTACTGCAGGTGAAGCTGCTTTAACGTGTCCACTCCTTGGAACATTGCGGGTTTGACAACAGATAACCTGTTCCAAGATAAATCAAGTTTTTTCAAATTAATCAGGTCCTTAAAAGCCCCTTCTTCTATAAAACTTATGGAATTGTTTGCCAGATTAACCGTCTGCAGATACCGCATTCCATCAAATGTTCCGTGGAGAATTCTCCCCAAATTATTAGATTCCAGATGCAGATCATATATAGACTCCCTAAAACTGTCAAATGCACCGTCATTGATTGACTCAATTTCATTCAAACTCAGATCAAGGTGAATAACCTTTCTGCTTCCACCCAACATTTTATTAGTTATCTCGCGTATTTTGTTACCCTGCAAATGCACTTCGTTCAAACTGAGACCATTAAACAAGTAACTTCCTAAATGATTTATATCATTATAGCTCAAATCCAACACCGTCAAAGCTTTCATTCCAAAAAATACACTGCCACTTATGGTTCGAATGTTGTTTGATCGAAGCGACATCTCTTTAAGACTCTTTTTGAAATTCGTGAAGTATTCTCCATTTATTTCACTGATGTTATTTCCGTCTAGATCCAGTCTCTCCAGCTCTGACATTCCAGCAAATGTCCGAGTGGATATAGATGACAGTTGATTATGCTTTGCTGACAACACCTTTAAATTGACTAAAGACGAAAAGGCGTCGTCAGATATTTTACTTATTTGATTGTTTGAAATATCCAGCGAAATAACACTTGAAAGACTGGAAAGCATATGAGATGTTATATTTGTGAATTCATTGTGATTTAACGACACTTTCTCCAATTTGAGGGTTTTAATAAAGGCACAGTATTCTATTGCACTTATTCTATTTTTATCTAATTGCACTTCTCTCAGAGATTGCATTTGCATAAATGTATTATTTTTCAATGATGAAATCATGTTTCCGTTTAGAAATATCTTCTGGAGTGACAGTAGATTCGAGAAAACACCGGAAATATTTACAATCTCATTGTGACTGCTGTCAAAATAGATAAGTTCACTGAAGCGCGATAATGAACCTGGTGGAATCGACGTCAGGTTGTTGTAACTAAGGTCAATCACAGTTGTTCCTGTCGGTATATCCTGCAGCACGCTGGCAACATCCTCGTCCGTGATGTTGCGATTATCGCAGTACACATACAGATTTGATACACATTCACATGGTGCAGGGCAGGCAACTCCACCGGTTATCATCCAATATCCCAGCAATAGTAAGACAAGACAGACATAGTTATGTCCCTTTGGCCTACAGCCTACCATTCTTCATTGTATCTGAAAAATATATAAAAATAACTGATTAAAAGATGCCAGGTATTTATCAGTGATGTATTTGGCAAGTTTGACCTTAATAATTTGGTCTTGGAAAAGCAACAGTTGATGGGATTGAGAAAAGATATTTAGATCACAATCCTTAAAAAATAAACAAAACTGACAGAAAAGAAAGTATGGTAACTAGGATAAAATAGAGTTGTAAACACTTTTATGTAATACATTGTACATGTATATAATTTACGTACCTAATACAAAACCCCTTTGTAAACTATAAATTGAATATTAAGCCCAAAACTGTCCTATCTACATATGAATAAGTCAGAAGATACAACAGTATGCTTCCAAAAATGCAGCCAAGATTATAAATATTTATAGGACATTTTTTGTTTGTATTTTTTCAATATTGTTGATGTATTATGGTATCTGACTTTACTGATAAGAGAAAACGTTCGACACACAAAAATCATTACAGCATTGTTCTGTGTGTAATCTATTGGCATAATGATACAGGTATGCAATATAATAATATAGTTATACTTATAAATACATTACAACAGAATTTATACATTCATGCAAAAAAAAAATAATTCTAAAATATGTAAATATTTATGGCAGCTTAGTGTTATATTTCTGCTCATTTTAGCATTGTTTCATTCGTAAAGCCCAAATAACTCTGTCGTTAGCGTGTCTGACTTTCAATCCAGGGGTCGTGAGTTTGAATCCCCGCTTGGCCAGACTCTGTGATGATTGATATACCACACTGCATCTCATTTTCATTCGTCTCTCACCGCTAATTCAAGTGGGAATGTTATCGGTAACTTGAGGAGATGGGTGTGCTCCAGTACTGGTTAACCGCTCAGGATCACAGGAAACAGTGTTTAGGTTAACTGATTGTCTGTTAGCGCTTGATTGCATAAAAACAATGCTAAATATTCAATCAATCAATCAATCAATCAATCAATCAATCAATCAATCAATCAATCAATCAATCAATCAATCATTCATTCATTCATTCATTCATTCATTCATTCATTCATTAAGACCCATACAACTTTTAAAAGGTCCTTAAAATATTCTACCTTAGGGGTTAGTATACATTATGATATATTACCACAAAAAAACAACAATATTCTATTTCAAATGTAGATTTACAAATGCTGAAGGAAACTATTTCTTACCAGTATGTTTAATGTTTTATGCGTAATCATAAGTTTGTGTGGAGACTATCAAATTCTCCGCACCTTCTTTATTTCATTTAATTCATGTGTAAACTAAGTGCTGTTTAAATTACAAATATAATTAAAAATCAGACATAAAATTACAATGGATGTAAATCTGAGTAAAAAGGCCAGCAGTGTTACTGTAATACAGCAAGGTTTTAATCAAGGTTTTAACATGTATTTATTAAATTAATGTACAAACTTAAAGAAGGAATTGTGTTTTTGTTTGTTTTGTTTTCATGAAATTAAATGGTCTGAAATTCATGATTTTTTGAAAATTAAACTCGGTTAATGAATCAAGGAAATTGTGTTACTTCCAGTTTAGTTATGATTGTCCTCAAATAAATTGTATAGAGCATGTAATCTAGTGACAGCTGTGACTTTGATGCATGTCACAGCTGTGTGTGGTGTCCTAAGTAAGGAAAATGTCTTATAATATGCTTACAGCATAGTACCGCCATTGGAAAAAGAATATGCTTCCGTGGGGTAGACGCATAATGGCGGTTATAAATAATCCTCGTTTCTTTTTCTTTAAAAATGCATTTTTCTTATTTTAATGCTCATCTTTTTATTTGAATGGCGTTGATAATTGATGTATTTTGAACATTTTAAAAGCAGTGTTGTGTTTGAATTGTGATTTAAGAAAAAAAAAAAATGCTTGGAAATTGCAGTATGAATACATGATTTTGGAAGTATTTTCACTTTGTCAACAGTGTACACACTGAACAGAAAAGAAATCTATTATACGACACATAACCCTTAGTTTTCTCATCACATTTTGGGAGTGCAGAGATTGACAAACAATAACTTCTATCATAATAACTTCTTTCATTGGGTCTCTCTATGAATGACAAGCCTGCAAACATTTTTTATTTACTACAGAATAAAGAACAAAAACCAATGGTGGGCTTACACCTTAAATATCGGTACTAGGAAGACTTTGAGCACGATTTTGTCTAAAGTTTCAGATCTCTAATTGCACAGAATCAGGGTATAGTCTTAATATGTACTTGATTAAGCAACATGTGAGATTAATTCAAATAAAGTCAACTTTTTTATTGGTGAAAAATACTGCCAAATTATGGACAAGGACAAATGTTTGGGCCAATTTCACAAGTTTCATATATATATATATATATATATATTTTTTTTTAATGGGGTTGAACACCAGTTTTAACACATTTTAGGTTATATATGGCATATCCAGTTTTACTGGTGGAGGAAGACTTCAGAATGGATCTGAGTAGAACCACGGTCCTTCCTTCACAAAAGTTTTTGGACCGAACAGTACTCAAACCTAAAACCTTAGCGGCGAGAGGTCGAGTGATCTTGAGATGACGCCTTAGACAACTCGGCAACAGGATTCCATAACCACGTTATGCAATATGAGAAATTAATTTAAATTAGGTTGACTATTTTATTGACAAAGAGCATTTCCAAGTTGTGGGAAAAAAACAAACTAATTTATATACGAGCTTGGGTCACATATGAATAATTTAGATGTCTTACTTTCTCAGCCAATAAAATCGCCCAGATTTTTCAAAATAAAAATTCCATTTTACATAGAAAGTCATGACCGTCAGCAGATGTTAACCTAGCTACTTCCTCAGCCAATAGAATCTCTCCAGGAACAAGAAAGAAGATCAACAGCTTAGAAGTAACATGGAAGTTTCTGTCTACTGGCATAGAAAAATCACTTCTATTGATTGATTGATTGAATATTTAGCATTATTTTTATGCAATCGAGGGCTAACAGACGATCAGTTAATCTAACCACTGTTTCCTGGGATTAACCAGCACTCGAGCACACCCCATCTCTGCAAGTAACTGATAACTTTCCCACTTGAATCAGTGGTGAGAGACGAATGATAATGAGACACAATGTTGTATGTCAATCATCACCAAGACTGTTGCCGGGCGGGGAATTCGAACTCAAGACCCCTGGATTGATAGTCAGACGGGTAACCAACTGAGCTAATCTGGCCCGGCTATATATCCCTTCTAACCTATACACAAAATGAAAGACGGATCAACCGAGAACAAATGTTTCACTGGGTGCATTTAACTTGAAATGGTCATAAATTAACGAAATAAATTATGTAAATAACAAAGTCCTTATCTTTAACTTCAGATTTTTTTAGTATCCATGAAAATCGTGTAACTCCCTGTTATACAACATCGAGAAAACGGTTTATTTGATGAAATGTTGAATTTGTAGTGGGGTTAAAATTTCAAATTAACATTGTTTTTCTTTTTATAAGTATTGGAATATAGTTCACACAAATCATATGATCACAAAGTCTTGAAACTTTAGCTTTAACAGTGCAACATGTTTTCTCATTAAAGAAATTTAAATAAATGCATGCATGCCTTTTTATGGCAATTACAATAAATTGCTGTGCTAAACCAGATAAAAAGCACCATCCATGAAGTACAAACTGGCCCCCGTTTCACAAATATCTCACCATGAGATTTTCCTCAACTCAACTCATTTACATTGAACATTTTGCATTTTACCATTTATGAATGAGTAAATTTGTGTCATGACTTCAATTCGGTGTGGTCATTTCATGTTTAATGAGTTAAAGTAGTCATAAAGAAGTAGTAATTTTTTGAGTTTAGGAAAAATCACAGTTTGAGTTGTTTCATGATACTGGTCCATAGTATGTTTAGCTCAACATGAAATTAAGGTTTATCTGTTAATAGGAAAATACAAATACAGTCAAACCTGTCTTAAGCAGCCAGTTAAGGGAAGGAGCAAAAATGGCCTTTTAAGACAGGTGGTTGCTTAAAACAAGTTAATTTGCTCTGAAAACATAGAAATGGGAAATAGCAAATGTAGCTGCTTAAGACAAGTGGCTACATAAAGAGGTGGCCACTTAAGACAGGTTTGACTATAATTCATTTTAACCCGATATATGCATTGTTGTTCATTTCAGATACAGATCATTTTAATCAAGAATAGTTATTAATTACAAAATAGAAGCAACGCCCCGACAAAGTTCAATGTTATTAGAACAGTTCCTGCACAGTTGCTGACATTCGAAAATCTAAGTTACCAGTATGTCTCCAATGTAATTTTATCACAGTGTGAAGACGTTAGTGCGACTCCATATTTGTTTGTAAGATTGGTAATCTTTAAGCCCTATATTTATATCATATTTAATCATGGCATTACTGGGATATAATGTTTGCAATCGAACAAATACAAGTTTCTAAGTTAATAAACTGTATTATGAGGAAAGTGTTCTCCAACTGCTTAAACTTTTTGTTCAAACCCTTTTAATGGCTTAAAATGGCAAAAATCTCAACAAGTCTGAATGCAGGTCAAGTGTGAAGAAAAGAGGTCTGTAAGATTGAAACATGATTGTGCTTAAATTATGAAATACATTATAAAAACAAATAAAGGCCTTCTATTTATAGTTTATTGGTGGTTTTTCTTTGAGAATATGCAAAGGCACAAAATGGATGTTTTATGGTTCATTTACACAATGAAGATTCCCAGAGAGAGAGACAGAGATGGAGAAAGAGAGAGAGAGAGAGAGAGAGAGAGAGAGAGAGAGTGACAGACAGAGACAGAGTTTCAACTGTCTTTGAGGCATATGATGGTGATGATGTCAGTAAAGATAACCAAATATCATTATTAACCATTTTGGAAAGGTGTTTAAGGGCCATTTCAACCATATAACAGGACTGGTCATATACGGCATATCCAGTTTTATAGGTTTAATGGTGCACGATGAATAACCCCCCAAATTGTCTGCAAGTAACTGGCAAAATTTCTCACAAATGTATTTGGACAAACTCAACCAGGGCTCAAACCCACAATCTCAGAGGCGAGATGTAAGTGTATTAACCCTTTACTCCATAGATACGCGTTTTCCCGCACCAATCAGAGAAAACTTTTGAAAACATAATGAGCAATCTGAACACTTCCTGCACTGTTTTCCACTCTGTCAATTGATATAAACATAATTCACCCAATAATTCAAAAGCCTTTTATATAAGAGGTGTCCAAATCATCTATGTTAGAGGTGAACAAAGGCATCTATATTAGAGGTGTCCAAAGGCGTCTATATTAGAGGTGTCCAAAGGTGTCAATATTAGAGGTGTCCAAAGGCGTCTATATTAGAGGTGTCCAAAGGCGTCTATATGAAGTAAAGGGTTAAAATCACTCGGCCACGGAGGACCCCCTTGTTCTTAGATAGAAGAGAAGATGTGTGTTTTTTATTTTTCGAATCTCATTTGCATTTAATACTAATGAATAACGTGCCATACATAGTTAAACTGCTATCAACAGACAAGGAAATTACCAACAGCAGACAGAAATTAATCAAAAGAAACTGCATCTTAATTCAAGTTAAATTTCAGATTTTTTTTTTAAAATATAACACATCCTGCACAATCAAATTGAGAAATTTACTGAATTTTAAAACATTTTCTTTTCATAAAAACTCGTATTTCATTTCGCACTCTTTCATATCAGAACAAACATAGGGACAGTAAAAAATGTATAAAAAGACAAAACACATTAATCTCAACTGATTTCGTATTTGATAATGGTTGCCCGTTTTAAATCACTACTTGAACATCGGAGTGATAGACATAGCCATTGATTGTAACTCAAATCCTCTACTTTGGTCGGCAATATTTTAAGTCATTTATTTATTTTGCATGTAGTTTTACTAAAAAATCTTTAAGATGCAATATATTTAAAAATGTGCTTTACCTTATATGGGGTTCGTTTTTGGCCCCCAGGCTGGTGTAATTTAAAGGCATTTCACATGCATTGAATTATATCTGTTAACTAAGATACATTAATAAAGTATTAATGTCATTTGTGGAATATTTTAGTTTTAATAAATTTAAAGAGATAACTTCATATTAAGATTAAATTTTACTCCGGTTAACACATGATACCAAGCTTTACATGAATTTTTTGTTTTCAATGGGGTTTAACGCCACATTTAACATATTTCAGGTTATATACTGCATATCCATCGGTGGAGGAAGACCTCAGAATAAATCTGAGTACAACCACCGTCCTTCCGCAAGTAACGTCTCGCATTAAGTTTTTGGAGCAAGTGGGACTCGAACATACTACCTTAGCAGTGAGAGGAAAGTATGAGCCTTAAATAGGAGGCCCCAGTTTCATAAAAATGTTATTTTACTTAAACTCAATAGTGTGCTCAGTTTCATACTAAAATAGAGCACACTATTTGAGTTTAAGTAAAATAACAGACTTAAGTATTTTTTCATGAAACCGTGGGCTGTGGGTTTGATCCTCCGCCATGGCTATGTGTGGTGAACAAGACACTTTATCCACATAATTATGTTAAGGACTTAGCTTTTACCCTGGAAGACTCTGAGTGAGAGAAGTTTTAGTTGTAAGAACTTTCACAGTCAATGTTAAATTAATTAGTTTAAAACAAAACAAAATAATGCATTACAGAATGGAAATTTAATATCCCAGTACTACAATCTTGAACTATTTGTATGAAATTAAATAAAAAAATATTTCACTTTTTCTGAGATAAATTTTAAATCAATACAAAATTATTACGTAACCATGCAAATTAAAATCATCTGTTTGAAAATCGGTTTCCAAATCTATAATCCAATAATACTAGATTCATGTGCATTATATCAATTTATAATGTGATAAGCTCACATTTTGTCTAACCTGGGTAGTTCCATAAATATCATTTTAGTTTTAACTGAATTTTAAATAAATATAAATTATAACGTTACCATGAAATGTTCTTCTATTTGACAATCAGCTTCGCTATAATCCAATAATGTCTAGAAATGATTTGTTAGACAAACGTTCTGTGTACTATATATAGAGTCAAATTGAATGAAGATTTTTTTTTTTTTTTAGTTTTGCACAGTCATTGCCGTAATTATCATTATAATACCTTCCAATAAGCTAAATCTTGTCTTTATAATATGATAAAAGCATTCCCAATAAAGTATGAACATTTTACCAGATATGTAATATTCAATTTCAAACTTCAAAAATATCCAAATAATTTAGTCTACCTTGTTTTTTTTGCTGTTAATTTCTCACAGTCATGCAATAATGAAATAAAGCAAGAGGAAATGAAGCGTCTGTTAATGGCCGCCCATACTATTGTAAAACTGCATTATGTCCAACATATAAATTATGCTAATTCAATGCATGGAACAATTTATGACAGTTTATAATCATGTTGTAAACTAAACAAACAGTGAAAACTATTTACGCCCCTCCTTAGTTGGGATTTAGTCAGGTTTATTACCTAAGCGTACACATGACATCCCCTCCATACCCCCACCTCACCCTGTCTGGGTAAGGTAACATGAAAGTTTGGGTGCAATTGTGACATTATTTAATTCTTAGCCTCATGGCAAAATGTACATTATATAGCTTAAACTTATTCATTTGACATTGATTGTGAAACATTTTGTTACAACTTAGACAAATATGCATAAAGTCTTCCTGGGTATAGACCTTGGGGTACAAATTATTTAGGACACCACACATTGCCACCAGGTGGGGTATCAAACCCAACTCCCTCCAATCCTTGGTCTGAGGCTCTACCACTTTTTACTGCATCTAACATGTCCCCACTAATTTCTTATCACGCGCATGAACACGCGTACCACGTCCAATGCGTTCTTTCTATGTCATTACTACGTTTCTACGACCAATCAGATTTCAACATGCGCTTACCACATTCTTACCACTCTTACAATCCAGTGAGAACGTCAAGCTGTCTTTCCCGTCAGCAACACACTTGTACTACATCAAAGAAGTCCCCCTACTAGGTTTTAGATATGTTGATAATACATCAATGCCATAGTTACAACATCCTTATCGCATTCTTACTGCATCCTGATTTAACCACGTCCACACTGCATTTTTTTTTTAACATATTAAAAATTTGACCACATCCATGGAGACCATTCCACGTCCTTATCGGTTTCTACTACATTGTACAAGTTCTTACTGCGTCCACCCAATTTTCTGAGGACGAAGTGGGAACATGGCTGAGTGTGAAGGGGTGGGGGTAAGATTGTTATTCACATTCAGTATAGTACTGTTTTTGAATGAGACTATATACCAACACTGTTGATCCAGATCAGTATGTGCGGCTGTGAATCTACATTGTTTAGCTCTCAGTTGAATGTTAACATCCCTTCTAAATCATAAAATGATAATGGAATTGTTAAAAACAAAGAAAGATGAAAGAGTCTATTATTAGAAATTCAAGGATTAACAGATTTAAATTTTGTACATTCCATCCACTGGAGTACTCTTAAGGTAATTTAACAAAAACCTTCCATTGAAATATAGTTACATCATACAACCGTCATTATATCATTTATCTATAATTTATAGATAGCAGTAATAACAGAGATTGCCGATTTCTTTATTTGATCAAATGATCAGATCAGATCATGAGTAATGTATGTGCAATAATATGGCAATATTTAACAATCGAGCTATTTGCATGCCACCCTGATTGGCACTTGATCATGGAAAATTGATTTTGACACGGAGAGAAGAAGCTTTGATGAAGTTTTACGATGTCAATGTTTTTGTTTGTTTGAATATCAAGCATAACTTTTATGATCAGTTAACCAGTAATCAAGCACACCCATCCTTGCAAGTAACTTATAACTTTCCTACTTGAATCAGCATTGAAAGATGAATGACCATGAAATGAAATGTCATATTCCAATCATTAAAGAGACTGTGGCTGTGCCGGGATTAGAACTCGAGACCCTTGGATTGATAGCCAGGTGTGCAACCAACTCTGTGTCTCATTTTTAAAAAATAAATTGTGTCATATAAATTAAAGTGGAAAACTTCTTAATAAAAAACACACACTTAAACTACTTATTCTGTACATCAAATAAAAAATACTACCTTAGGTATACACAAAATTAATATTCAAAACCAGGATATAATACATTCCGTAGAAGTTTATGTAAAAACTGCAAGACCAAATATAGCACAGATGAACTTAATACAATGATAATTTACCAAAACGATTCCATTATGGACACCTACTTATATACCACCCAACCGCTACACCCAACCACTACACCTAACCGGAATCTACCGGTATCTACAAATGATCGTTATATAAGTACCTCTAATTACGGTCATTTACTATTATTGCCTCTTATCTAAAACTCGTATGTAATTTCTGTTGTGTGACGATAACCATTATATTATAGCCTGTACAGTAATCAGCTATCTAAGATCTGTAGCTAATAGATTTTGACATAATCCTACTTGTCGACTTTGACAACCTGCTTAGCACAGATTTAACAGATAGGCCAGTAGATGCAAAAAGGGAAAGGCCCATGTCAGGTTGTAACTGACAGGCCTGTAGATTAATTGAGAAGGGTAAGGTTTGCTTGAACTGACCCTGCCTGCATGCAGATCAAGGTGAGGTTATAACAGACAGGCCTGTAGATTAATTGAGAAGGGGAAGGTTTACTTGAGCTGCCACTGCCTGCATGCAGGTCTTGGTGACGTTATAACAGACAGGCCTGTAGATTAATTGAGAAGGGGAAGGTTTACTTGAACTGCCCCTGCCTGCATGCAGATCAAGGTGAGGTTATAACAGACAGGCCTGTAGATTAATTGAGAAGGGTAAGGTTTGCTTGAACTGCCCCTGCCTGCATGCAGATTAAGGTGAGGTTATAACAGACAGGCCTGTAGATTAATTGAGAAGGGGAAGGTTTACTTGAGATGCCACTTCCTGCGTGCAGATCTTGGTGACGTTATAATAGATAGGCCTGTAGATTAATTGAGAATGGAAGGTTTACTTGAACTGCCCCTGTCTGCGTGCAGATCTTGGTGACATTATAACAGACAGACCTGTAGATTAATTGAGAAGTGGAAGGTTTGCTTGAACTGCCCCTGCCTGCGTGCAGATCAAGGTGACATTATAACAGACAGGCCTGTAGATGAATTGAGAAGGGGAAGGTTTACTTGAACTCCCCCTGTCTATGTGCAGATCTTGGTGAGTTTATAACTTTGAGGTTATGGACTCCAATTTCAAATCTATCTCAACGTGTGTTAGTATAGTCGTAACTTATTAATAATCAATTTACCACAACCCCTCAACAAATTCAACACAATAGGTACATATAAAGAATAATTGATGGTTTGTAGCTGATCTGCATTTAAACAACTTCTACATTAAAAAAACAATCATTAATGTTAAACATGATTGTTATAAGAAAAGCAAAAAAAAAAAACATATTCCAATATAATTGCTGATTACTCATTAAAAACGCTATCCCTGAAATCTGTCCATGAAATTCTGTTAAAAGGGTACATTAGTGTTTGTTAAGAAATCACCTTATTCATGCTTGGAGGTAAAATGACATTCCTAAAACATTTAGAAAGTGTGCACGGATCACACAATGACTTGAGATAATACTAAATGCCATTATTAATGCCATTAACGTAATCAGAAATCTAACAACCTGAACACTAAAGAGTTTTTAGAGGACATAACATTCAAATTATTGCTTGTACATCTTGTTAGGGAACTTTCTAATTGATTTTGACACATATATCCCACTCAAGAATTTATTAGTTTAGATTTTGACAATGAGGGACAACAAAAACTAATCTTATCTTACTGCGGTTAAAAATGTCAAACAAATATAAAAATGTCCCTCCCAGCTTGTTGCTCTTAACTTTACAATCTTTGAATGTACTCAGTAAGTGGAGTGACAGGGAGCGAACGAATGAATAGCTGGCAGAAGATTGAAGATATTGGCATCTAATAAATAGTCAAGATAATCTTAGAGGAAAGGACATTGTTTGATAATATCCAAGCTAGTCCAAACAGTCATTGTTGTTGTTGTATGATATTTAGCGTCACTTTCAACAATTTGACCAGACCTAGAACTTTCCTCTAAATACTGAGCATCAAGCGAGGATGTTTCTAGTACCATTTTTAAAGTCTTTGGTATGACCCAGCCGTGGATCGAACCCATGACCTTCCACATGCAAGGTGGACTAGTCCAACAGAACTACAGGTGTAAAAATCATATTCAAACTAATACTAGGACATTTTCTAATGATATCCATGTTAGTTGCATGGTGGATCCTAACTGCCCAATTTCAAAAGTTTGTATTGAAAACTTTTATTGAAGAAATACAGTTTGTGAAATAATCATATACGGTTCAAGTCATCAAAAACATATTGGTATATTGTGCTTATACCTATCCACTCAATAGTTTTGTTTGCTACCAAAATTTTTTTTAAATTTTTAAAAAAATTAAACCATTGCCAAAAATTACAATACTAAAGATTACCTTTTCTTGTAAATGTATTTATATCGTAAAAAATTCATATGGATCAACTTGCTAAACTTTAATATCTTTCGATATACAATGGTACAGTACGTATCAAGCATCGAACAAGTGCTTATAAAAAGACAGACAAGCTTAAATTCTTCAAATGTATAAATCTTATTTTCAAAATGCTAAGGGTAAAAATTAACATTTTAATCAAATTATTATTTAAAATAAATCAACTTACGCTGAAATGTCAACATTTAATGCTTATTTTATCACTTACTTTAAATTTTAATGCTTTATTAAGGAATTTCAATGCTTCAATACCCCCTCTAATAGAGATAAATTGCATATCCCAATAGGATTAATGGCAGTTTTACAGTGGTTATGGGATATATTACTGGTACCCGAAGATCCAATAACGTAACTGTTACATAATCACTTATAATTTTTTATGATAATTATACCCATCAAAAATATTATTGTTATTTTCACCTTTTTTTTCTCATTTTTAATGTTGTTTTAACTGCCTATCATTATTATAATCATTATTACCACTCCCATATAATGATAATGATAAACTATTATAGGCAACTAGCACTGCCAATTACCAGTAACCTCTAATAAACAAGCGGGGCCCGATTTAAGCTCAGTCAATAATGTGTCTGACTATCAATCCAGTGGTCATGAGTTCGAATCCCCGCCCAGTAAAAGTCTCCATGATAATTGATATACGATATTGTGTCTCATAATCATTCTTCTCTGACTGCTGATTCAAGTGGAAAAGTTATCAGTTACTAGCGGAGATGGAGTGTGCTCAAGTACTGGTTAACCTTTCAGGTTCCCAGGAAACAGTGGTTAGGTTAACTGATCATCTGTTAGCTCTCGATGGCATAAAAATGACACTTAATATTCAATCAATCAATCAATCAATCAATCAATCTAATAAACAACAGGTTTACCATGGAATAGTATATACTGTTAGCCCAGATTACACCGTTAGGCCTCGCTAATTGATTTTAACATTAGTACCAGGTACTTTGTCAGGCTTGCTTAGCACAAATGGAGATGAATGTGTCTATAAAAAACGTTTTCTTTTTCCAGTCTTTTATTTATGTTTGCATTCAATGAGGGCAATGGAGTATTTGAAAATATGTAAATTGTGGCTTGCCATTATCTGTAAATCTTAATGGTAGTTAGGGCCACTTTTAAAATTTACAGATTGTGGTCATTAAAAATTATGTTGTAGAAAATATGAAAGAATGGATATATTCATACTTTTTGAAGTAATTTCCATAACATGGCTTTATGAATTTGTTGTTGAAATTTTGTGGTTTTTATTTTGTATTCAACTTGGTTAATGTTGTACCAATGCATAGCTTTATGGTTTCTTTGTTCAGTTTGCTGCTTTTAATTTGCTATTTTGAATAGTGTTTTCAACAACACCGTTTCAAACACAATATCGTGCTGGTGGCATTCAGTAGCAATTTGGTAATTAATTGATTAATCGATTAATTGATTAATCGAAACAACACTGTCTACTTGTGAGATCTAAAGTTTGACAATAATTGATGTCAATTAATAATTATTTATAAAAATTATAATATAATAAATGATAAATTATACATACCATAATTCACAAATATAATATTCCAAGATAACTTGTGTCCATAAAGCAGCGATATCTATAACGGAAACCACTGTGCAACTGCTTGTTCAGTTAGTCCCCTACAAGATTGTTTTGTTGTTCAACTTGGTATCGAAGGCAGCACTTGGAGTTGATAAAAACTCTAAAAATAAAATAAAATATATGATTAAAAAGCCCATATGATACCGATACGATAACACCTATGATAAATAACTGTTATCTGCACTTTGCAAAGATAAAAACATTTCTGTGAAAATGGATTCAAAATTTAAAAAATAAATCACAATTCTTAATCTATATTATAGAGTCACATACACTGCAACTACTTGGTATAGGGTTTATAGGCCATAATAAAATATTTGCTAGATTATCATCCCCGCCTACCCACTAATTTTCATGCCGCCCAGACGCTTTTTAATTTTTTTTAAAAATATAAAGTAAAATCCATCCTACCTCCCACTTTTAAAGAAAATTTTGGATGTTAATCTAGCAATTAATTTAAAATGGTCTCAATGCATCATATACTATCTGAAAGCGGAATTATGTACACCATGACTGACTAAAATGCTGGCAGTCTGGGTTTACATTGTTTGCAAATAAATGAACAGTAATTATTGACTGACTGAGAACTAAAAAATGTAAACCATAATCTGACATTGATAATACCCACGGGCAGTTTAATCTGCTTCCATATGCTATCAATAAGGCCGTCCTTAAAAAATAAATTGTTTGCCGTTCTCCTACCTACTCACTTAAAATTGCCACTACCCAAACTTTTTTACTGACTTTAAAGCTTTTTTTTTTTTTTTCATGATTTATGTCCATATTTCTTTAAAATGACTATGCAAAATCAAAATTTGGTAACAAAAAAAATTAGCTAGCTACCTACCCACATGAAAAATACTGGGTCGGAACACAGCAAACAAATAATTTTTTAAAGATGGCGTAAACTAAGAGTAACTCTACATACATGTAACTGTCATCAATGTTCAACTTAGGTGATATAAATTTTATTTTCCATTTTTTCTATTTTCTAACTGTCACTGATCAGACATTACTTAAGAAAATTAATTGAAATGCACCTACTTGCAGCCTAGTTTTAAACAATTTTCTTTAATAATGGCTCAATTTGACGCCTTTATTTATAATCACTAGAATTACAACAAACAACATAAAAGATCAAATTGCCTCTTCAAATGACTCTCATGAAAGTTTTATAAGTTTTTAATGTGCAAAAACTGTTTTAAAGCTAAAAATCCACTTTAAGATAAAGAAAAAAGAACGTGTTGAAATGACACAAAATTAAGGTTTTAAAAATTAATATATTTACAGGTGTTCACCTATGTAAAATTGAGCCCCATAAATTCACTTTAATTGTAAAGAGAAGTCTGGAAATGATAAAAAAAAATTGGGAACGAAGGGGGGGAAAAAAGAGAGAGGATTTGAAGATAAGATAAATGACACATTTTGAGCCGTTTTATCAATACAATGTATTTATATATAATATATAATTGTATATTTCTTCTATTCCATGTCCGATACTAGGAATATATTTGTATTGATATTAAAATACTTGTGGATTAATTATAACGGCAAAAATTCATGTGCAGTGCTTATCTATCCATTGTTTGTTTAGATATCCACCATTTTTTGGAAAAAAGCATATCAACTGTAGAGATGATCTAGTGACAAAACATCTGGATCACATGCCAGAGGCTGTAGGTTCAATCTACGACTGGATCACATGCCAGAGGCTGTAGGTTCAATCCACGGCTGGATCACATGTCAAGGGCTGTATGTTTAATCCACGACTTGGTCACATGCCAGAGGCTGTAGGTTCAATCCACAGCTTGATCTCATGCCAGAGGCTGTAGGTTCAATCCATGACTGGATCACATGCCAGAGGCTGTAGGTTCAATCCACGGCTGGATCACTTGCCAGAGGCTGTAGGTTCAATCCATGACTGGATCACATGCCAGAACCTGTAGGTTCAATCCACAGCTGGATCACATGCCAGAGGCTGTAGGTTCAAACCATGGCTGGATCACATGTCAAAGGCTGTAGGTTCAATCAACGACTGGATCACATGCCAGAGGCTGTAGGTTCAATCCACAGCTGGATCACAATAAAGACTTCGCAAATCAACTTTTTTTATGTTAAAAATGGTCAAAATACATTATCATTCACTGGAATATTCAGTGGGAACATGGGAACAAGGGTTCCTCCCTCCCTCTCCCACCACACACAACCCTAGGGGAAGATTCTATTAGATGAAATTGAATTATCAAGAACTGGAAACCTATCCCACCATGTCATACATTGAGATGTGCCCAAAATCTACTATTCCTGATGTATCAATCCAGTGGTTGTGAGTTTGAATCCCCATCCGGCAACAGTCTTCATGATTATTGATAAACGACATTGTGTCTCGTTATCATTCATCTCTCAATGCTTATTAAACATAATTTTTTATGCCATTGAGAGCTAATAAATGATCAGTTAACCTAACCACTCTTTCCAGGGATCCTGGAAGGTTAACCAGTACTCGAGCACAGTCATCTTCGCAAGTAAATGATAACTTTCCCACTTGAATCAGCAGTGAGTGACAAATGAAAATGAGACACAAGGTCACATATCAATCAGCAAGAAGACTAAGGGTTGGCAAAGATTCAAACTTATGACCCCTGGAATCATGGTCAGATTCGCTACCAACTGAGCTAACCGGGCATGGCTAATCACTTTAAAACTACTTGCACCAAATACATTGGAGTGTATGAATACAACAGAACAAAACAGAACAGAGAATGGAATATATTTCTAACCAATGAAATACAGTAGAACTTTATTGGCTTGAACATGGATGGCTGGAACACTGCATATAGCTCAAACCACTTATCTGGTCTCGGCTGAATTACTTTTTCAATGTATATATATATGATATGTTCATGTATTATGATGATGAACAATACTTGAACAACCCTTCATTCTAACTATTTTGTCCAGACCCATCATAGTTCAAGCTATTGAAGTTCTACTGTATCAATACATGTACGTTAATGAAATACACTACAGTACAATGACAATACAATGAAATTAAAAACAATTTAATTCCACAAAGTAGTCAATCAATACATGTGACCAGAGAATGAATATTGGCCAGACTTTTATTACCAAGGTACAAATTTTACTTAAGTCTCACTTGATTTCCCCACAATAAAACTGTTACACCCTACCCCCTGCCATGTAGGTGGGCCAATTAAATCAGTTGGCACACCATTGCAAATCACAATTTTACGACAATTTTACCATGCACTTTTGATGGCCTTTCTCTGTCAAAAAAAAACAACATTTCAAATAAAACTTTTAAAAATAATTAATTTGGTTGATGTTAAAAAAAGTTACGGTAAATGCAAAGTTATTATCATTTTTTGGCAATATCATGTAAATTAACGTTTGAGTGTTAAGTCTCAGGTTCATAGTTGACAATATTATAAAATGTGTATTTATATACAGTTGGTGCCTTTTTTTTTTAATTTAATAGATTGTGTGTCTGATTTATTACTTTATTTAAGAGAGTTTGTGTGGCATGTGACGGGTAAGACCAGCGACTAGCACGACTTCACTCTGTACATTATGTTACATAATGTACTGTAATGCTATGAGTGGGAACAAATATTTTTGTAACTTTTCATGATATATTACTGTGCAGATTGGAATAATTTATGCACACCATGATAGAAATTGTGATAATTGTCAATTTATAAGACAAGAAATGTGTCTGTTCTCAAATGTCCCTGCTATTGATCGGAAACCAATTTGAAAAGGGACCAAATTATGACAGACATTGACAAATATTGAACTTGACCTGTATTATAATAATTATTATTATGACTTACAAAATATTAGTAAAATACAAAGAACCCTTCAGAAATTATCGATTGGAAACCAATTTTTTGAAAGATGGGGACGAACGAACAGAAGAACAGACAGGGGTAAATGCTTTGTATGGTAGAGACATAAAAAATATGTACGATCAATTCAAATAAATGTGCATATTAAATGATTGATTGACTGATTAAGTATTTAGTGTTATTTTTATGCAATCGAGGGCTGACAGACGATCAGTTAACCTGATCACTGTTTCCTGGGATCCTGGAGATTTAATCAGTACTCAAGCACACCCCATCTCCGCAAGTAACTGATAACTTTCCCACTTGAATCAGCAGTAAGAGACAAATGATAATGAGACACAATGTCGTATATCAATCATAATGGAGACTATTGCCGGGCGGCTTCCAACTCATGACCCCTGGATTGATAGCCAGACGCGTAATCGGGCCTGGCCGCATATTAAATAAATCAGCTGTTTGAAACATTGGCTATTACTGCTGATGATGAATCAGAAAGGACACCTCACCCAGGTTTCATTTGTGAAAATTTGTAGATTTTAAATAAGTGAACAAATTAATAGACAATAATGAATGACCACAGATAAACATTCCAGTAGGCGAGGAACTTAAGGAAATAAAATCCCCCCAAAACAACACTCATTACTCAGGTTCTACTCAGGAAGTTGATTCGAGAGTGGTTCATAAAACTTCCCATTGGAGCTAACATTGTCTCAATCTAGACTGTGTCTCAATCTAGACTGTGTACCATTAGTTTTCTGATTTCTACATATAATCATATTAATATAAACATTTCAAGGTAAATTAATAATCAATGCATAAATTGTACGATAATCATAATTATGTCATTTACATAAATTTGATATTTACCAACCTTTGAATATATTCATCACACAGACTAAATGATTGATTGATTGATTGATTGATTGAATATTAAGTGCATTTTTATGCTATCGAAAGCTAACTGATGATCAGTTAACCTATCACTGTTTCCTGGGATCCTGAAAGGTTAACCAGTACTCAAGCAAACCCAATCTCCGCAAGTAACTGAAAACTATCCCACTTGAATCAGCAGTGAGAGATGAATGATAATGATTCAAACTCACAACCCCTGGATTGATAGTCAGACGCATAACCGACTGAGCTAATTGGGCCCGGTCATACAGACTGAACTGTGGAACACATATGACCCTGCAGCGGAGCATTAGATCTACTATTGGATGGTCGAGGATTTAACCCCTGGTCGGGGTCATGTGCTGTGCCCTTGAGCATGACACTTTATTTGCATATATGGTTAGTACTGATTAACCCCTGGAAGACATCTAGGTTGATTTGTACAAGAAATAGTTTCACAATCAATGTAAAATAAAGAAAAAATTTGAAACTATAGTTGTTAAACAGAGACTTTCCTGATCCAGTAAGCAATGAAAAAGTGATTTCTACAATCCAACTATCAAATTTATGGTGACCACTTTGGTATTGAATGGAATGGAATGGAATGGAATGGAATGGAATGGAATGGAATGGAATGGAATGGAGTGAAATGGAATGGAGTGGATGGATGGAAATGGAATGGAAGTCTTTATCTAAAAAGGGTAGCCCAATTAGTTTGAAACTAATCTTCTTTGGGGCCCTCTAAAAATACATTTTCCCTACATACTATTTACAAAAAACAATAAGCAAAACAAAATAAAAACATTTTAAGCATGGCAAGCAAATTGATTGTATATGAAATATAATAACTACATATACATACTTTTTTTAGGTTTTTCAAGCAATTCTTTGAAAGTCTCTTTGATAAAAATAATATACACATATATATATACAAAAATAATCAAGAAAGTGAATATCACTTCATCTGTTACAACAACAAAAATTGTCCATAAAATTTCATTTATCATGTTTGCAAGGGACACATTATTCAGATCTTAGTCTGAGATTGTGGACATTTAAAGTGCATATATTAATATATGCATAAATCGTATGACTGTCTGAACATAATGGCTATAGTACCAAACCATGTAATTTGATGATTTGCCCAAATAAATACAATACAACAAGAGGGGACAAAAGTGTAGTGAGTGTAGTGAGTTCTAAAGGGGTTAGTGCTCATGTCAGAGATTGTGGTTCAATTGATTCATTGATTGATTAATTGATTGATTGATTGAATATTTAGCATCACTTTTATGCCATCGAGGGCTATCAGATGATCAGTTAATCCAAACACTCTTTTCTGGGATCCTGGACGGTTAACCAGTACTCAAGCACACCTATTTCTGCAAGTAACTGACAACTTTCCCACTTGAATCAGAAGTGAGAGACGAGTGACAATAAGATGAAATTTTGCATTATAAATCATCACAGAAACCATGGCCAGGCAGGTAATTGAACCCATGACCCCTGGTTTGACTGGTCATGCTTGCTACCAACTGAGCTAACTCCAGGCCCCGATCCCATGCTCGACATGATATAGTCTCTCAAAAACAATACCCAGTACTAGTTCTATGCAGGATTTTAGGGCTACTCACAAAAGCTTCCAGCTAATACCACAACTGAGATAGTTAGATAAATTACAATGATAATTATATTCCAGTACAATATCACTCACCAATCAGGGACATTAGTTCCACCATTGCAACTGATAAAAAACATACAAATTCACACTGCCGATAACATCATACATTAATACTCTCCCATTTTTCACTTTTCCGACCAAGCTATTACGGAACACCACAAAAGACATTTACAATGTACGTAGTGAAGATTGCCGGCAGTCCCTGACCTCAGGTCTGCAGTCAACCGATAAAATGATAAACCCTTCAAAGTTCAACTCGATTTTCATTTGAAAACGATAAAATTAAACTTCAAATATTACTTAGCCCTACTTAACTTATCAACTCAAGTAAATAATTCCAAACATATAATCCATTAAGTCGTTGCCCATGCCATAAGTCACATTATGACCAATTTTAAATCAATTAGCGTGTATGCAAATTTACTACTGCCAAAAAATCGCTGTTTGATTTCTTTTTATTTTCACTTTTTTGTTCTTTTCTGTCCATCGAAATCTTAGCTGTTCTGTATAAATTGTCCATTTATCCAGTTCTGTTCAACTGTTACTGAATGGGCTTTTGAGATAGAAAAATACAAATATTTACCCGAATTGTGGAATGAACTCTGCATGGGGTATTTAAATGGATTCCGTATTTATTCAATGCTAGTGTCATGAAGACTTGATCGTATATTATCAATATGCGATACAGATAGGCCTTAGATACTTTATCAATGCGCTAATACAGTCAATCAATCAAGTATTTCATTGGAAAGCAGAATTTGTCATTTCAAGGATTTGGTAGTAATAAATTCTTGCTATCTTGAAGCATGCATAAAAAAAGATAGAAAAGTCTGTATTATCAAAGGGTACAGATTCATGCGTTAATTTTATTGATTTAAAATCATGCTTATTGTATTCAAATCAGATTTCATTTAGATTTTCACTGAACTTTGTATTGATACAAATTAATATTAATTTTTCTTTATAACGCTATGTACAGCTCCACTTTTATGCCATAATATGTACAAACTTCTGCCGAGTAAAACATATCTATTCTTCTATGTTGAGCTACAAAGGTATTTTGAAATGATACAAGTTATTATATTATCTTAATTCATTCAAACAATGTAAAATAATTAAGAATTGATGCATAGTTGAAATAACAGTATATTATCTTTTTTTAAAGTGACACTTGGTAATTTTTATAAAATTTCACTAAAAACATACATATCTACACAATGATCATTGTGGAGTGCATGGTATATCCAGTGGTAGAGCACTGAACCCTTGATTGGAGGGTTGTTGGTTCGATCCTCTGCCACTGCTTTGTGTGGTGTCCTTGAGCAAGACACTTTTCTGCATATGCTTAGTACTGGTTCTAAGCAGAAAGACTTTGATCGTGATTTGCCTAAGTTGTAAGAACTTGTTTCACAATCGAGGTTAAATAAATAAGTTTAAACTAATGATCATTAATCGTGGAATCAAAATAATCCAGCAAATGTTTCTGCAGACCCGGAATTTCATTTCTACTTTGGAAAGGGGCATAACTGTTATAATTGATTTAAATGCATCATGTCTCTCGTATTCGACGTCATGGTGGTGACAAAGAGTGCAACAAGTGTTTTTTACTTTCATTAGCTTTTATTGTTATAATTGAAAAAAAAAAGGAACTAAAAATTTACAAACTTTCAAAAGTAGCATTACACCACTTAAAGCTTTATAAAACAATTTTTTATCAGTAATATTGTTTTTAATATAAAGTTTCAGATATGTAGTAATGGATATTAATGTTTCATGCATGGTTATACGTTTGTCACTAAGACCTGAAGATGGATTTGATGCGTGAACAAAAGTTAAAACTAAATTCAACATTTTATGTTAAAGGAAGCGTGTCAGGAATAATCGCAATAAATGTCTAAAATAGATAAAATAAGTTTTAAAATAATTATATTTACTTGCAAGCATCTCATTATCATTTATAAATAAAATCTGACTGATCTGGTATTTCAAATACACCAAACGTGACAAAAAACAATATTTTACTTGGAGTGGTAATATTAGAAGGGAATCCTTGTTCTAAAAATAAATATCACGCACACTGCTTGACAACCTTTACGTCGTTCAAACCCCTTCCAAGATGAAACACATTCAATGGTATGTAAACCATGCAATAAATAACAGGTCAAATCAAATCAAAATAAAACAAATGTGTAAAAATTAAATTGTAAGAAAGATGATGTTTTCCTTTGATAGCAACTTTTTATGAAACACCGCACACATTTAAAACTGTAATTTGATAGACAAATTTAGTGTATTAGATTAATTGCTGAATTAGTATTTCTTAAATAAACAATCCCAATGATAACAAGAATTCCATGGAATAGTATGTCTCGCCCTGTTTTAATGTTTTATTGATTAATTACTTATTGTTTTAATTCAGTGGTAACAGATAAATGACATAACAACTTCCATAATATATAAAAGAGTGGTTATTTACAATAGTTATTTGATTTGATGAATTTAGTAACAGCCATGATTTGCAAAATTATGACACAAGAATTTGCATTATATTCATGCAAGAGTTATCTAACTTGGTTAATGTAGTAGGTTTAATGACTAAGAAATATTGTAGGAAGTATTGTGTGAAGTTTTGATTAAATACATTAAGTGATTTTTGAGATATGAACTTGATGGTAGTTGCACACAAAACTTTAACCAGTATTTCTAATTAAAACATAATTTTTTTTAAATAAATAAAAAAAAAGTAATCAGCATCTGCATTATATAATGCAGGGTGTTAGTGTAGGTGAAGGTGTAACTATGATCAAAGTATGAGTGTCCTAGCACTAAAACTTATTGAGAAATAGTGTAAAAATGAAAACTTAATGTTGGAGGTAAATGCAAAATTCATCATCAAACAAAGTCAATGGACCATGAAATGTAGGTCACACTCAGCATCTGCAGTATATAATATGATGCAGGGTGTTAGTTGTAACTATGATCAAAGTATGAGTGTCCTAGCACTTGTACTTGTTGAGAAATAGTGTAAAAAAGAAAACTTAACATTGGAGCTAAATATAAATGTTTGACGCCACTGCAGTTGACAGAGAAGCAACACCTTAATCTCACTTCGCTCCTTTGTCGCTGCGAGACAAAAACCATGATCACATTGTCATTAATCCCATTCCTACATAAACATGCCACACGAGTCACAGATTAATCAATATCAAATCAATATGCATGATTAATGACCACAGACCAATTTGTAAATCATATCATATTATCTTATGTTACAAATTTATAATTCCTATTGCATTTATAATTCATGCAATAAATCTTTTCTTGAAAGTAATATTTTCTATTTGAAATTTCTAAAAACACAATAAAAACAAACCTGACATTGACTTGCACGGTATGGTGGAAACATAACCATATAATGCCAGCTCACACAGATATTTTACCTACCATTTATCAAAGAAAAAATGTGTAAACACAGGATTTGTACGATGACTTGCACAGAACGGTGGAAACATAATTATATACGCTAATGACGCATGCAGACATTTTATCTATCATTAATCAAAGAAAAAATGTGTAAAAACCGTACCAAAGAAGACACTATCACAGTGTCAGGCATATTCTATATATACTCAAAATAAAAGTAAAGGACCAAAATATATATTCTACTGGACAAAAATTCAAACTGTTCTGTGGACAAACTTTAAAAAGGAATTGGAAGTGATTTTCTGAACTGTGCTAAGTTATAACTTGGCTTAAGAGAATTCTTAACAAATATTTTTTTAACAAAAACATGAATTTCAAAATTTGTTAAAAATACTTACCCCAAAATAGTTTTCTAATATATTGGTGTAATAAACTGATTGTATACAGCCGATAAAAGATATTTTATTATGTAAGATTTGAAAATAAATAATGGGACCAGCAGTTCAGTTCAGCAGTTTTTACAATTAAGTTTGATGTTGAAGAACCATGGTTAAACCTTAAATATATAAATAAGAATTTATGTCTTAAGAAAAACTTTTTTTTTAAAAAAACAATAATTTTGAGGCAAAAACTCTTATTTTTTATGTATGCGTTTATCTTTAATAATGTAAATTAAAAATAAAGTTTTAGGGTTAATAATGTTTTTGAATAGTGTAGCTATCAGTTTTGGGAAAGTAAAAGTGCAGCTCCAAACTTGTTCTTAAAAACTATAAATATACCAATGTCTATAATAAACTCTTTTTTTCAAAAATTTTCGGCTTTCACCTTCTTCAGGAAAATTGTAGTCTTTTAAGGACAATGTCACATCCATTTTGTAAAGTTTAACTAAATAACCATTTTAATGTAATAAATACATGCATGGTCCTTAATATATATAAAAAAATCTGTATATAATGAGATACTCATTTTAAGTACTTTTAAAACTTGAAATAAAACATTTTTTTCTAAATCAAACAATAAAATGGCAATGGACCACTTGTCAATTTTTCAAAATTTCTCATAAATAAAAATTTGGTAAGTAATACATTAATTACATACTACATCAACTGTACGTTACACAGGAATGAAAGGTATTACCAATGTCAGCATATGAAATATCACTATGCTGGTGCGACAAAGAACTAATTGTTTGCAAACAGTTTTTATCATGGTAGATCATGATTTTATTAGGGGTAGATGATCCCAAACTTGACGTGACCGCAAATTTACTTTTTAAGAAATTTTATTTTGCGAAATTATTCTACATAACACTACACAATATACGTATCACCGCAAAAAGAGAGAGAGTTCACTAACCCGGGCATTAACATTCAGCAAAACTGTGTTTTATGAGAGGCATTGAGTCGAGCTGGGTATCAAACCCTCAACCTCTGGCGCGAGCGGCCAACACTCTATCCAATATACTACCGACCCGCTTTGTTATACTTTTTTATACTGAAAGATTTATCTTTTTTACTTGCATGATTTAAGGAAAAAGTGTCTTTCAGAATGATGAATATTAGATACCCACAAGCTTCTGAATTATTATATACCACCGCATCCATTTTTACTATAATGGTAAGTTTTAATTGACAGGTTTACCGGGTAAGTATGCTTCTTGTACATATTAATTCTGATTGATTGATTGAATATTTAGCATAATTTTTATGCCATCGAGGGCTAACAGATGATCAGTTAATCTAACCACTGTTTCCTGGGATCCTGAAAGGTTAACCAGTATTCCAGCACACCCAATCTCCGCAAGAAACTGATAACTTTCCCACTTGAATCAGCTGTGAGAGACCACTGATAATGAGACATAAAGTCTTGTATCAATCATCACTGAGATTGTTGCCGGGCAGGGATTCTAACTCATGACCCCTGGATTGATCAGATGCGTAACCGTCTGAGTTAATAGGGCCTTTGTTTTACGGCCATAAATCTTCCACCCCTGATTATTTAGGGGAAGTATTTATTTTTTTAAATTGGGTTTAATGTCATCTTCAAAACATTTCAGATTATATATGGCATAATCAGTTTTATTGTAAGAGAAAGATCCCAGAAACTGATCAATTAAAGTTCCCAATGTTAAAACCTGGGTACCGATATACACAAGTAAATGGCAGAAAAATAGTTGAACTTCAAGAATGAGCTATTTTTTTTTTCTGGAGTTATTTGCATATCAATAATTTTTGTCTTCCATCCGGAAATTATTTGTAAACAAAACATATCTGTTTAACACAACTAAGTTAAACTAGGTACTGAATAATGAAATAAACATTATATTTTTAATTATTATAACTTTGGAAAAAAATCATTAATACAACATTTTGTTCTTCAGGGAAGATTCAAGTGGGGCGGGAGCTCGTAAATTCAAAAAAACATATTTTTATTTCACATATTCAAACCTAAATTTTAACTAAAGAATCTCTTTGTATTTCAATGTGCCCCCCCAAATTTGCCCATGCTTCTATATTTGATTCATATATAGAATTTATTTTTCTTCTTTTTAATAAATGTTTAAAGACTGTTATAAAATGTAGGTTATGTGTACATACTGTTTTATTCTACTTCACCTTAATCCTCTTCAAACACACTATTCACAACACTTTTACACTGCATCCATTCAGGTCCTTTTTCCTAATTACAACCTTTCTGCTTCATTATCAGAAAAGTTTAAATTTTTGGGGGCGGTATAAAACACCAATAATTACCCAAACATTCAACCATTAATCCACCCCCTAATTTTGGTCAAATCAACAATCCATTACAAAAACTAATGGTAAACTATGTCATATTATCCGACATTTAAATTACGAAATGGACTCCTCTGTTATCTTGAATTGAAATTCGATTTTGATTTTTTCATATTACTTTAGCGAACAATTTCGCTATTGTGATTTTTAAGTGCACTGATTCACCATGCGTTGGATGAATATGTAAGGAAATGTAAGTTCTTTCGGAACAATCTGATGATTTTTACAGTAGACGGGACATTTATGCGTGTGGCAAATTTGCTTTCATGCCAGAATTCAATCAATTCATGTACACAGATGTCAAAGTTAAGTGACCTGCTTGTTGTATGTATATATCCCAAGTTTGAGTGAGGTTAAAATACAACATAGGGAAATAGGACCTCTATTGTTTTGTTTTTTTAATGAATGGTGTCAAAAATGGATAATGCAAATTGTAAATGACAGTTTTTTATTCAAAAAGAAAGATTTTTCAGGAAATAATTCAAGAACACCCACCTGATATATACTAAATATTTTTAGTTTGATTTTAAAGTTATGCTTACCAGTATAGCTTTTGTAATAAAGCCATTTCCTTGGTAGAACCAGTACTCTGTGTTGTTTTTACAGGGGCCTTTGGGTCAAAACCTAAACCTTTGGCATAAGTGGTCACTACTGTCTCCATTACATAACCAAGGGTCCTCCACGACTGAGTGGTCTAAGGCGTATGGTATATCCCAGTTTTACTGGAGGAGGAAATCTTCATAGTTAGTCAGACTGAGTAGAACCACCACCCTTCTGCAAGTAACTGCAAATTTGCTCACATAAAGTTTTTGGAGTGAGTGGGTCTCAAACCTATGACCTCAGTGGTGAGAGGTAAATGATCTCGAGACGGCGCTTTAGACCCCTCAGCCACGTCAAGCTAAAATAAACTAGAATAAACTGAAGAGCCTTTTAGGAATGGTTCACCAATATTCAACATTAACATGGGTGGTAGTGTTCTCCGTGGCCGAATAGTGCTGTTGTCTAATGACCATTTATCTAGGTTGTGGGTTTGAGCCCTGGTGGGACCAGTCCAAACAGTTAATAAGAGAAAGTTTACCAGTTTGAACCAGCGGTGAGAGATGAATGACAATGAGATGCAATGTTGTATATTGGTCATCATGGAACCTGTGGTCAGGCGGGAATTCAAACTTAATGATAGTTTGAAAGCTGTCGAATGAGCTAACCAAGTCTGGTTGTAACATAATTATATAAACATCAATGTTATATGATCTGTTCTACTGTTTTGTTGAAGATTTTTATCATTGTAAAATGTGAGGAGAAAAACATAATAATGTTTATATGTCTTAACCACCTGGCCATTGTGAGTGAGTATCAAAACAAACTCTTTACGCCAGTTTCATGGGTTAATTTCACATAAATATTTAACAGCCTTGTAAGTACCTCGTTTATGGGTGCAGGTGGGAGGAATGGGGGTGGTGGTGAATGAAGAATTTCAATATGATCTTGCTCACATGTTTAACAAAGTTAAAATGTGTTAAAAAATAGCAAATGATTTTCTATTGATTGATGTGGCAAGTTAAATATTCTATATGTGACAGATTCATAAAAAATGCAAAGTCAAAATACAAAGTACAAGTTTTAAGGTTGACACTTCCCAAGAGTATGTTAAAGAATAATGGAAGATTATTCAAGGAATAATGGTATAGCATGATAGTGCGGTTAGTATTATTTCAAGAATATTGATTTTCAGTGATATTATGATGATGATGCCTGGAGAAGACAGTGAAATAAGTGAGGAGTTTATTAGTGGTGATGAGGGGGTGGGGGGGAGCATTTTTTACAGGGGAATACACAATACTAAAGAATTTCTCAGTTGAAATCTATGCAACAATGAATTCCCTATAAAGACTTTTACTTTTGACTGCTTTTGTATTAATACAGCTGCATGCTATCTGTTATCCCGGGATAGGTATCCCATATCTACTTTTTATACACCTGTTTTTAATTTGATGTAAATAAATACCACTGGGATCAAGATATTATATAGCATGGCTGGTTACTTGAAATACATTCTTAAAGGAAGCATTTAAAATCACATTAGATCCATGGTTGGTTCAATTCATACATGGATTAGTTGTAAAAGTAACTGTTTTTCTTCTCCTTTAAAAACTGCAGCAGTGGTCTAGGGTTAGAGCACCCACCTCACATCAGGAAGGTCTTTGGTTCGAGCACAGGCTGGGTCATACCAAAGACTTGAAAATTTGTGCAGGAAGCTTCCTCTCTTGGTGCTCAGTATTTAGAGGATAGATGTAGGATGGGGGTGGGGGTGGGGTATCATAACATGTGTCTGTAGCATGATACTCCATGTGGGGCAGTCCTTAGAATACTGTCTCTAGTAGACACTGTCACAACACAACTATAAATTGTTGAAAGTGATGCTTAACACCAACCACCACCACCACCACCACCACCACCACCACCACCACCAACAACAACAACAACAACAACCCTTTAATTTTAACAAATTTCAGTTTTTATAATTCAGCCATCCTGCTGTAAAGGTAAGATTAATTGATTGATTGAATATTTAGCATCATTTTTATGCCAGTGAGGGCTAACAGATAATCAGTTAACCTACCCACTGTTTCCTGGGATCCTGAAAGGTTAACCAGTACTCAAGTACACCCCATCTCTACCAGTAGCTGATAACTTCCCCACCTAAAACAGCGGTGAAAAACGAATGATAATGAGACACAATGTCATAAATTAATCATCATGGAGACTGTTGGTGGGCGGGGATTCAAACTCATGGCTAATCTTTCACAAGGGGTCGTGAGTTTGATCAATCTTTCAGTAGGTAAGCGAAAAACTCTCATCTTGTAACAGTTCTTGAACAAAGATAGTTTTAACATGTTGAACTGATGACAAGTTTTCACTCCCCCATCCCCCATATTGTTGGATTAAAGAAAGGACTAAATAAACAATAACATTTTGGCAATATATGAAATTTATCATTTGAATTTTCTCTGTTTAATTATTTACCAAAACCAATATTTATATGATGGAAGCATAAACTTGTATTTAAAAGTCTACACGGTGCACTGTCCCTTTAATCCGATCTCTGACAGTGAATGTGCAATTTATTATCACAACACCACCCAATAAGTACCCCCCCTTTCGTGACAAGCATATTATAATCTGCAGGTATTACAAGGTCTGTTACAGTGTAACAAATCTGACAAGGTAACATGATAAGCGGTAATAAGGTGAAAACAGCTTCATCTTTAATACAATCTTGCACAAATAATGTAAAACGTCATCTTGATTCAATAAAAGTGTCAAAACCTAATAGCGCTAAAGGATGATTTTTGAAAAGAAAACCTTGTATCTGTTGGATATTAAATGGCAATTGTCTATCACCTGTAACATCAAACAGCAGAAAGAATGTTTAAGATTAATTACAACATGCAGAATTAATGATTGTAATGATATGAAAATGAAACCATTATGCATGCAATTCACTATCTCATGATATTTACTAAGACATTATTTTTTTTGTAGTGATATTTGTACTGTTAATAAAATCATGAAGCGTGCAATGCAATATCTATTCGTAGCAATTTTTTTTTAAAGTGAGTGATATTTAAATGAAATCATGAGGAATGCATGAAATTCCAACTAATTTTGTGATGTATCAAACAAGTCACATGATGTCATTTTGATTTCAATTTGATCTGTCATATAGGTTTACATATTGTAGAATTTGTTTCATCTTAGATAGAGTCCAATGAAGTAGTGATGGTTGTCAAACAGTATACATTTATTGTCTATTTTTAGAATGGGGATTAAGTTTTAACTCCGATTAAAACGTTTTGGTGGAATTGATATACCAAACCATTTTAATTTCATTTATTAATGAAAATAAGATGCTTTGTATCTATTTTAAAATAAAATTATTTTTTTCAGACATTTATAGCGATTTCCCCCAGTATATTACCTTTAAAAAATCACAAAGGAAAGTGTGATGCCCGACTATAACAGGGGCAACCACCAAGAGTAACAAATACTCTGATAAATATTTTATTAATAAAAGTCGTAGTTGCGTTTGCTTGGATCAACTGAAGCTTGTGTAATAAATGTCAACTTTAAGCCATAGTTAATATATTATCAAACTTAATGCATTTGGGGCAAGTCATATCTATAGATTTAGAATAATAACCGCTTACCCAACATGCAATTTCCACGACGTAATCAACTTGGCATACAGCACATTTACTCCCATAATGCCTCTAACTTTCATATGCAGCATTACCATAATTATGCTAGATCAAGAAGCTCATGAAAGAATATGGTAGCAGTTACTATTGCACCATTTGTTCAGGCCAGAGATTTTTTATTGTTTGTTTTAAATATATATACATATATATAAATATATATATATATACATACATACACACTTCCCTCTTTTGGTTATTGTTGACAAAATGGTTGTGTTGTATGGTGTTTAGCATCGGTTTCAACAATTTTTCAGTCATATCGTGACGGTGTCTGCTTGAGACAGTATTCTGAGCACTGTCACACTGGAGTATCATGCCACAGACACATGGTATGATACCCCACCCAGTCACATGATACTGACACCGGGCCGACCAGACCTAGAACTCTCCTCTAAATGCTGGGCGTCAAGCAAGGAAGCTTCTTGTACCATTTTTAAACTGTTTGGTATGACCCGGCCAGGGATTGAACCCACGACCTTCCGCATGCGAGGCAGTCGCTCTACCACTAGACCACGCCGCGGTCTTTGACAAAATGGGGAAAAAAAAGAAGACAAAGTATAAAAAAAGTAAGAAATATTGATCTTTACCTTTACAATAAACATTACAAGCAGTTACTGAAACATTGAACAGTTATGTTGTTGTTGTATGGTATTTAGTGTTTCAGTCATATTGCGACAGTTTCTACTTGAGACAGTATTCTGAGCTCTGCAACACTGGAGTATCATATCACAGACACATGGTATGATAACCCACCCAGTTACATTACACATACACCTGGCAAACCAGACCTAGAACTTTCCTCAAAGCACAAAATGAGGAAGCTTCTTGTAAGTACCATATTTGGGATCGAACCCACAACCTTCTCCATGTGTAGTTATACTGTAAACCATTCAGTTATAATCAATTTCGTTAAAGAGACATCTATGTGTTGTCTTAAATTAATACATCGTCAGAGCTTCTTGTTTGTACCATATTTGGGATTGAACCCACAGCCTTCTCCATGTGTAGTTATATTATAAACCATTCAGTTATAATTAATTTCATTAAAGAGATGTCTCTTTGTTGTTTTAAATCAATACATTGTCGGATACCCACGGGTGTCAACTCCGATACTCTCCATTCATCACCTGTGGGAAATTAAGCTAGCTCTGCGTCATTTTATTTTAACTGAATAGAACAAAATACAGCTAATGTTAACAATGTATTATCAATACACGTAAAACACGCATGAAACTATTGTTGCGATTGGATAATTTTACTTTCATGAAATCGTGAAGGAACATATCATATGGTTGCATCATGGCTTGTGTGGTATCTGGAATTAATACATGTATTTTTACATTGTTTTACATTGTTCATTTTTGACATTTTAAAATGTTTTTCTACAGTATAATATTTAATGACATTTCATCCCTTCATTTTTTCTCTCCCTCTCCCCTTCGACCAATCTTTTTTCCAACATAAAGTCTGTTAAACAAATAATGATATAAACTATGGCCTTACGACAGACTGGTCCAAACATCTTAAGCATTTCTTAACATGCACATGCTATAAGATGGGATCAATAAGTTTGTTATGGCCGTGATAAGGCAGGATATTTATATCACGTGTAATCCATGGACTTGCCTAGAGCTGACAAACTTCGTAAAATATCAGATTACAGATTAACTCGGCGAACTTTTGAATTTGAGTGACACTACCATATTCAGGTTCCTCTTCATATCAAAATGTTTATTGAAAAAATTCATTTAATAAAATTTAATGTGAATATAAATGTGTTTTTAAACGGTTTTTTGTTTGTTTTTTTTGCCTGTTTTTTCTCGAGTGAAGTCTTTAAAGCACCAATTGAAACATACACTATTATATTAAAAATGAGTTATATACAATCCAGTATACATTATGTAACTATAATTATTTTTGTTTTACTTTTTCTATACCAATTTGGTATCAAAATGTGTTTCTTTCGATGCTTTTAATATATTTTTTTAACTTAAACTTTAATAGTTTAACAAATACTTAAACACTTAAAACATCGAGAAAATTACTGTAAAATTGACTTTTAAAGCCAAACAAACTAAAAAGTTTCTAAGTTGTTTAGTTCACTATATACAGTCAAACCTGTCTTAAGCAGCCAGTCATGGGAAGGAGCAAAACATGGCCTTTTAATACAGGTTGTTGTTTGATACAGGTAAATTTGCTAAATTAAAGCATAGAAATGGGAAATAACAAATATGGCTGCTTAAGACAAGTGGCTGCTTAATAGAGGTGACCGCTTACGCAGGTTTGACTGTACTTGTTTTAAACTTATTTATTTTACCTCGATTGTGAAACAAGTTATTACAACTTAGACAAATCATACTTGAGTATATGTCGATAAAGTCCCTTGCTCATCACTACCAAACATAACCATGGCTGAGGATCAAACATACGACCCCCACAATCCTGGGTCTGATGCTATAGTCCACAGGAGCACGTGCTCCATAGTTAGGTATATCACACAGCCCAGGACCAAAAGAAACTAATTGTACATGAAGTTGTCGGTAGAAACATGACAATGTTTTGACAACCCTTATCACTATAATTTATGTCTATCATATAATTTTACAGCTCCCCTTAACCTAGTTTACAAGTGAATCTTAATTATGGGGGTTAATGCCATTTTCAACACATTTCAGGTTATATATGGCATATCCAGTTTTACTGGCGGAGGAAGACCTCAGACTGAGTCAGACTGAGTAGAACCACCATCCTTTCGCAAGTAATTGGAAACTTTCTTACATAAAGTTTTTGGAGTGAGCGGGACTCGAACTTACAACCTTAGCGGTGAGAGGTAAGTGATCTTGGGACGGAGCCTTAGACAACTTGGCCACAAAGGATCCAGAATCATGATAAAAAGAAGTCAGTATCGGGACAGTGTCAATGGTCCAGAGGTGAAAGTGCTTCTTTCAATGTATTCCACCAAGAATGTGCATTTGACATCCCAACCCTAGTAGTCTATTATCGGGTGATAGGTAATAACCTCATAGTACCAAGGATTTATAATTGACATTTACCCAGAATTCCGTGTTCCACCGAAATAGACATGAAGCATTCTGTTTTGAAATCGTGATAACTTACTTTTTAGTAAACAAAGTAAATAAACTGCTGAATTATAAACAATGCATATGTGGAATTCAAATAGGAAACCTCTGCAGTTATTGTTTGGAACATTTTAAAGTACAAAATCCATTCATGTTAACCGCAAAGTCTGTTGATCAAACTATTTTCGTAACTACAAAACTATGATTGTGTCCCGGTAATCCAGCACATATACACCCATCCATGATAGCGCATTAACATGGCAGGTAATACCAGAACGTTGACAAATACTTTATTAATCCACAACACACCAAGGCTGACACTTTTCATACGAAGAAAAAAAAGTTATCATGTGGTCACAGTATTAATGGAAAATTTGAACGTCAATATTTTCCGTGACCTTGATTTTCTGCAGTTTCATGATGATACAGAGTGCATAATCCGACGATCTTATTAATCATATTAAAGGCATTTAATAACCTCACTACGAGGCGCACTTACATAAATGCATGACGTACAGAATTCAATACTGTAAACTTAATGAACAACAATTTGTTTCATGTTATAACTTCTATATTTGTTTAAATAACAAAAAAAAAACTATATTAAAAGATTTGATAAGATTTAAAACAATGTGTTACAATGCAAATACAAAAAAATTGTAATGATTTGACACTTTGTACAGGTTTGATAGAGATAATACTTTTATAAGAAGTGCAACAGGTTTATGTACTGTAAAGTGCTCTGTTACAAGAGTTCTAAAACATTACTGGTAATGATATCTGGTGTCAAACAAGGGGGAGTCATAAGACCACAAATATTCCAATATCAATACTGAAATAGATCTTTAGGGATAGTAGTATAAGGTTATGTTACTGTTTTTTGTACAATTTGGAAATATATTGTATGAGTAAAATGATATTTTTATTCTATACCTCAATATGAAAGAAAAATCCTTTTAAAAAATAAACTGTGAGTTTAAAGCGGCAGAAAAATGAAGTTGCAGCGACAAATATTCAGATTTTCTCAACGTCATAGTCATGCGGATCATTTTGTTTGTTAAAAAAAAATTCTTGTTAAAATCTCTAATAATTTTATTTCCTTTTTTTTTTAGTCACCATCTTGAATTTTGAACTGTACAATATAACATTTATTGGATCCAATAAACTTCTACATATTGTACAGTCACATGGTAACATCTGGAGTATATGACTGGCTATACACTTACAAGTATAGAATAACCTGTCTTAACCCTTTACTCCTTAGATACGCGTTTTCTCACACCAATCACATAAGGCCTTTGAAAACAGTGCAGGAAAAGTTCAGATTGCTTGTAACGAGTACTGTTTTCCACTCTGTCAGTTAATATAAACATAATTCACCGAATAATTCAAAAGCCTTCCATATTAGAGGTGTCCAATGGTGTCTATATTAGAGGTGTCCAAAGGTGTCTATATGAAGTAAAGGGTTAATTAAAGGAAGTATATCAGGATTTTATGCAACTTTAAAATTGATAATTTTTTGTATGTCAATGTTATGTCATTATAGTTACTAACTGCTCCCATATTGCCAAAAGGATAGCTACTTATACTAGCCAAAATAAAATATTGAAAACGGATTTCCAAACTTGGGAAATGCTATATTAGACTATCATTGATATTGGTTGATATTATAGAATTTATTTCATCTTATAAAGAGTCTGAAATACGAGATGAAAGATATTTATTTTTAGAATGGGAATTTCACTTCACTAACCTGATTAAAAAAAATAAATTCCATATCATTCATGTTTTATTTATTAATTGATGCAAAATATCTAAAATTATTTTTAGTGATTTTCGGTCCTGACATATTTACTGCCTTTAAAATAAAATAGTAAAATAAATCACAACTGTACAGCTAGACAATAGATATTTTCTCGCTAAATGTTACTCAAAAATTTAATGACATCATGTGCTTAAAATGTTGTGTTTTTTTTTGTTTAAAATCTATATCTAATTGGCAATATAAGATAACTGCCTTACTGGACTGAAAATAAATGGAAGTTTGACTGAAAACTATTTAAAAACATGAATGGAAATAAATCCTAGCATATCACTGGAAATGAATGAATCACAACTGTTACAGGTCAATGCAAATAAATGAACCAAATTAGCAGGATTGCAATGAATGAATTTAATACAAGGTCTGAAACTAAATTATGATTAAATTTGTCAAGCCAGAAGACTGAAAATGCCTGAAAACAGAACTGTAAATTAATCATAACAGGACTGAAAATGAACCAGAGCAGGAAAGGAAATTAATTACAGCAGGACTGAAAATGAATCAGAGCAGGAAAGGAAATGAATAAGAGCAGGACTGAAAATGAATCAGAGCAGGAAAGGAAATGAATCAGAGCCGGACTGAAAATGAACCAGAGATGGAAAGGAAATGAATCAGAGCAGGACTGAGAATGAACCAGAGATGGAAAGGAAATGAATCAGAGCAGGACTGAGAATGAACCAGAGATGGAAAGGAAATGAATCAGAGCAGGACTGAAATTGAACCAGAGCAGGACTGGAAATGAATAAGAGCTGAAAAAAAAATGAATTAGAGTGGAACTAGAAATGAATCAGAGGAAAACTGAAATTCACACATTTTAAAGTAGGACATAAAAAATATATCAAAGTGAAACTTAATAATTTTATGAATCATAGCTGGTGAAATTCATCTGACTGGAGATAAATCCTAAAATATGGATTAGAAATAAAAAACAATCCCCACTTGTCTGCCATGCTAACATAGCTACTAAGACATGGCAATCACTTTTATTGCCTGAACTCAAATATTGAATGATCAATACAATCAATTAAAGTTATATACAGAAAAACAAATATGACAGGAAATGAAAAACACTTGAAAGAACATCAACCCAATGCAGCTTTTAACTGTGTGTAAACAAACAAACAAGATATGGGAAGTCATGAATCAATATGAACAAATATGGCTGACCTTCCATGAATACCTGGAGAAAGTCCAAATCAAACAATCAACAATGTCACCTTTAATTGACCACTTAACATATAAAACTGGACATTATGCATCACTAACAGTCTCCATTACTCCTACAATTCATGATATCACGAAATGGAGTTTCTGAAAGAGTTTTGAAAAAGAGTCACGCATTTTTAAATGGATTCAAGAGGACATGTTGATTCCTGGTAAAAGCTGTATGTATGATGCACCGCACTATAACCACAGCAGATGCTTGTAGTCTTGTTATACTGGTGGGTCACCTAGAGTCCCGCATGGTCAAGTGGTTTTAGGCGCTGTGTCAAGATTATATGTCTTTCTGACCGCTTAGGTCGAAGTTCAAGTCCAGCTCAGTCTAAAACCTTTATGTGAGATATTGTTATGAAGATACCTAACTGCAAAAAATGAATGAATGAATGGGGTTTTACGGCACTCCAACACATAGGTTATTCATCGCCAACAGGAAGGAAGATTCCAGGTTCACTCTACAAAAACAAATTAACAAACAATTTAAAAAAATACATCTACCAATGAATATGCAGAATGAACTTAGAATCTTGATACCTGCAGAACTGCAGAGTTTCAGCAAATTCTATCGTATTACTCAAATTGTTGCTTCTTACAACATGCATGAGTTACAGTGATTCTATTTTTGCCATCACTCAAATGTCTCCCTGGAACCACACAGGGGTTGATAATTTAACCACAATAGTAAACATGACAAAAAATGATAAATGAACATGACACCCATTCGAAGGATTCCTACCCCTCTGCAGAGATTGACAGTGATTCTATTCTTAGCAGGAACCACATGGGCTCCTAACTGTAGAGACAGTTGTGAAAACATTATTGGGTGCTTGCTGATCTATATTGTCATTACCCGTGGATAATTATATATTACTTAAGGAATAGATGAGCATCAATACGTGTAAGATCACGTGCCGTGTATCCCTTCTTATACACCTTGCTCATGGTAATTGCCATTGAAACCAATATCGTTACACTGTTCAATACTTCCAGGACCTGACCAATGTTATTAAGTTTTCATGGACTTATCAACAAAGTCATCATAAGCAGCACTACCAGTGTTTGCACTATCATTATTGGATTTTGTGACTAAATTATCATATAACCAGCCTGTTTTATTCTGGAGCTCTTCAAAAAATAATTAGCTACCTACCTACCCACATGGAAAATACTGGGTCGGAGCAAACAAATACTTTTTTAAGGATGACCCCAACCACCTTTTTTTTGTCTTTTACAAGATATCATTCAGATGTACTGAATATATATTTCAATATCGTCCACCAATGATTTCAATAAACAGGATTTTAATTTCTTCACATCAATGGGCTTCCATACATTATGTTGTATAAACATATTTAACTGCGGATACTTGCCATGTTAAAGTCAATACCAAAACTCCGCCTTCAGATCGGAAAAACACACTATTATAAATTTATGTCATGAAAATATAATACCCATAGATGAACTCTTTATGTATAGGAAATGTTTACCAGTAAAACATTTCAAATGAATAAACTGACACGAAAATCATCCTTTTATCAATAAATATCAAAATTTTAATATGTCAAATAAAACATTAATCTGCAGCAAAATTTGGACCAATAAAACATACATTTACAAAGCGAAAAAAAGAAAAATATGCGGGGTTTTATTATTCAGCATTCACTATACCCCTATTCAATTGAGACATAAACAGCCGTTGCTTTGGGGGTATTTTTTTTTTATCAAAAGAAAATCCTTATTTTATTAAGAGCATTTAAATTTTTGCTGACATACAGACAATGATTTTACGGCCAGTTTTTAAAACTAATTGACTTTACCTGGTATATTGATAATCAGTGCCTGGATTTAATAAGGCACATCTGAGATGTTCATTTCAATATCATATTGAATGGATTTGTTTAGTTCATACTTTAAATTTATTTTACCTCGATTGTGAAAAAAAGCTTATACGAACTGCTCTTTAGTTCGCTTCCTGGGTAGAACCAGTATGGAGTGTTGTTCAGCTGAACTGGGTTTCAAACCCATAACCTCTGGCTTGAGCACCCAACACCATATCAACTACACGTAACCGCCAAATTTTAAATAAATTTGTTCGATTTTCTGAGATAAAGACACAAATCAAAAGTTTATGATTGTTGTATATAAAACATCCATTATCAGTTAAATTAAAAAAAATATACATTTAGTGTTTCTTATCTTGGTTCTCAGTCCAGAATAACATAATGAATGATTTTGAATAAAAAATAACATACCTTTAATTTTCATATTTTTTTTAACATACAATATATCAAATTTTAATTGCCTGTTTTTAATAATGTTATCAAAATTATATCATCCAATCAAGGTATTATATCATATGTTGTTTAAATGGAGTATATCAGGAAAAAAACACTATAAATGTCTTAACAAAATAAAATAAAATAATTATTAAAATGGATAAAAAGTGTCTCATTGTCATTATTAAATAAAATCTGAATAGTTTGATATATAAATCCACCAAAATGTGACAAAATCGATATTAAATAAAAACTCGAAATGAAATCCCCATTCTAAAAATAGTATATTGCATGACCTCCTCCCCTCACACCCCCCCAATAAACCCAAGTTAAAAAGTCCAGCGTCAAGTAAGAAAAGTTGAGTCATAAAATTGGGTGTTGAGTAATAGTGTCAAGTATAAATGTAGAGTATTGATTAAGAAAATCAAGTGTCAAGTAAGGAAGTTGAGTAAAAAAGTCATGTCTTGAGAAAGAAAATCAAGTGTCAAGTAAGGAAGTCGAGTAAAAAGAAGAAAATCGACAATGCACAGAAACATTGTATACTTAATACTGATTTCATGCAAGAAGACTTTGGACATGGTTTGGATATAAGTTGTAAGAAGATTCAAAATCAGCATAAATGAGTTTAATTAACTGAACTAAATAATGTTTTGCCGACACATCAAAATGAAATTGTCAACCAACTATATCAACAAATCACATAAAGCATGTCTGGTGCATGAGCCTGAGCTCATATTACAAAATACATTTTTAAAAACTGATTTAATAACGATTATATATAAAAACTTAAATTTCACAAGTCTCTCTGTTACTTAGGCTGAGTATATTAACAGTTTTGCTTGGTCATTCAGCCGTCACTCACACGTCTGTATGATGCTTTTGTGATAGCGCTATCTCTGCGTAAAATCTAATACTCGTTTCAAAATCATTTGTTATATAACCGTTGTCAAATTTTCCCCTATCATATAACAGGTCATAAAAGAATTTCTTCCATTAATTTTATTTGAATGTTATTACTCTGTAATGCTATAAAGGATCTTAAACGTGTTCTCTTTCAATATCAAAATCACATTAAAACGGGTGCATTTTTTCCTTCCAATTAGCGATAAAGTAGTCAGGTTGTTCTAACAGTATGGTCCAATATAAACAGAGGATGAAACTGCATGTTGCACAAATAACATTCATAATCAAGAGTTTTAAGTGGGATGGGGTGGGGATTGGGTCCATAAATAATAGAATTTAATTTGATACTTACCACAATTCTGACAGAAAATGATATTGTTTTAAAATATTTTAAGTTTCAGAGTAGGAGAGGGTTTCATTATTTTATCTGGATTATGGTGCGAATTCTTCTAACTTAGACAAATCAAGCTGAATACATATTCACAGGTAGAACTAGTATTTGGAATATTTATGAAATTAAACTGTGTCTTGCTCAAGGACATTATACATGGCCCTGAATGGAGATCAAACCCATTACATTCTGAATCTGGGTCCAACACTCTTTTACTAGTCCACACTCAAATAAAATGTCATCAAATCACAAAATGCAATCCAATATCTCATTGCAATATTTGTTAAACATTTAGTCGCTTTGTTTGTTTAGTACTTGTGGTTAAAAATAACTGTTTATGGTACTACAGGGATTTAGTAATGTAGCTGTTGGGTGTATCTGATTAAAACATCTGTTGTTTTTTTCAGATGACCATTATTTTCTGTTATTGTCTATTTTCTACACTTAGAAATACAATCTGAATTACACAAGTGATACAACTAGTGAAACATGTAGCTGTGATCAGTTAGCTGTGATATGACTAGTGATACATGTAGCTGTGATACTAATATAGCTGGCTGTGGCACAAGTAGTGATACATCTAGCTGTGATACTGATACAGTTATCTGTGACACAACTAGTGATACATCAAGCTGCAATACTGATACAGTTATCTGTGACACAACTAATGATACATCTAGCTGTGATACTGATACAGTTATCTGTGACACAACTAGTGATACATGTAGCTGTGATAATGATACAGCTGGCTGTGGCACAATTAGTGATACATCTAGCTGTGATACTGATACAGTTATCTGTGACACAACTAATGATACATCTAGCTGCAATACTGATACAGTTATCTGTGACACAACAAGTGATACATGTAGCTGTGATACTGATACAGCTGGCTGTGGCACAAGTAGTGATACATCTAGCTGTGATACTGATACAGTTATCTGTGACACAACTAATGATACATCTAGCTGTGATACTGATACAGTTATCTGTGACACAACTAGTGATACATGTAGCTGTGATACTGATACAGCTGGCTGTGGCACAAGTAGTGATACATCTAGCTGTGATACTGATACAGTTATCTGTAACACAAGTATTGATACATCTAGCTGCAATACTGATACAGTTACCTGTAACACAAGTAGTGATACATTTAGCTGTGATACTGATACAACTGGCTGTGGCACAAGTAGTGATACATCTAGCTGTGATACTGATACAGTTACTTGTAACACAAGAAGTGATACATCTAGCTGATATACTGATACAGCTGGCTGTGATACACATAGTAATACATCTAGCTGTGATACGGATACAGCTGGCTGTGACACAAGTAGTAATACATATAGCTGTGATACTGATACACTTAGCTGTGATACTGATACAGCTGGCTGTGTTACAAGTAATACATCAAGCTGTGATACTGATACAGTTAGCTGTGATACAAGTAGTGATACATCCAGTTGTGATATTCTGATACAGCTGGCTGTGATACAAGTAGTAATATATCTAGATGTGATTCTGATACAGTTAGCTGTGATACAACCAGTGATACAGCTGGCTGTGATACAAGTAGTAATACATCTAGCTGTGATACTGATACAGTTAGCTGCAATACAACTAGTGCTACATCTAGCTGTGATACTGATACAGCTGGCTGTGACACTGATAGTTATCTGTGACACAACTAGTGATACATCTAGCTGCAATACTCAGATACAGTTAGCTGTGATACAAGTAATGGTACATTTAGCTGTGATACTGATACAGCTGGCTGTGATACAAGTAGTAATACATCTAGCTGTGATATTGATACAGTTAGCTGTGATACAACTAGTTTTACAGCTGGCTGTGATATAAGTAGTGATACATCTAGCTGTGATACTAATACAGCTGGCTGTGACTCAAGTAGTAATACATCTAGCTGTGATGCTGATACAGCTGGCTGTGACTCAAGTAGTGATACATCTGGCTGTGATACTGATACAGCTGGTGGTGATACAAGTAGTAATACATCTAGCTGTAATGCTGATACAGCTGGCTGTGATACAAGTAGTAATACATCTAGCTGTAATGCTGATACAGCTGGCTGTGATACAAGTAGTAATACATCTAGCTGTAATGCTGATACAGCTGGCTGTGATACAAGTAGTAATACATCTAGCTGTAATGCTGATGCAGCTGGCTGTGATACAAGTAGTGATACATCTAGCTGTGATACTAATACAGCTGGCTGTGACTCAAGTAGTAATACATCTAGCTTTAATACTGATACAGCTGGCTGTGACTCAAGTAGTGATACATCTAGCTGTGATGCTAATACAGCTGGCTGTGACACAAGTAGTAATACATTTAGCTGTAATGCTGATACAGCTGGCTGTGACTCAAGTAGTGATACATCTAGCTGTGATACTAATACAGCTGGCTGTGACACAAGTAGTAATACATCTAGCTGTGATGCTGATACAGCTGGCTGTGACTCAAGTAGTGGTACAGCTATGCACACATGACAATATGCACATACCAAATAAATGACTTATTGCTTATGTTAAATTTTAATACAAGACTTAAACGTAAGCCTTGACCATCTACTTGAAATCAAGTATTAATAGTATCAAGTGTTTGAAGCTTCATTACATAATATAGCTTTTTTTTTTAAAGAGAATCTAAATAATTACCTTAAAAAAAATAGAGAGAAGACTGTAACACATCATTCAAACCAAACATAATATTATACCATGTAATATCACACCATGCAAAAGCAAAACAAAAATGTGTGCGGGTGGTACAAACACGTACCAGCATGCGTCAACAGAAATTTTTAAGTCAGACATTGTTTGTTACAAACTGGACAAAACAAACACACAAATTACCTTCAAAAGTCACCGTCTGTTTATATCCAATTGTTCACTATAGAATATTAGCCGTTTGATGTTGGTTTTAACTGCTGCCCACAATTAAACTGACCGCGGTGTGACAAGGACAGTGGTCAGTTATTCTGGCTCACCTGCTGTCCGAGCTTTAATAACCACCGACCAGCTGACCAAAACAATTTCACAAAAGACGTTTGATGGATCTGAAAGTAAAAAGAGCAATGACATAAAAAGGGGTTTAATACTAATACATGACAGCCAGATGCAGGATCTCATGCTGAGAGACCCGTTACAGCGTCAGGGACGCGGAATACATAATCTGCAAGTTTAGCTTGGGCGTACACCAGGTTTTCAGTCAAGTTAACTATACTTGCTAACTTTTAGAGGCAGCACACTCCGGTTGTGCCTTCCCCTAGATCTGCCAATGACAATCCAATGATGATGAACATGTAAGAATCAAGCAGCCAAATGTCCAATTATAACCCAACTCCCTTAATTTCCGTAATGTGTACAATTGGGAAAAAACAGCAGTGTTTTTTTTGTTTTTTTATAACTTTTAATTGTTTTCTATTACACTAGCCGGGCCTGGTTAGGTTAGTTGGTAGCACATCTCACTATCAATCCAGGCGATGTTAGCTCGAACCTCCACCTGGTCACATTCTCCGTAATGATTATATTACAACATTTTGTCTCACTTTCATAAATTTTGTCTCCCAATGGATGATTTAAGTGGGTAAGTAATCAGTTACCTGCGGGTGTGTTTGAGTACTGGTTTATCTTCGAGAATTCAATGAGAGAGGGGTAAGGTTAACTTATCATCTGTTAACCGTTTTATTTCCAATAGTTTAAATATATGTTGTACATAGACAAAAAGATACATTAGACATTGAGGAAAAATTGATTAACATTCGAGAGATATGAAAACACAACACAGGAAGAAATAAAAAATATGCAACATATTCAGAAGAGTGTTTATATCCATATCTTAGGCCATAAAAAATTAATTGCTAGATTATCATCACCACCCGCTGCCTAATTTTCATGCTGCGCTGTCCTTTTTTTTTTAAAAAAACAACAAAAAGAAATAAACAAAAGCTGTCGGAGGGACAGCTTGCTTGACAATTTCGATGGTGTTCTAAAACAACAGCTTTTTCAGAAAAAAAGTACCAAATGGAAAACAATTAATAGAAATCTCAGAGGTGGTAAAATTAAGCTATAATTATTATATAATGCTTGTCTGTCAAATTAGCCAAATAATTCAACAACAATATTTATTATCAACAGTTTTGTATTTTTGAAAACAACAAAGTGAATGGATGGCTGATATTGCATTAATATTATTCAATTCAGCATTTAGTTACATGTCTTTCAAACTTTAAAATTGCTTAGTAAAGGCCTCAGTCAGTAATTACACTACCTGGTCATTTGGACAATACATCCATGCAAATAACATCTGGTTAATGGACCATTAAATTTCTATTGAACATCAAACAACTAGAATTAGACCATTAAGCCATTGTCCATAATGGTCAAGCAATATTTGGTCACAGCATAAAATAGATTAGATCTTGATCACCCTGATAATCAATGTGCCCCGTGGTTTACAGGCAAGCGGCCCTGACATCACAATGAGATTTCTGTTAGATGTGGGCCTAAGCGCAAACAGCTTGGAACTAAATGGATGAAAATTAAGGTTTTTCCATACTATATAAAATTCATGTTTATTATTTACTGCAGTAGATTGATCGACCAACCGAACTGACTGACTATATTTACTTTGACTATTCAATGTTGGTATTTCAAACATTCAAAAAATAACTATGTTGGCGCCATTCAAATACTTATTGGTTTATTTTGTTTGGATATTTATCGTCACTTTTATGCAATCAAATCCCGGATGGTTAACCAGTATTCGAGTATATACATCTCTGCAAGTAACTGAAAACATTCCCACTTGGATCAACAGTGGGAGACAGATGCAATATCACGGCGACTGTGACCGGGCAGAGATGTGAACTCTCAACCCCTTGATGACCAGGCACACTGAAGACTAAGCTAACCAGGCCCTGCTATTAATTTATTTTTAATATTATTAATAAATATTGGACTCTGAGCTGTTTATATAATACAAATCAAAAAAATTACCATTGCCAACAACAGCAGTGAGTGATGACGTAAGATTTATAATGCATTACAGTGACAGATGAATAAGTGAAACTCTACCCCCGTAAAGAACACTGAAAAGTAGACTATAGTTTGGTATGTGTCAACTAAAGTGGCACAAAGCTGCCTTCATAAATCTGAACGTGATTTTTTTCCCTAAAAAAAAATATATAAATAAATGTATCTGCATGATAAAAAATATAAAATAAAAATACTCCACCCTTAACTCAACTTCCATTTTGGAAAGGGAAAAGAAAATCCAAAGACTTTTTATTAATTTGCACAGTAAAACCTGTCTTAAGCAGCCACTCAAGGGAAAGAAGGCCCCTTACAGCAGGTGACTGCTTAATACAGGTTTATTAAAACTAAACTAATAAAAATGGTTAATATAAATTGAGGCTGTTTAAGACAGGTGGTTGCTTAAAAAACAGGTTTGACTGTATTTTTGTAATTTTTTACTCATGTTTTCAAAACTAGCTTGTGATAATTTTTGTTACTAGTTTTTTGAAAATTGCTTCTAAATTTTTTTAAACATAAAGTTTCAGGTAATTATACAATCATATTTCCATACAGCGGTTGTCTAGTGATACAGTGTCAACCTTGTATGTGGAAGATTGTAGGTCCGATCCCTGGCCTTGTCATACCAAAGACTTGAAAAATGGTACCAGTAGATAGGAGAGTTCTAGGCCTGGTTGGCCCAATGTCAGTATAATGTGATTGGGTTTGGCATCATGTGTCTTCTACATGACACTCCAGTGTGGCAGTGCTTACAATACAGTCTCAAGTAGACACCATCGTGATACGACAGAAAAATTGTTGAAAGTGACGCTACATGCAACATACAACAACATCATATTTCCCTATGGTAACATGTCAATAGCTTCACAGAGTAATTTGATAGCTGCACAGAGTAACTTCAATCCTCCGCCACGGCTATGTGTGATGTCCTTGAACAAGATGCTTTTCCGCATATGCTTAGTACTGGTTATAACCAGGAAGACTTCCAGCGTGATTTGCCTAAGTTGTAAAGAACTTGTTTAACAATAGAAGTAAAATAAATAAGTTTAACCCTTTACCTCATAGATACGTGTTTTCCCGCACCAATCACAAAAGGTCATTAAAAACAGTGCAGGAAGAGTTCAGATTGCGAGCAATCTGAACACTTCCTGCACTGTTTTCCACTCTGTCATTTAATATAAATATAATTCACCCATTGCTGATACATGGTGAATAATGCTTTTAATATTAGAGGTGTCCAAAGGCATCTATATGAAGTAAAGGGTTAAACAATAACTTGATGCATAAACATGAATGAAATATTTCCGTAAACATTGCCGCAAGTCCCTTTTATTCAAATAATAATCTCTCCGCTATTTCTGCTGTCAAGGATTGAAGCAAGACACACCATCGGAGATACTGCCTGGGAGTATGTGATTAGCTTTATACTTTTCGTGTTTATTTTAACAGGTAAAACAACTAAAGTTTCATCCACATGTTGTCCGAGATAAAAGTAGCGACACTCAAAATCTGACAATTATTTGGTTCACTATCACATACATGGAGGGCTCCAAAAATCAAACGCAGCTTTTAAAGCACTAGACTGATAAAAAGAGGCACTTGAAACCTCCGAAAGTGGTTGACCGTACACAAACTACGCAAACATTGGCTATGTTTCAATATCTGTTTGGTGCCTGTCGGCGATTAAGTTGTTGTTAAAGGAAAAGTAAACTTTAATTTTTTTTTAAATTTTGTTTAACAGTAAACCCGTTTGATAAAGAAACTGTGGGAAAAAAATCGAACTTTGTATTAAGTGCAACATTGAAATTGAAATTTTTAAATCCCATTAACAAAGATTTATCTGCGGACTTTTAACAATATGGGTTGTATTTCTGTAAGATCGGAGAGCCAGCATAATTAGGTTTGTAAACATAATTACAGCATGTGTTCACTATCAACATTCACATGCATGCCTGACAAATTAGCTCTGCCCATTATACCCATTATGTCCGGAAGAGATGTGTTCTCGGATGAGATGTGTTCTCGGGTCATCCCGGACCAAGTCTTCACTTACTTTCTACTTTCCCGAGAAAGCAGGACATTTAGCCACAATAGATTTGTCTATTAAAGTTGTAAGCCCACCATTGACTGTTTGTTTTTTATTCCATAGTAAATAATAAAAGTTTGAAAGCTTGTCATTCATAAAGAGACCCAAATGAAAGAAGTGAAACTTATATTTTACTGTTTGTCAACCTCTGCACTACCAAAATATGATGAGAAATGTAGGGGTCATGTGTCATATAAGAGATTTTTTTTATGCTCAGTGTGTACACTGTTGACAAAGTGATAGACTTCCAAAATCATGTATTCATACCCCAATTTCCAAGCATAATTTTTTTTTCTAAATTCACATTTCAAACAGAACAATGCTGTCAAAATGTTTAAAATACATCAATAATGCCATTACAATAAAAAAAATGGGTATTGAAATAAGGAAAATGCATTTTTAAAGAAGAAACAAGGATTATTTATAACCGCCATTATGCGACTACCCCACAGAAGCACTTCCTTTTCCCAATGGTGGTACTATGCCTAAAGATTTCATGACAAATATGTACAGTCAAACCTGTCTTAAGCATCCATCAAAGAGAAGGAGTAAATATGACCTTTTAAGACAGGTTGTTCCTTAATATGGGTTTATTTGCTCTTTAAGCATATAAATGGGAAATAGCAAATATGGCGCTGCTTAACCCTTTACTCCATAGATACGCATTTTCCCACACCAATCACAGAAGGTCTTGAAAACAGTGCAGGAAGAGTTCAGATTGCTCGTAATGAGCAATCTGAACACTTCCTGAACTGTTTTCCACTCTGTCAGTTAATATAAACATAATTCACCCATTGCTGATACGTGGTGAATTAATGGTTTCAATATTAGAGGTGTCCAAAGACGTCTATATGAAGTAAAGGGTTAAAACAAGTGGCTGCTTAATAGAGGTGGACACTTATACAGGGCTGTCTGTACTTTACTGAGATGCATCTGTCTGATTATCTATTATATTTCTATTTCAATCTCATTGTAGTTTTATTCATTTGTACAATAATGAAATAAAATGAAACACAACCATCTATAAGTACCAGCAAGGAATACTTATTATACAATGACTAATCGATTATTGGAAATCTTGATCAATCCGTTGATCTGTAAACCAAGACCAAGAAGTTGATTTTATCAATCGGAAAATCACTATTTATGTAATTTTTGATCTATTTTCAAAGCATTTATTTTTTTTTTCATAATTTCTGTCAATTTTTCTTTAAAATGACTGCACAAAATAAAAAATTTGGCAAAAAAAATTAGCTACCTATCTGCCCACATGGAAAATACTGGGTCGGAACACAGCAAACAAACGTTGTTTTAAGGATGGCCCAGAGCTATGTATACTACAAGGTAGAACCCTAGATACATTAAACTTAAATTGACCAAAAACTTTGTCTTTAAACATTCACAAGTTAAATCTCGAACTAATATGCGCAAGAACCTGTCTAGAATAAATTCTGCTCACTCCGACTCTGTCAAATTAAGCTATTCCACACTCAAGTCAGTTAAATTCAATATGTTGAATTTAGACAAAACAGAGTGTCCCCTAACTTAAGCAAATACAGTCAAACCTGTCTTAGGCAGCCAGTCAAGGGAAGGAGAAAAAGTGGCCTTTTAAGACAGTTTGTAGTTTAATGCAGGTTAATTTGCTCTTAACACATAGAAATTGGAAATAGCAAATGTGGCTGCTTAATAGAGGCGACCGCTTACTGTATATAAAAAAGCACCAACCAGCACATTCACATTGTAAACTTAAAAAAATACAAAACTGGAGAAGAACAAAATTACTGCTGTAAAATTAATGTTAAGCTGGTGTTGTGTAAGTCAGTACAATGTATTTTAAGATACCAATTTTAAATCAACTAAAATAAATATGACCATATTAATACTTACTTACCAATGCCAAATAATCACAGAAGCATGAAATATGTGTTAATCCTGAAACGCATCTGTACACATCATAAATGTACAATGTACCTGTGTATAAAATAAAATATTGTAAACCACCTACCTTTATAACTTCCCATAAAACACTTCAGTAGACATAATGCATCCCACATAAATTTTACACATCACAGTTTTGTGTTCCAAGTCGCATCAATCAAATTATACACCTTGATCAATTATTTTATTTTTTTCATTTACACATGCAAATACATATGGTAAAATCCCACGTATTGTTCATATCAATTATCTACAGCTGTACCATATCATTTATACCATATACGTCCATATCACAAAAATTAAATCTCCTTTTTAACAATGAAATGCGCGGTACATGACTAATTGACAGTGCAGTTCAAACTGTCTGTTTCTTGTAAAAAGATCCCTAAAGTCAACAACATGTCAAAAAACTTCCCTAATTATTAACTGCACAGTCCACACTTCATCAAACACACCCGCCACTCAACCGACCTATCAGATTGTTGTCTGAAACCCCTTCATTAATTCCGACACACTCCTTATCAAACCCTTAAATGCTCACAGAAAAATGCACTAATAGAAATTCAAACGACCAATAGAAAATCAGATGACTTAGTTATAAAGCTCCACCATGGCGAAAATAAAATGCCCCAGCGACCAGAACCTTAATGACCAGAAAAATTCAATTCTCACGGACATATCAAGTATAAGATCTCCAGCCCGCGACCACTGCCACAACCTTTGTAATCCGAACATCAAAGGGGTGGTATAAAAAAAATAAACACCTAAAGAAAATTGTTGTCAAACAGAGAACTTTTTATGACCAATAAAAATCTGTCTGAAAGAAAAATAGAGGAAAATAAAATTTAATGAAATCAGGTGAAATGTTAACAAGGTAAGGGAAGTAGGGATTACAAAAGGGGTCATAAAATGACAACCTGCGGCCTGAGGATGCCATAAAAGATTATGGAACATTTGTTAGGCTATATTTCTGGCCTTGCACAATTAAAAGTTGGATGCCTCAGGGAGAGAGATGATACCATAAAAAACAAATTTACCAGTGACCTTTTGGATTCAACTGATCTGAAGTTTTACAGGTTTTGTCAATAGAGTAGACAATGTTAATTTTTAGATAAATTTCATTATTTTATTTATTTATTTATTTTTTTTAAACACAGTTTAATACTATTTTCAACACATGACATGTAATATATGGCATATCCAATTTAATTGGTGGAGGAATGTCTCATAATGAATCTGAGTAGAGTCACCGTCTTTCGGCGAGTAACTGGTAAACTTTCTCAAATAAAGTTTTTGAACCGAGCCGGGTTTGAAACTACATCCTAAATTGTGAGAAGTAATGGTCATTAGACACCAGCACCCTATACCATGGTAACTCAATTTTATTAAAGAGATATGTGTTGTATATGGATACCTGCAATGCAGAAAAAGAAGCAGAAAAATCAAACTGTTGTTGTTGTATGGTGTTAAGCGTGGATTTTAAATTTTTTTCAGTCATATCGTGATAATGTCTACTTGAGACAGTATTCTGAGCACTGTCACTCTGGAATATCATGCTGCAGATACATGGTATGATACCCCAGCCAGTCACATAATACTGATACCAGGCCGACTAGACCTAGAACTTTCCTCTAAATGCTGAGCATCAAACCAGGAAGCTTCTAGTACCATTTTTAAAGTCTTTAGTATGACCCAGTCGGGGATCGAACCCACGACTTTCCGCATGCGAGGTGGACGCTCTAATACTAGACCACGCTGTGGTCTAAAAACAAATAGAAAAAAATCACGAAAAACAAGTGAGAAATATCTTCAGTTTAATGTTTTATATTGAAAAACCAAGCAAATTGTTTTTTTTTCATTTGGTAAACTGTTTTATTTCTATTTTATAGTCATTGCCAATTACTTCCATCACTTCCAAAAGTGAAATTTAAATAGTTATGTAACTTTTTACAAAGAGTTATATTAATGGAAAGAAAATAAAATAAATTGACAGTATTGGCCAGACAAACAAACAAAAGCTGACTGTATTGTATCATTCTATGATGTTAGGTATCACGTACAGCAGTGTTTCTGTCACATCAATACGGTGCCCACTAGCAGGACCTTAGCACTGCCTCACAGACATATCATACTGCAGACACACATCACATGATATCCTCAACCAATCAAATATAAGTATCATACAACACAACCCTAGAATCATCCTGCAAATATCAACTGCCAAAAGGTAAGGGGTCGTCCTTGGTTCAAGTCAACTTGGTTTGTTGTGGTTCGAAGTTTGAACCAAGTTCAGTTGAAAAACTTCATGTGAAAAAGTTCTGTAACCCCAAAGTTATTTATTTTGCTTCATTTGTAAAACAAGTAATTACAACTTAAACAAGTACTTACCATATGTGGAAAAATTGTCTTGCTCTGAAGACACAACACATAGACAGGGGAGAGAAGAATGAATCCACGGCTCTCAGATCCAGGGTTTGATGCCCAACAACTAGACCACACCCTTCACACCAGTTAAGGTTTGTACTCTACCATTGCATCAACTGTTTAACATAATTTGCGTTTAATGACAAAAATCCCTGAAAATTATTTATCTATTTTTTTTTAATGGGGTTTAACGCCATGTTCAACACATTTCAGGTTATATATGGCATATCCAGTTTTACCATGAAGGAAGACCTCAGACTCAGTAGAACCACCGTTCTTCTGCAAGTAACTGGAAACTTTCTCCCATAAAGATTTTTGAACGAGCAGGACGCAAACCTATGACTCAAACCTACTACCTTAATGGTGAGAGGTAAGTGATCTTGAGACGGTGCCTTAGACCACTTGGCCACGGAGGACCCTTCCCTGAAAATTAAAAACTCTATCAAGCGTATTAAGTGTTCACTGAGTTTGTGTTTACATACAATGTAGACTGTCAGATCAGACTGCCAATAAATTGTAGTATACCTCCTACATGATAATGGAATAATCCAAAATAAAAAAAGAGTCCATATTTAAGAAACTCAACAAGTTAATGTCTATGATAGCAGACAGATATCGGTGACACTATCGTACGTGCTTGTTATTGACTGAACCTTCAATAAAAAACTTATCTGCTTACCAAAAAACAACACTCTCAAGCACTGACATGACATCCAAGCTATATTTCCTGCTGTATTTTAAAATAGATAAAATCAATAAACTTTCTTTTCCATTTTTTTTTTATTTGTTTTTAACAGAAGTAAAACACAGACAGACAGACATCGGATGTGAAAAAAATGCCAGAAAGAATTTAACACACACCAAGCAAGCTAAATTACGGTGACAAAACTCCAAGCGTAACAATAAATTTTAAATAATTGTATTTTAAAGAAAAAAAAACCTGTAGATATTCTTTTAGACTGAGTGGTTGTAAATTATCGTCACAATCAATTCATCAAATCTTGTAAGTTTAGAGATCTGAAGATAAACCTGTCATGTTATTTATCACTCTTACACTCAGCGAGTAATGTAGTGATCGCATCGGGAGTGCGAGACTCGACCGCCACCCTGGCGCAACCGTACCCATTATACGATTTTGTATCAATGTCAAATTGTAAAAAAGGATAATATCAAAGTTGGAAATTTAAGAAAGTGATTTACCAATTTTGACGCCATCAGCCAATATACTTTACCGTTGTAATAAGAATCAGTGAAATTGACACTGAATGGGTTTAATTGAAGTCAGGTGCCCCCTTGTTACCGATGAGTGACAACAACAGAGATTTTGAGCTAGATATAATGATAAATGGCAGCAGTTGAAATAATTCATACCTCTAACTAACCATGACCAGCCATCAAGCATTTATATTTCATCTTAAACGATTTCCTTCAAAGAAACCATACCTTTTGTTGCAATTTTGTCATTTTCAACAACAAAATCTTTTATACGGTAATAAATCATTCTGAATTATGAGTTTGGCTTATAAATAGTAGCTAAAACAGGTAAAGTATAATAATATGTTTTTTTTTATATTTCTTTTGAAAGGGGTTTAACGCCATTTTCAACACATTTCAGGTTATATATGGCATATCCAGTTTTACTGGTGGAGGAAGACCTCAGACTGAGAAGAACCACCATCCTTCCGCAAGTAACTGGAAACTTTCTCACATAAAGTTTCTGGAGCGAACAGGACTCAAATCTATGACCTTAGCATTGAGAGGTCAAGTGATCTTGAGACGGCGCCTTAGACCACTCGGCCATGGAGGAACACAGCGTTATTGAAAAGGAACAGGTTGCATGTTATGAAATATGCATATTTCATGAGTAAATTAACACCTTTTTATCTACCAATAAGTCAGGTATGTCAGTAATTATCAACTCCAATTGAGAACCACAAAATGTCATGTATATAATGTTGCTTTGATGTAGTTGTTATCAATCAAGTCCAATAAAATGAAATATGCAAGAATCATAATTATCATGGTATTAATTAACTAACCTGATATTTTGCTTAATTGTTGCAGAAACTCAAATATTTCAATTTTTAATAAGTAAATATGAATTTGAAATTTGATTAATCCAGACTGAATTTCTTTGTATATTAATTTCCCTCTTTACATTAATCATGCATTGAAATTGTATTAAATGTATTTTATACAGGATTGATCCGATTAGTCACCGAATATAACCAATATTACAGAACTTGATTTTATAGACTTAAACTGTATACAGTTTCTCATCAGGTACATGTACAAACTACATACATATACAAGTACATGTGATAGGTGTTTTGAATAATATAATGTTTACATCATTGTCTAATGTTACAGTAAGGTTTCTTATATATTGATTGATTGAATATTTAGCGTCATTTTAATGCTAACAGACGATCAGTTAACCTAACCACTGTTTCCTGGGATTAACCAGTACTCGAGCACACCCCATCTCCACAAATAACTGATAACTTTCCCACTTGAACCAGTGGTGAGAGACGAATGATAATGAGACACAATGTCGTATATCAATCATCATGGAGACTGTTGCCGGGTGGGGGAATTGGAACTCATGACCCCTGGATTGATAGTCAGACGCGTAACTGACTCAGCTAATCCGGCCCGGCTGTTTCTTATATAAAAGTTATATATGGATTGATGCAAAAAGATATGTAATTAAATATTTACTCTAAGTTTCAGAATGAAATCAAAGTGCTTTACTCAGCGGGTTTGCATTTCTAATTTTAGATGCCTCTGCAATGAATTTACAAAGTTTTAACATATTTTTTGTTTGATAATTATAATAACTTTAAAAATCTAAACATGGTACTTCTGTTTGTATAGTATTTTTTTAATATATTTCTCTCTTATAGTACTACAAAACAAAACCGTATAAACGGTCACCTCTATTAAGCAGCCACCTGTCTTAAGCATTCATATTTTCCATTTCCGATGTCTATGCTTTCAGAGTAAATTAACCTGGGTTAAGCAATGACCTGTCTTAAAAGACCACTTTGCTCCCTTGACTGGCTGCTTAAGACAGGTTTGACTGTATAAACGTTATATTCAATGATAAAATGGAATTCATCTTCCACAACATTTTCATCACAGTCTATACCAATCGGCTTGAGAGAAACCAGGAATTATCGGTTTGGCGCAAATTGTAAACTGCCAGATTTTGGCAGCCATATTTTGTAATTCCAAGTTCATAATATAGTGTGCACATACAGAAAGTCTGCTTATATGGCTATGTTAGCAATGAGGCTCCCAGGCTGCATTAGTCAGTGTGCACGAATACAGACACGCGTAACACGCCCAGGTCTCAAACAAACAAACAGATACGTGCCATACACCTCTCACATCCATACCAAGATATTTATAAGACTTCTGCATTATCACGGGATCAGAAGCAACCATGCCCCCTTTGTTGTAAACTTTCAGCACAAGTGCATTGATGTCATCAAGTTTTGTAGTGCTTTGATTTCATGATACAGAAGAATCAGAAATGGAGAGTGCACTCAAAAACTGCACAATAAAACTCAAACAGGTCTGTTTGTTTCAGCTCTTATAACACTCACGTAGACTAGTACGGGCTGTCAGAGTAAATAATCAAACCGTTTTGAATCTAATGGGTGTCCGGACCAATACTTCTTTAAAGGAGCTGCTTGCTCAATCCAACAATGCAGTGCAACATGATCTGGTGCCAATAACCTAATCCTGTGCACAAACAATAGGAGGTATTTTATCTTAAGCTTGTGGCCATAAACCGGATAAATGATATGCAATTCAAATTATGGTAGTGCGCAGGGGTTGATCTAGGAGTTGCCAAATTGTGGGGAATAGTAAATGCAGCAGAAGTAAATAAGAAAATCTTCTGGTAAATGTAGATCATCATCATCATCATCATCATCATCATCATCATCATCATCATTATGGCTTGTTCCACAGAGTAAATGAGTAAAGTCAGTAAATTTACCAGTTGCTTGCGGAATGATGGATGTTTTACTCAAATTCATCTACAAATATCTGTGGTTAACCGAAATAACTAGGTAGCTGAAAATTTTATAATTATTACTTGTGCCCTCCGATATGTTTAAAATGGCGTCTTAACCTTTAAAACATGCTTACAGAAGGAACTAGTACAGCTAGTGCACACATCCTCATCCTCAGCGCCAATCCCCTTCCCTCTAGATTTATGTAAGTCAGCAGATAATTTAATGCAGAAGAAACGGGGAAGTCTTCCGTTGGCCAGGAAGCATAGAAGAAGAAGTGAGGAATTCTTTCATTGGCCAGGGAGTGTAGGAGAAGAAGTGAGGAAGTATTCCATTGGTCAGGGAGCATAGAAGCAAGGAAGTATTCCACTGGCCAGGGAGTGTAGAAGCAAGGAAATCTTCCCTTGATCTGGGAGTGTAGAAGAAGTGAAGAAAGCTTCTGTTAGTCACAGAGCGCAGAAGTGAGAAAGTCTTCTATTCGACCACGGAGCACAAAAGTTAGAAAGTCTTCTGCTGGCCAGGGAGCATAGAAGAAGTGAGGAAGTCTTCTATTGGCCACGGAGCACAAAAGTTAGAAAGTCTTCTGCTGGCCAGGGAGCATAGAAGAAGTGAGGAAGTCTTCTGCTGGCCAGGATACATAAAAATCGTGAAGAAGCCTCCACCTAACTAGGATAAGTGTACTGTGGATCCACCCTTGACAAACAGAAAAGTAATGCAAATTCTTCTGCATGTTATTTAACCTTACACACCACAGCTACCAGAGCTGAGATAAAATCTAACTACTCAAGTTTTCAAATGATAAAGATGTCTGATTATTAAGTGAAGCATATACACAGATTTTTCTACCATTCATTAGCCACAAAAGAATAAAACAAGCAATTAAATACTGAATGATTTTTCACAAAATAACACCCCCCATAATTGTATTATTTGTGATATTACTGATATAGAACTCAATCACATAGGTGCTTAATTAATTAATATTTTAAAAGAGAATGTTAGCTTACTGAATCTATATAAAAAGAAATTGTAAAATTAAATCTAGCTGCAGGGCTGAAACTAAAAAGCTGTTTGTCCGCTGCATCACTACCCATCAAAAAAGCTGTCAACTCAATCTTTTTTTTTCAGATTTTGGAAACATTATTTTTAATTTATTTTAATTGCATGTAATGAAAATAACTGTAATGATATTGTAGAGATGATATTTTTTAAAATCCACCTATTGGTACCTTACCAGTATGAATATAAAAAGGATTACCATAAAAATTAATATACTCACTGAAAACATAAGTTGGAAGGGTTGTCAAGTTTCTATTTACAAAATGATGTCATTTGTGAAAACCTTCCACCCTCGTCCAATGAAAACTTTAAGAAAAAAAATTATTTCCAGTATTATGGAAAAAATCACTTATGACTGAATATAAAACACATAAACTTTGTATACTATAATGTTAATGCTTCTATGAAAATGTTGTTTTGAGCAATCTATGAAAAACTCATTTTAATGTTTCTTCCATGAAAATGTCATATATGACAAACCATGCAAAACAGCGCCTGTGGCTGCAATACAGTAACAAGCCATTACGTAACATGTTGTTTTTCCAGTATTTCTTTTCCTGCAAATAACCAACCTATTATCAAAGCACATGACTCGTACAACAAGAAAGTATTTTCAGTACACCAGTAGTAGCTATCTTTTTGTTTTAACCCTTTACTCCATAGATACACGTTTTCCCGCACCAATCACAGAAGGCCTTTGAAAACAGTGCAGGAAGAGTTCAGATTGCTCGTAACGAGCACTCTGAACACTTCCTGCGCTGTTTTCCACTCTGTCAGTTAATATAAACATAATTCACCCAATAATTCAAAAGCCTTCTATATTAAAGGTGTCCAAAGGCATCTATATGAAGTAAAGGGTAAATTTATCTCAATTTCAGTGATGTTACAATAGATTAACTTATTACAGGTTGTTTTTTTGGCATCCAATTTTAATAGTGAAGCAAGTCTAAGTAGATACACAACTCAAATGCAATTAACTGGCCCCAGCTTCACTAAACGTGTGAACTTGAGACATTACGCATATATTTAAGGAACCAGCACTATGTATTTTCCCAATTACTTTAAAAATAATGCTAATTTTCCCAAAGTTTGGGGCCCCCCAACTCGATTCCCAAAAGTGCGAGCAAGAGCCCTGGATTAGTACTGATTCTACCCAGGAAGAGTACAAGCGTGATTGTCTAGGTAAGAACTTGTTTCACAATCAATGTAAAATAAATGAGTTTAAAAGAAAATAAAATGTATTAAGTCCGCTTTAAGTCAATTAGAAAGTATACTTTTTAATCCACTGTTAAAAGCAATCTTAGTATCCTGTTTATTATAGCAGGTTTTAAAAGAAAATATAAGTTTTTATAAATATTTACCATTTGCTATCCGTGCACTACGAAATACCTGTTATCCTGAATAAATGTAATATCTAACCACAATGTTCACAGCACGAACAATACACATTGTGGCTATAAATTATTCTTATTTTATTTATAGGTACAGTCAAGCATTATTGGAATTTTGATTCAATTATTTCCTAGTTGTGAAAATCAAATTAACACCTAATTTTAGCTAATTTTCACAATTTGTATATAGAATGTACACCCCTAGAAATAAATGCACTAACTACATAACTGTGTTACACTTAAAACAACCTTAATTAGTTATTTTTCGATAAAACAGAATATTTGTTAAAAAAAATACAGAGCGGGTACTGTAGGTGAATTTAGACATTAATATTTGAATGTAGCAGTTCACTTGATAAGATTTCAAGTGATAACAGTTCATTTGATAAAAATTCACTGGTAAAATTTTAAGTGAATATAGCAGTGAATCACTTGATAAAATTTTAAGTGAATGTAGCAGTAAATCCCCTGATAATATTTGAAGTGAATGTAACAGTTCAATAATAAAATTTTAGTGAATGTAAAAGTTAAATGAAAAAATTCTTAATGAATGTAGCAATTCATTGATAAAATTCTAAGTAAATGTAGCAATTCACATATGTTTTAAGTGAATGTAGCAGTTCAATGATAAAATTGTAAATGAATGTAGCAATTTATGGATAAAATTTTAAGTGAATGTAGCAGTAAATCCCATGATAATATTTTAAGTGAATTTAACAGTTCAATAATAAAATTCTAAGTGAATGTAGCAATTCACTGATAAAATAGCTATTCACTGATAAAATTTTAAGTGAATGTAGCAGTTCAATGATAAAATTCGTAGTAAATGTAGCAATTTACTGATATTTTAAGTGAATATAGCAGTTCACTGATAAAATTCTAAGTGAATGTAGCAATTCACTGATAAAACTGTAAGTGAATGAAGCAGTTCACTGATATAATTCTAAGTGAATGTAGCAATTCACTGATAAAATTCTACTGGAAAGTAGCAATTCATTGATAAAATTCTAAGTGAATGTAGCAATTCGCTGATAAAATTCTACGGGAAAGTAGCAATTCATTGATAAAATTCTAAGTGAATGTAGCAATTCACTGATAATACAATATTTGAAGTGAATGTAGCAATTCACTGATAAAATTCTAACTGAATGTAGCAATTCACTGATACAATTTTAAGTAAATGTAGCAGTTCACTGATAAGTCTCAGTGATAAATGATAAATGATATTGCATCCCATTGTCATTCCATCTCTCATCGCTGATTAAAGTGGGAAAGTTATCAGTTACTTGGGGAGATGGGTATGTTTGAATACAGCCCAACCTCCCAGGATCCCAGAAAAGAGTGGTTAGGTTAATCGATTATCTGTTGGCCCTCATTTACATAAAAATGAGGCTAAATATTCATGACGGAGCCTGTGTCAGACTGCATCCGCAAGCAGCTTAAAAGCAACAACCTATCTTGCAAATTAACCCTGAAAATAGACTCTAAGTCATTAGGATATCTAAAAATCTTACAGTAGAATACAGATTCATGTGATAAAAGTTTATAAAAGGTTAGAAACCTCAATTAATTCATAATGCATAAAAACATGTTTATTCAAAATTATGTGATTTCTGTAGGTTCTGATAATAAAAATGTCATTAATAAAAAACACTATGTACCAGACCCTCCAATTACATATACTTCATCATATCCCATAATTCTCTGCAATTACAGAATGCGGCAAATTTCTCACCTCTTTTAAATAAAGTGTCTCACAAATGTCTGCCAAAATCCACCTGAGCAGCCAAACCGTTTAATCATTCAACAAAAGGCTTCTGAATAACCAAAAAGACACCTTGGAAGAGTCAGACATTAACATATCCTATTCTATAACTCCAGTTGATACCACTGATAATTAACACGAAAATATATATATAAAAATATTGCATAAAAAAAAATATAAAGCAGGCGTAATCTAGATAAATATTTTTGTTATTTCAGTAAACATTCAACACCGCAGCACGATAAATAAAGATAATAAGCGTATCCCTTTCAAATGGCTGAAAAGACATACCCTGTACCGATTACAAGTTCAGCCAAGTATCTGATTGGCTAAAGTGACGTTACCTGTACAAAATCGTAGCTTGATATCAAAATCCAATATATAAACATCCCAAGGCTGTATATAGATACAATACAAGCCAACTATATTCACACCTTCATGGATTTTATAGCACTGTGCTGTAGTGTACATAAATGCCTGTACTGTACAGTTTGCATTAAGATAATAAAAGTGATTTGTTGTTTTTCTACCCATTAACACATCAATCTGATAGGTCATTAAGAGGTTCTGCATGGTGACAAACAAACAGTGTAATGAGGATATCTTCTTTTTTTTTTGACACTCCTGTATTCCATGTATATATATATGTTTTATCACAGAATCTGGCTATAAGCTTTAAAAACTAAATAAATCTCTAATTATCGGATAGGTTAATTAGAGACACTGGTGACAAAAACAAACGTTATAATGAAATAAATATTCGACAAAATTCACTTTTTTTCTTTTGAAACTCCATATTTTTTTTATATTTTTTGTTACAGATGCTGGATAAAAGCTCTAAAACAAACAAAAAATGCTTGAGTTTTTTTCTCCTGCATATTTATAGATTATTAACTTTCTCAAATCCACCCCTCCCCTGCCCCCTTCTACCTTCTTTGTTAGCAACCTGATACATCACAAAATCTAATTGTATACATTTGTATACTTAAATCAATACAGTCGTAATATAATGCCTTACATGTATCAATATAAGGTGTAACTAATACATGTAATAATATAGTATTAAATACGAATTATATTGTTTTGGAATATTGCAACAGTGACATTGGGGTGGGGGTAATAATAATTTACAGCAGCATCAGCAAACGCAACAGTAGCTGAAGTAGCAACAATAACAACAGCAGCATTAACAAAATTACTATGTAGAAACTGCAACGATATCAGCATATGCTGCAATAGTAACTAGTTGTAACAGTAACTACAGTGGCAGCAACAACCACCACAGAAACATCAGCAACAGCAACTGCAGTAACTGCAACAATATCAGTAGAGCATTAGCTTCAACATCATCGGCTGCAATTCTATAGCATCAGCAGCAACAACTACAGTGTTAGCAACAACCACCACAGAAACATCAGCAAAACAACTGCAGTAACTGCAATAATATCAGTAGAGCATTAGCTTCAACATCATCGGCTGCAATTATATAGCATCAGCAGCAACAACTACAGTGGCAGCAACATATGACAGAAACATCATCAACAATAACTGCAGTAATTGCAACAATATCAGTAGAGCATTAGCATCAACATCACAGGCTGCAATAGTATCTTTATCAGCATCAGCAGCAACAACTACAGTGGCAGCATCAGTAACAACAATTGTAACAAAAGTAGAAGCACCAAACACCACAGTAGCCTTGACACTAACATCAGCAAAGAACTGGTTAAAATATATTAGAAGCTGCAAATACTATAGCAGCACCAGCAGCAATAATAACTGTACACACAACAGTACAACAGCACTAGCAACAGAAGTAGCAGCTGCAACAACTTCAGCAACATCTCACTAACAGCAACTGCAACAATGACAGTGGTAGCAGCAATAATAACTATACAAGCAACAGTACAACAGCACTAGCAACAGAAGTAGCAGCTGCAACAACTTCAGCAACACCTCACTAACAGCAACTGCAACAATGACAGTGGCAGCACCAGCAGCAATAATAACTATACAAGCAACAGTACAACAGCACTATTAACAGTAGAAGCAGCTACAACAACTTCAGCAACACCTTACAAACAGCAACAGCAACAATGACAGTGGCAGCAGCAATAATAACTATACAAGCAACAGTACAACAGCACTATCAACAGTAGAAGCAGCTACAGCAACTTCAGCAACACCTTACAAACAGCAACAGCAACAATGACAGTGGCAGCAGCAATAATAACTTTACAAGCAACAGTACAACAGCACTATCAACAGTAGAAGCAGCTACAGCAACTTCAGCAACACCTTACAAACAGCAACAGCAACAATGACAGTGGCAGCAGCAATAATAACTATACAAGCAACAGTACAACAGCACTATCAACAGTAGAAGCAGCTACAACAACTTCAGCAACACCCCACAAACAGCAACAGCAACAATGACAGTGGCAGCAGCAACACCTTACAAACAGCAACTGCAACAATGACAGTGGCAGCAGCAACACCTCACAAACAGCAACTGCAACAATGACAGTGGCAGCAGCAACACCTTACAAACAGCAAATGCAACAATGACAGTAGCAGCAGCAGCAATAACAACAGCAGTAAGTGACAATATACCAAATCGTCCAATCACCAGTTAGTTCTCAAACCACAGCCAGACCACATGCATCATGTGACCTTCATCCTGGTTATTGATGGCGACATTCAGCATGTTTATAGCAATGTAAAATAACTTAAGTTTATATTGTAGAACCAGCCGCTGCAACAGCAGCAGCAGCAGCAACAATAGTAGCAGCAGTAGCAGCATTATCTAAGTTATCTTTACACTACAATTATCGATATACAAATGTACTATAAAAGCAAATCAAAATACATATCATACATCAAATACTGGTTATAGTTGCAGCAGAAGTAGAAGTAAGAAAATAATAACAGTAAAATAAAAGTTAATATTACCTTAATATATGTAATTATATTCCACTGAAAATTCTAAAACACATACAAAGCATTACAGACTACTTCGCATGGAGAGTCAAACAAAACCACAACTATTCCCAACAAAGCCTTCAGTATTTTTGAGAGTGTACCTGACACAAGTTACGCATTATGCCTGAATGATCGCGTCTCTCCGTTTATACAAATATCAAATTGATCAATAAATATAAAGCGACGTTATGTCAACAAAATTTACTTCTAAGTTAGAATACCTTTATGTTTAATCGGATTGTCCACCCAGCTGGTGTTGACCATCTTATCAGCTATCTGACCATATCTGACCATTATCTGACCAAAAGAAAAAGAGATTAACATGCTGATGAAAGCTGTGATGTAATAGAAGGTTTTATTAAACAAATTCGTATTGTGATCGCATGATAAAGTTTGTTTTGGGGCTTTGTGGGATTGGATATAGGTGATTAATAGGTGTTGAAAGTGAATGGGAGATGTAAGAAATATTAACTATGCTTATTTTAAGGGATTTCTTCCTTGGCTTTTATTTTATTTACACCATAGCAGATGTTATGATAAATTAGGCAGAAAAGGAGAGAGATATCCATTGTTATATTCTTTAATGGGGTTACGCGCAGTTTAGCTCTCCTGAAACATCAAATGAATAGTTTGATTCTCTCCCATTTCATTTGATATAAATGTAGCGATAATCGTCTGCAGACTGGGAAGTGTAACCTGGTGCAGTGCACACAGCAATTTTGATAAATTTTCACTTAACATTTCTTGAAGTTATATAAGTATCGACACCATACATATATATAATAAAATTCCACAGTATGTATTCATACAGTCATTTTCAATATATTCTGGAAAAGGAGCATAACTCTTGTAAATGGGTAAGAGGAATCCTATTTTGCACAGTCATATATGTACTAAATAAATTATTTTGAACTACCATTTTTTATTTGTATGATCGAAATATAAATTTGTGTATTTAAAGACAATTTTTACTCTGAATAACTCAAATTTCCAAAACTAGTTGGATGACACGCATGAGTTTTATACAAAATATGTTATTTCATAAACATGATTCAGTTTCATACAGTAATATAGAGATTAATAATTATCTTCATGTACATCCATAGGGTTATGATTGATTTATGTGTTAACATACAGCGAAGTGGTCATGAGACAGTCTTAGACCACTCTGCCACTAAGACAGTTTTAAACCACTCTGCCACTAAGACAGTCTTAGACCACTCTGCCACTAAGACAGTCTTAGACTACTCTGCCACTAAGACAGTCTTAGACTACTCTGCCACTGAGACAGTCTTAGACTACTCTGCCACTGAAACAGTCTTAGACTACTCTGCCACTAAGACAGTCTTAGACTACTCTGCCACTGAGACAGTCTTAGACCACTCTGCCACTGAGACAGTCTGAGACCACTCTGCCACTGAGACAGTCTGAGACCACTGTGTCATTGAGACAGTCTGAGACCACTCTGCCACTGAGACAGTCTGAGACCACTCTGCCACTGAGACAGTCTTAGACTACTCTGCCACTGAAACAGTCTTAGACTACTCTGCCACTAAGACAGTCTTAGACTACTCTGCCACTGAGACAGTCTTAGACCACTCTGCCACTGAGACAGTCTGAGACCACTCTGCCACTGAGACAGTCTGAGACCACTGTGTCATTGAGACAGTCTGAGACCACTCTGCCACTGAGACAGTCTGAGACCACTCTGCCACTGAGACAGTCTGAGACCACTCTGCCACTGAGACAGTCTGAGACCACTCTGCCACTAAGACTGTCTTAGACCACTGTGTCACAGAGACAATCTTAGACCACTGTGCCACAGAGACAGACTTAGACCACTCTGCCACTGAGACAGTCTGAGACCATTGTGTCACAGAGACAATCTTAGACCACTGTGCCACAAAGACAGTCTGAGACCACTCTGCCACTCAGACAGTCTGAGACCACTCTGCCACTGAGACAGTCTTAGACCACTGTGTCACAGAGACAGTCTTAGACCACTCTGCCACTCAGACAGTCTGAGACCAATCTTCCACTGAGACAGTTTTAGACCACTCTGCCACTGAGACAGTCTTAGACCACTCTGCCACTGAGACCATCTTAGACCACTCTGCCACTAAGACAGTTTTAGACCAATCTGCCACCTTGACAGTTTTAGACCACTCTGCCACTAAGACAGTCTTAAACCACTGTGCCACTGAGACAATCTAAGACCACTGTGCCACTGAGACAGTCTTAGACCAATCTGCCAAAGAGACAATCTTAGACCACTGTGCCACAGAGACAGACTTAGACCACTCTGCCACAGAGACAGTCTTAGACCAATCTGCCACAGAGGCAATCTTAGACCACTTTGCCACTGAGACAGTCTTAGACCACTGTGCCACTGAGACAGTCTTAGACCAATCTGCCACAGAGACATTCTTAGTCAACTGTGCCACTGAGACAGTCTTAGACCACTCTGCCACAGAGACAGTCTTAGACCAATCTGCCACAGAGACAGTATTAGACCACTGTGCCACTGAGACAGTCTTAGACCACTGTGCCACAGAGACAATCTTAGACCAATCTGCCACAGAGACAGTCTTAGACCACTCTGCCACAGAGACAATCATAGACCACTGTGCCACTGAGACAGTCTTAGACCATTGTGCCACAGAGACAGTCTTAGACCACTGTGCCACTGAGACAGTCTTAGACTACTCTGCCACAGAGACAGTCTAAGACCACTGTGCCACTGAGACAGTCTGAGACCACTCTGCCACAGAGACAGTCTTAGACCACTCTGCCACAGAGACAGTCTTAGACCAATGTGCTACAGAGACAGTCTTAGACCACTGTGCCACAGAGACAGTCTTAAACCACTGTGCCACAGAGACAGTCTTAGACCACTGTGCCACAGAGACAGTCTTAGACCACTGTGCCATAGATACATTCTTAGACCACTGTGCTACAGAGACAGTCTTAGACCACTGTGCCACAGAGACAGTCTTAGACCACTGTGCCACAGAGACAGTCTTAGACCACTGTGCCACAGAGACATTCTTAGACCACTGTGCCACAGAGACAGTCTTAGACCACTGTGTCATTGAGACAGTCTTAGACCACTGTGCCACAGAGACAGTCTTAGACCACTCTGCCACAGAGACAGTCTAAGACCACCATGTCATTGAGACAGTCTTAGACCACTGTGCCACTGAGACATTTTTAGACCACTGTGCCACAGAGAGAGTCTTGGACAACTGTGCTACTGAGACAGTCAAGACCACTGTGCTACTGAGACAGTCCAAGACCACTCTGCCACTGAAGGACTAAAGACCCCTTTGATAGAAAATAAAATCAATTGATGGAAATTACAATAAATAAACCCTAGAATTTCCAATCAAACAATTATTTAAATGGAGTTTTGAATATTTAGTGATAAATGGACTCATATGATGGAACACAAACAGAGATAGGAGTGTTGTATATGTATCTACATCCTCCACTTAAAAGCTTAATGGTCTGACCAAAGTGACAAGTTATATCAAAGGTGGGATAGGTGTACCACCACTGGTGACCAAACAATGTAAATAAAGATAAGTCTTATATTCTAACTTATATACAGTCTGTTGTTGACTTTACGGTAGATTTGGGGATTATATTAATGAGAAATACTAAGATAAGAGATACGATGAATAAAACATGTTGGCAGTCAGAACATTACCCTGAGTGGAGCGCGTGGTCAAGTGGTAGAAACCAAACCAATGATCATAGGGGTCGGTGGTTCGATTAGCTGCCATTGTTACAATCCTTGAGCAGGACACTTATTTTCCACATATGTTTAGTACTGGTTTTATGAGTGTAATTTGTCCAAGTTGTAAGAAATTATTTCTCAATCGAAGTAAAATTAATAGGTTTAAACTTACTATTACTGGCACATCAGTTACATGTCATGAATGTTTAACCCTTTACTTCATATAGACGCCTTTGGACACCTCTAATATAGACGCCTTTGGACACCACTAATACAGACGCCTTTGGACACTTCTAATATAGACGCCTTTGGACACCTAATATAGACGCCTTTGGACATCTCTAATATAGATGCCTTTGGACACCTCTAATATAGACGCCTTTGGACACCTTATATGGGAGACTTTTGAATTATTGGGTGAATTATGTTTATATTAACTGACAGAGTGGAAAACAGTGCAGGAAGTGTTCAGATTGCTCGTTACGAGCAATCTGAACTCTTCCTGCACCATTTTCAAAGGCCTTCTGTGATTAGTGCCGGAAAACACGTTTCTATAAAGTAAAGGGTTAAGATGTGCTTAAGTTTCTGGACAAAAAAAAAGTGTTCAAAGGTTATAATAATGTACACAGTAATAAAGTTTATAATTCAGCCAGAACAAACTTCTTGGGACTAATTGTTTCCAAATCATAATATTTTGAGACAATAAAAATTATATATTTGCTTAACACGAAAACAAAATAATATCATTTTACCTCTAAAATTCATTGTACTTGAACTCCATCAAAACACTTTAAACTTTTAAGGAAGTGAACCACTAAAACTCCATCAAAATGGAGTAGTTTGAATAAATGGGCCCAGTTCAAGAACATTTCCTTCAGTGCGAAACCAGCAAGTTTTTGTGTATACACGTAACTATGTAAAAACAATCTGAATGGGTATTAACTCCATTTTCAACACATTTCAGGTTATATATTGCGTATCTAGTTTTAATGGTCGGGGAAGACTTCAATATGAATCTGAGTGGAACCAGCGTTAAGTTTATGGAGCGAGCTGGTTCCAAACCTACGACCTTTAACCTTTGGTAACTGATTTTGAGATGACATCTTCAACCACTCGGCCACCGTGGACCCACCCCTCTATGCACATACAAAGTTTGTTATACATTTCTAATACATAATGTCGAATTCATTTCATCTTTAAGAAAGAGTTCAATGACTTAGTAAAGGTCACCAAGCAGTATCTGTGTGCTATATATTTTTGGAATAGGGATTTTGTTTTAAATTTTGATACGTAAATTTTTTTAAAAAATATTTATAGCTTTTCTTCCTGACGTACCAGTCCTAAGGAAAACCGTATGCACAAGAATCTCAACTACTGCACAAACTCAGCCAATTCTGTCATCTTTAGATTTAGGGAAATTGGAAAGGTGTTCCAAATGAAATCTTTTCCAACAGTTCTTTTTCAACAGTTCATTGTAACGCTGCTGTATTTCCTTATTGTTTGAATGTAGATTGAACAATGTTTTGCTGAACCCTCATTTTGAAACTTACAAATTTTGCCAAATTTTCTCATTTGATATATATAACTGAATTGATTGGGCTCAGACCTTTGTCACCTGACTAATTCCATCATCTTTTAATTTAAGGAAATTGGCAAGATATTTCAAATGAAATCTGAGTAGAACTGACAAACTTTCTCATTTCAAATACATTTGAATAGAGTTGGTCTCGAACCTGAGACACCATGGGTCTGAGCCCACTCAATGAGCAGTGCAAGATTAGCATTCTTGAGACAGGGCACTCGGTCAAGTTGATAAATTATAAACTAAACAACCTTTTTGAATAAGCAAACGCGAGCAATTTCTTTGCCAAAAATAAAGTTCATTAAAACACTGTGTAATAAGTCAGAAGACTAAGATAACCTCACATAATCCTTTTAAAAGATTAATGCTGCGTACCTGTCAACGTAATGATCGTTGTTAATTAACTTTATACCCTTTATCAACAATTATTACAGTGACACAAAAATTTCACTTTAATGGAAAAAAAAGAATTTCTAATCTTAATAAAATCTGTTTACTAGTTATACCAGTGAACAGACAATGTGTTTGAAGTGGAATTGAAGTGTAAGCAAAGTGCATTGAATATATAAAACATGTTTGAATAATAACATTGAATTATTAATGGTTGTGAATTGGATTAATCATAAATAAGATTAATCCATGGATTACACTGGATTAAGATATTAAACTATACAAAGAATCAAGCGAAGGTTTGTTGTTTTGTTTTTGTATGGAATGGATGGTCTCTCTGTCACAATCACAACAGTGTTTGCATAAGTCAGTATAATAAGCATGATGTCACACTAGCATGACAAACAGCATACATGCATAGAAAGATAACTCACCCAGTCACATTATACCAACATCGTGCTGATCAGACATAGAACTAGCCCATTACTGCTGATTGATTGATTGATTGAATATTTCGCGTAATTTTTATGCCATCGAGGGCTAACAGACGATCAATTAACATAACCACTGTTTCCTGTGATTAACCAGTACTCGAGCACATCCCATCTCCACAAGTAACTGATAACTTTCCCACTTGAATCAGTGGTGAGAGACGAATGATAATGAGACACAATGTCGTATATCAATCATCACTGAGACTGTTGCTGGGTGGGGGATTCAAACTCACGATCCCTGGATTGACAGTCAGACACGTAACCGACTGAGCTAATTGGGCCCATTACCGCTGAGTAATATCAAAAGAAACTGCTAGTACTACAGTAGAACTTTCGATGGCTCGAACATGATGGGACTGGACAAAATAGTTCGAGTTATGGGTTGTTTGAGCCAAGTACCGGTATTGTTCAACATCATAGTATTATCATACATGTACATGTATATACACATTGAAATGGAATCCAGCTGCGACCAGATAAGTGGTTCAAGCTATATGTTGTGTTCCAGTCATTTGTGTTCGGGCCAACGAATTTCTACTGTAATTTTTATGTCTTTAGTAAAGTAAAGACCTAGTGCATATCAAAGCACATTGTCAACAATTTGATACTTTTTTATTTTATCATCCTCTCCTCCATCTTTAAAGGGGCTAGTCTCACCCCTATTACGGCGATTAAATGAGACTAAGTAAAGACCCAGGTGCTGAACGGAACCCATGACCCTAAGCTCTACCACTGGATCAATGCTGCACTTATTTTTCTCTTTTTTTTTTTACACACTTGTTTTTCTTTCAGAACAATATCATGCTGTTCATATTTTAGACTTGTTACGTAGACAATACTTGTACTGAAACTAATTTAAATTTAAATAGTAACAGTGTTCACAAATTATCACTTTGTCAGTTGCAACTGTTATAAATTCAATTTGTGTGCATGAATTAGTGTTCACAAATTATTACTTTGTCAGTTCATAAATAGTAATTTTGTACTGCAACTAATATAAATTCAATTTGTGTGCATGAATTAGTATTCACAAATTATTACTTTGTCAGTGGCAACTGTTATAAATTCAATATGTTTGCATGAATTAGTGTTCATAAATTATCATTTTGTACTGCAACTAATATAAATTCAATTTGTGTGCATGAATTAGTGTTCACAAATTATTACTTTGTCAATGGCAACTGTTATAAATTCAATTTGTGTGCATGAATTAGTATTCATAAATTTTGTCAGTGGCAACTGTTATAAATTCAATTTGTGTGCATGAATTAGTATTCACAAATTATAATTTTGTACTGCAACAGTTATAAATTCAATTTGTGTGCATGAATTAGTGTTCACAAATTATTACTTTGTCAGTGGCAACTGTTATAAATTCAATTTGTGTGCATGAATTAGTGTTTACAAATTATTTCTTTGTCAGTGGCAACTGTTATAAATTCAATTTGTGTGTATGAATTAGTGTTCACAAAGTATTACTTTGTCAGTGGCAACTCTTATTAATTCAATTTGTGTGCATGGATTAGTAGTGTTCACAAATTATTACTTTATCAGTGGCAACTGTTATAAATTCAATTTGTGTGTATGAATTAGTGTTCACAAAATATTACTTTGTCAGTGGCAACTCTTATAAATCCAATTTGTGTGCATGGATTAGTGTTCACAAATTATTACTTTGTCAGTGGCAACTGTTATAAATTCAATTTGTGTACATGAATTAGTGTTCATTAGTTATAATTTTGTACTGCAACTAATATAAATTCAATTTGTGTGCATGAATTAGTGTTCACAAATTATTACTTTGTCAGTGGCAACTGTTATAAATTCAATTTGTGTGCATGAATTAGTGTTCATGAATTATAATGTTGTACTGCAACTGTTATAAATTCAATTTGTGTGCATGAATTAGTGTTCACAAATTATAACTTTGTAAGTGGCAACTGTAATAAATTCAATTTGTGTGCATGAATTAGTGTTCACAAATTATTACTTTGTCAGTGGCAACTGTTATAAATTCAATTTGTGTGCATGAATAAGTGTTCACAAATTATTACTTTATCAGTGGCAACTGTTATAAATTCAATTTGTGTGCATGAATTAGTGTTCATAAATTATAATTTTGTACTGCAACTGTTATAAATTCAATTTGTGCGCATAAATTAGTGTTCACAAATTATTACTTTGTCAGTGGCAACTGTTATAAATTCAATTTGTGTGCATGAATTCGTATTCACAAATTATTACTTTGCCAGTGGCAACTGTTATAAATTTAATTTGTGTGCATGAATTAGTGTTCACAATTTATTACTTTGTCAGTTGCAACTGTTATAAATTTAATTTGTGTGCATGAATTAGTGTTCACAAATCATTACTTTGTCAGTGGCAACTGTTATAAATTCAATTTGTGTGCATGAATTAGTGTTCACAAATTATTACTTTGTCAGTGGCAACTGTTATAAATTCAATTTGTGTGCATGAATTAATGTTCAAAAATTATAATTTTGTACTGCAACTGTTATAAATTCAATTTGTGTGCATGAATTAGTATTCATAAAGTATTACTTTGTCAGTGGCAACTGTTATAAATTCAATTTGTGTGCATTAATTAGTGTTCACAAATTATTTCTTTGTCAGTGGCAACTGTTATGAATTCAATTTGTGTGCATGAATTAGTGTTCATAAATTATAATGTTGTACTGCAACTGTTATAAATTCAATTTGTGTGCATGAATAAGTGTTCACAAATTATTACTTTGTCAGTGGCAACTGTTATAAATTCAATTTGTGTGCATGAATTAGTGTTAACAAATTATTGCTTTATCAGTGGCAACTGTTATAAATTCAATTTGTGTGCATGAATTAGAGTTTATAAATTATAATTTTGTACTGCAACTGTTATAAATTCAATTTGTGTGCATGAATTCGTATTCACAAATTATTACTTTGCCAGTGGCAACTGTTATAAATTCAATTTGTGTGCATGAATTAGTGTTCACAATTTATTACTTTGTCAGTTGCAACTGTTATAAATTTAATTGGTGTGCATGAATTAGTGTTCACAAATCATTATTTTGTCAGTGGCAACTGTTATAAATTCAATTTGTGTGCATGAATTAGTGTTCACAAATTATTACTTTGTCAGTGGCAACTGTTATAAATTCAATTTGTGTGCATGAATTAGTGTTCACAAATTATAATTTTGTACTGCAACTGTTATAAATTCAATTTGTGTGCATGAATTAGTGTTCACAAATTATTACTTTGTCAGTGGCAACTGTTATAAATTCAATTTGTGTGCATTAATTAGTGTTCACAAATTATTTCTTTGTCAGTGGCAACTGTTATGAATTCAATTTGTGTGCATGAATTAGTGTTCATAAATTATAATGTTGTACTGCAACTGTTATAAATCCAATTTGTGTGCATGGATTAGTGTTCACAAATTATTACTTTGTCAGTGGCAACTGTTATAAATTCAATTTGTGTGCATGAATTAATGTTAACAAATTATTGCTTTATCAGTGGCAACTGTTATAAATTCAATTTGTGTGCATGAATTAGTGTTCATAAATTATAATTTTGTATTGCAACAGTTATAAATTCAATTTGTGTGCATGAATAAGTGTTCACAAATTATTACTTTGTCAGTGGCAACTGTTATAAATTCAATTTGTGGGCACGAATTAGTATTCATAAATTATTATTTTGTACTACAACTGTTATAAATTCAATTTGTGTGCATGAATTAGTGTTCATAAAGTATTACTTTGTCAGTGGCAACTGTTATAAATTCAATTTGTGTGCATTAATTAGAGTTTATAAATTATAATTTTGTAATGCAACTGTTAAAAATTCAATTTGTGTGCATGAATTAGTGTTCACAAATTATAACTTTGTCAGTGGCAACTGTAATAAATTCAATTTGTGTGCATGAATAAGTGTTCACAAATTATTACTTTGTCAGTGGCAACTGTTCTAAATTCAATTTGTGTGCATGAATTAGTTTTCACAAACTTTGTCAGTGGCAACTGTTATAAATTCAATTTGTGTGCATGAATTAGTGTTCATAAATTATAATTTGGTACTGCAAAAGTTATAAATTCAATTTGTGTGCATGAATTAGTGTTCACAAATTATTTCTTTGTCAGTGGCAACTGTAATAAATTCAATTTGTGTGCATCAATTAGTGTTCATAAATTATTACTTTGTCAGTGACAACTGTTATAAATTCAATTTGTGTGCATTAATTAGTGTTCATAAATTATAATTTTGTACTGCAACTAATATAAATTCAATTTGTATGCATAAATTAGTGTTCATTAATTACAATTTTGTACTGCAACTGTTATAAATTCAATTTGAGTGCATGAATTAGTGTTCATAAAACATATAATTTTGTACTGCAATTGTTAAAAATTCAATTTGTGTGTACAGTATGTAACAATATTCATGAATCATTATTTTATCATTTTAAAATGCATTACCTAATTAATGAAGTCGTATGACTTTTGCAAAATTGAAGACCTAAACTATTGAATATTTAGCATCATTTTTATACCATTGAGGGCTAACAGATGATCAGTTAAACTAACATCCTGAAAGGTTTACCAGTACTCGAGCACACCCCATCTCAGCAAGTAACTGATAACTTTCCCACTTCAATCAGCAGTGAGAGACGAATGATAATGAGACACAATGTCATATATCAATCATCACGGAGACTTCTGCTGATAGTCAGATGTGTAACCGACTGAATTAATTGGGCCTTGCTAGCACTGTATGGGTCTGAGCTTATTGATCTGTCAATGATCTGGAACTGTCGAGCCCACTGTAACGTACTGGCCCCCTTTGGTACAAAACCTCCCAATAATCCATCTTATTATAGTAAATTTCCAAGAAATCAATTAGCAAAAACGAAAAACATCAACGAAAGTACTGACGCAACAAAGCAATATAAAGCAAAAAGCAATAAGCAAAATGCCACAACATTAATTGATAATAGGACTAGATTGATTACACATCACTTGTCAGTTACTTAGTTACTCAGACATTCTTTGTGGAATTCCCGCTCTGGCATTTCTTACGAATAACCGGCCAGTTTGTGATAATTACGTATTTGTAGGTTTATCAGGACACCCATCGTTTACTTCCTGTTTATGTCAAATGTGGATTATTGAGTGTTTTGGATCGATTAAAAGACACATTTTAAAGCTAAAGAAGGAAATTACGTGGAGGTATTCTACAAAATGAAACATTTGTTGTATATTATGAAATTTTATTCTTTTGACAACTATCGGATTTGTGTTAAAATAATTTATAAGTTTTTTTTTCTTAAAATTACAAGATGCAACTTTTATTTCCTGTTGGTTAGATAACATTAGCTATGTAAAGCTATTGATGGACAATTTCATTTTCTAGAATATTTTGAATATTTTGATATCCTATCTTTCATTTGTGTTATGGGTTTGATTATCTTGATATAACCAAAATTATCCACATTCTGTATTTATTAAAGTGAAAATTGCCCCCTGTCCACAGGCCCTATCTTACTGTAGTTTTTGGATAGCTATATATAGTAAATAATGGAATGGTAGGACACTTCAAAAATACCCAAATCACTGAATCCATGATCAATGACCCTTATAGCATATGTAGAAAATAATATTCTAAACATATACATCATGTATGTAATAACAACAGATAGGTCGTGTTTTGCCTATAAAATGAATATTTTATGTTTCTAAATGAGTCGGACATTTGCCTTGCCTGGTTATTTGGGCTTGCATGGTGCGAATATCTTGTATGATTTTGATTGGCTATCCAGTTTTTCATTTACCCCTGCGTCCAAGACGCACAAATTTTGTTACAGACGCACAATTCTGAAATATGTGCATCCGCTGGATGCAGAAAAATCGCAGATGATACGTCCCAATTATCTCAAATACAGACATTTAATTCCCAAAACATTGTGTTTCTTGCACACTGCATTTGTAAACACTAGTGCGCTCGCATCATCAGATGAATTTCAAGAGCATCGAGGCCGTGTGGTTCCGGCTAAGAATAGAATCACTGCTGATCTCGGCAGAGGGGTAGGATTCCTCGGAATGGGTGTCATGTTCATTTTATCATTTTTTGTCATGTTCACTACAGTGGTTAAATTATCAACCCCTGTGTGATTTCAGGGAGCCATATGAGTGATGGCAAGAATAGGACCACTGTGGCTCATGCATGTCATAAGAAGTGACAATTTGAGTAATACGATAGAATTTGCTGAAACTCTGTAGTTCTGCAGGTATCAAGGTTTTAGGGTCATTCTGCATATACATTTCTTGGTGTATCATTTTTAAATCTGTATGTAAATTTGTTGTTTTTGTACATGTAGAGTAAACCTGGAATCTTCCTTCCTGTTGGCGTCTAATAACCTATAATGTGTTGGTACGCCATAAAACCCTATTCATTCATTCATTCATTCATTCATTCATTCATTCATTCATTCATTCATTCATTTATTCAAGAGCATCGGGTAGTGCGACATATTGCACGTCTCTATGGAGCCTTTTAAAGATTTTTATTTTGCATCTCCCGAGATAAATTAATGTTTCAATGATTTATTTCAACAGTTTGTTTATGTTATCAAACTGTATAACAGCGTTAAATGACATACACAGCGAAGCGGTGTTGGTGGATTTTTTTCCAGTACATAAATTGGTCTAGCGCGTTATGGACAGCAGATCAGATATCAAAATTATAAAAAAGCTGTCCATTCACACCTTATTTAATCAGGCTAGAGCGTCGGGTTACTACTGCACATCTGTCTAAACAATGGTGCGCGCGCATCTAGCATAATCAATGTTATCAGACAGTATCTGTTACCCTTGCAAGTGGTAAATATGCAAGCTGCTCGCCGACCTTGAATACTTCTTGTGTATTCAGACGACTTTATAGTGCTATGTCGGCTGCTAAAAAGTTCAAGCAGGGTACGCATTCGTCATTCGTTCCGCAATCTGACTATTCTTGCAAGGCTGGCCCTGACATGTAGTGTATACACACAGCAGAGTGTGAGAGGGGGTCTAAAGACAGGAGAGTCTATGAACTGAAGAATTCATAATAACTGAAATGTAAAGCAGTATAATTATGATATCTTGTACTACAAAATAATGTATACAAAATTACATATTTGTTTACTTACCGTTTTTAATTGGGTTTCACAGTGGTTCAGGACCTCCTAGTATTTTTGGGCCACTTTGTGACCCTAAAATAAGAGGACTCACACTTTCAAATGGGGACTCGCAAATGCTAGACTCAGTGAGTCCCAGGACTCACAAACATAAATATGTAAATGAAACACTGGTTATCAGGTGCCGCTTGACAGATGGCAGGTAATACGTTTTTGGTCTTTCCGTACACGATAATGTTAAATTATAGTTGAACATTAGAAAACAATAACTATTTAATTGTTGTCATCAAGGGTATATCTTTTGAATTATTTCATGTTTATTATTTAATATTTTCGATATATTCTAACCAAATTTCAAACATTCAAAATGTAAGGTTTAAATTTTGGTTAATCATGCAATGACGACATATTCAATCCATGTCAGTACCGGATGTGTAAAGCCTTCATAAATGTAGAAACTTGGATTTCGCGGAAATATACATAAGTACTGTTTTCAAAGAGATCAACATTAGTAAGTAGGTTTATTATGATTTTGTCCACAGATTTAATTTAAGTTTTCTCGCTTCACACCTATATATTCTTCAAACAAGATATGGTCATTTTGAAGTGTCCTACCTTTCCATTATTTACTATAAATAGCTGTCCAAAAGCTATAGTAAGATAGGGCCTGTGGTTCTATTCTGTACTTATTTGCTTAACTATCCAATAGAGTTGTTACACTTTAACCAGATCAATATAAAAGCTTAAAAGTTAGCTGAACAGTGAGGTTGTTGTAAGTGACCTCTGTACATTCCCTACACTCCTCCTCTCTTTAACCTTTTAGGCTATCCTATCCTTAAAAAATGTATTGTTAGTCGTGCTGCTACCTACTCACTCAACATTGCAGCTACCCAAACTTTTTTTATTGACTTCAAGGCATTTTCTTTCATGATTTCTGTCCATTTATCTTTAAAATGACTATGCAGAATCAAAATTTGGCAAAAAAATATACATAAAATGTACATTCAATACTGGTACATTATTTTGTACGTTGGCTTTAATTATTGTCATGTACTCAGTTTTCAAGCAACCCTAATTTCTTACATCCAGTAATTTGCAACATAACTAATATTATGTCACAGATTCATGCAACTGTTTACTATGGCAAAACTAAACACAACAGTGGCATTAAATGTTGAAAAATTTGAAAAGTTATTTTCCCGTAAATACATTTCATATATATGAAAAATAAATCAATTTTGCTTCTTAAGCTCTTTTTATACCGTTAAACACTGATTCCATCAAATTATTAAATTTTTTGGCCATAGAACACAAATTATAGTCATGGTAAAATTTTAGTATGAATTGAAATATAGTCTTTTTAGATCTATAATATAAAACATAAACTTGCTTATTTTCATCGATTGTGAGGCAAATTTTTACTTTAGACAAGTCCATTTTTGGAAGTCTTACTAAGTATATACTGATAAAATTTCTTAGAATGCCATACATAACTGATGGACAGGCTGTTGGCTGGGAATCAAACCCATGACCTGTCCATTCTGTATTCAAGGCTCTACCACTGGACCATAATGTTCCCCAATATGACTGTGATGACATGTTTGCATTTATTTTAAACTGAGACTTTAATTTCCTTTTTTTTTTCAGAATGTGGAGGGGTGAAATTCCTTCTGCAAGATATCATTACAGACTGAAGAACAAGTCAACATGAAAATAAAAATGAGAAATCTGTGTTCATACAAATTATATGCCATTTCATTCATATACATACTAAACATTTGTTTGCCAACAACAGTATGGGGAAATCTGTATCAGTTTAGGACAAATCTGCAAAAATTGAGTGCTAAACAGTTGGCAGCACTCCGTCACAAAAGAGAAATACCAGCTAAGTATGGTGGTGAAATAAATAATTTGAGTGGGAAATCTGGAGAGGGATATTACATTGAAGTTGAAATAGGAACACCAAAACAAAAGGTGAGTATTGTGTAATTGACAGGGCCTGAATTAAAATATTGTTTTTAGTCATATCCGAATGACCCACAACAATCCCTTCGGTCAGAAAAAAATGTCTCCCTGACCCCCGTCTCAAATTTGTGAGGGGGTGGGGGACAATTTTATTTGGTGCTTGACCCTTAATGGTATATAATAATAATAATAATAATAATAATAATTATAAATTCTTTATTTAACGATAGTAACTCAATCAATAACAATAACTGTTCTCACTTGAGGCCATCAACAAGCAAAGCATAGTTACATGTATAACAAATACATTCAAATACTAAATAAACATACAATCATACACTTAATTAAAGTCATTGCATTTCTAAGATATTCATGAATATACAGTGTTATGACAATTTTATAGTATATATATTGTATTGTCTTGTAGGAATATTGAGATATTTAATCTACCACTGTATTAGTTAGAGTTCCTTAAGAGAGTTGCATAATATTTCTTTTTGAATTCTTTAGTATTCTTTGCTTGTCATACACTTGGGGTTATAGAGTGCCATATGAGAGCCCCAGAATAGTGAAGGCTTTGTTTGTATTTGTTTAATCTATATTTAGGAATCACTATATCCCCATTTGCGCAAGCTCTTAATTCATAAGATGATGTAGCCGTTTGAAAAAAAGATGTAAAATAATCTGGAGTAAGCTTGTTGACACATTTATAAACTTGTATTTTGGATTTTTCCAATTCTACTGATATTGTAACCTGAGCAGTTTCCCCAAATTGTGTCTCCATAATCTAAGACTGGTTGTATATATGCATTATAATATAGTATTCTTGTTTTTAATGGAAGACATTTCTTGATATTAGACGGCAAGGAAATTTTAAATCAATGATTTACATAGTTTATCAACATAGACATCCCATGTTAGGTTAACATCTATATTATAATCCTAATACTTTTTGGCATTTTACGTTTTCAATTTCTATAGTATTGACATACAAACGAGTAATATTTATTAAAGACCTTTTTTGTGATGTGCATACAACCATACTCTTAGTTTTCTTTTCATTTATTAACATTTTGTTTTGATTTGCCCACTGTTCTGTTTGTTTAAGACAGTCTCCGTGATGATTGATATATACGACATTGTGTCTCATTATCATTCGTCTCTCACCACTGATTCAAGTGGGAAAGTTATCAGTTACTTGCGGAGACGGGGTGTGCTCGAGTACTGGTTAATCCCAGGAAACAGTGGTTAGGTTAACTGATCGTCTGTTAGCCTTGATGGCATAAGAATGACGCTAAATATTCAATCAATCAATCAATCATTGTTTAAGACTAAGCTTACTATTTACTTGTATTTGTTTGAGATTACTACCAGAGTTAAAACAATGTCACATCATCTGCAAATATATCTGTGTTAGCATTATTGACATAAAGGGGTAAATCATTTACAAACATTATAAATAACAATGGCCCAAGTATAGATCCTTGAGGTATCCCACTCCTAATTAGATTGGATTTTAAATATTTAGTACCAATTTGCACTTTCTTGTACCTTTCATTTAGATAAGAACTAAACCAATTTAAGTAACTCTAACTTATACAGTGGTAGATTAAATATCTCAATATTCCTACAAGACAATACAATATCTATGCTATAAAATTAATGATTGTATGTTTATTTAGTATTTGAATGTATTTGTTATAACTATGCTTTGCTATGTTGATGGCCTCAATGGAGAACAGTGATTGTAATTGATTGAGTTACCATCGTTAAATAAAGAATTTATTATTATTATTATTATTATTATTATGGGAGCTAACTCTTTCATATTTACTGGTAGATGCAAGATCAAGATAAATAGACTGATTTTGGCACAAAAACTACTGCCAGAAGGTACCCCAGTTGTAAATTGAACCTAAAAACTTTGCAACCACAGGAAAACTGCCACAGCTGAACTGTCCGCTTAAGTGGTTTCAGCATAACCAGATTCTGTTGTAGATAAAATATACATAGAGGATATTTTGTTTGTTTTGGAGTAATATCAAATTATATTTCATCAAGTGATCACCAAAAGCTACTTGTGAGAATATCATTTTTGGTGATCACGAGATGAAATATCATTAATTTTGATCTTACACCAAAACAAACAAATTTTCTTATTATTTTATGCATTTACATAAATTTTGTTTATTTTGACCTCAGTTTACCATTAGATATTATTGAATTATTAAAGAATAAACTGAATTATATTTTTTTTAATTAATATGCAAGGACAAAAAATTATTTTTTTTCATAAAGTCACTGTTTGAAACAGTGGATTTCCATAAATAATTCACTGTTTGAAACAGTGGATTTCCTTAAATAATCCACTAAGAAAGCTCTATAATTTATCAAAAAGCATAAAATACATATAAAATACACGTTTATATGTGATATAATCGTTGGACAAAATGATACCGGATGGTATCGAATGTATGTGTACAGGCACATATTTGTACATTATAGTAATATAAGAAAAGTACTACAAGTTTAACTTGATTCAGGAAGTAATCTAGTGTGTTAAGTATAAAACTGCAAGTAATATATGTCTTCCAAAGCATAAATCTTCAATGAGAAGTTCCGCTGACACTCATTTATATAACCAGTACTGAAAAGTAGATAGAGAGCTTTAATGAATATTCACACGGCTTGCTAATTTGATTGATGTTATTGATGCATTTGGCATATTTTATGCAACATTTTTAAAAAGGATGTGATACAATGCTTTTTTATTGTTTGATTTGTAGAAGATACATGAAAAAAAAGAGAAGAGATTTCAGGAATAAAAAGTAGTTCTAGTTACACATGATCATTTTGACAGTGATCAAGAATGCAAAGCTCCAGTGTTTTCTCTCACACTTTGAAATTGGGGGCCATTTGTCCCTCATATGATAAAACATTTTAGGCTAATTGGAGAATTTTAAGGGTCATTTGATTAAAAAGTGTTACAAAAGTACAAAATTTGAGGGTCAGAGAAACCCTGAGCTTGACTGTGATGAAGGGTCCTCCGTGGCCGAGTGGTCTTAGGCGCCATCTCAAGATCACTTACCTCTCACTGCTAAGGTCGTAGGTTCGAGTACCGCTTGCTCCAAAAACTTTATGTGAGAAAGTTTCCAGTTACTTGTGGAAGGACGGTGGTTCTACTCAGTCTGATTCAGTCTGAGGTCTTCCTCTACCAGTAAAACTAGAAATGACATATATAACCTGAAAAGTGTTTAAAATGGCATTAAACCCCATTAAACAAATTGTGTGTGGATGTGAATAGATCATGGTTTCCCACCTTTATTGGCAAAAAGATTTTATTGGTAATCAAAGTACGGTTAAGTTACATTACGCAGAAATAGTGCATTACAAGGTAAAAATTTTGCACTTTGGTTTTGTAAATGTATAGAATTATCTTAAGGCTTAAGACATTGTTGTATAAACATTACTGAATGTCTGTTACTTTGATTAAAAATCAAGCTATGTAACTTTTACAAATCACTCTGGATGGCATGGGTGAAGGCATATATGATTAACTGCTGTCAGATTTATTTCAGAAAGATGTATGGGTATACCATACAACACTACATATGAGTAATCAGATGCTGATCCTATTCATTTCTCTGTTTCAGTTAAATATTATTGTAGACACAGGGAGCAGCAATTTTGCAGTGGCATGTGAAGAAAACAAAGAGCTAGACACATATTTTCAGAGGGACCAGTAAGTTTTTATTTTATTTCATGTCTGCTTTAAAATTATGTCTGGCTGCATTCGGCACCATTATACAGCAAACATGTTTTAATGCCTGGTGTCACAAAGTAGTGTATACCATGTGTTAATACGAGGCTGAGCCAGTGTTCAAGAACATTAGCATACATCTGACCAAACTGAAAGCAGCCCTGAATTTAAGGGAGAAGTGACTAGTACTCTCATAGTAAAAAAAAGAGGACTGAAAGAAAAATGGGAGCAGTGAAAGAAACTTAAAGGCCATGAGAGTGAAAGCAGTTACATAAATGAATTGTTAATATAGCGTATTGTCTTATGTATCAGTTATACCTGTCTGTCTGATTGCTTGTATCAAATACTGGTATAATCGCTGTAAGAGTTAGATGTTATTTCTAAATCATTGTCAGATACCCACGTGTAATCCATTCCGATACTCTCCATTTATCACCCGTGGGATATTACACTAGGTTTGCATCATTTTTACCGAGCCAAAATGCAGCCATCTGATTGTTTCTTTCACGATTTCATGAAGAAAATGTTATCCAATGGCAATGCTAGTTTCATCCAAACGCCGTTTTAATAAGACGTTAACATCAGCTGTAGCTAACGTAATTTCCCACAGGTGATGTATGAAATTGACACCTGTGGGTATCCGATGATGTTTCTAAATAAATGATTAGCCAATGGCTTAACTGTTGCCTTACAATGGATACTATGATAAAATCAGCTGACAAAGTGTTAACACATGCTGAAAGTTGCCTTGGGATATTGATGAGCCAGGAAGGATGACCAATAAAATTAACAGTCTTGCTTTGGGCGACATTTCACCAGATTAGTGCATGAACAAGGTGTCTGCTTACAACTTTAAATTGTCCTTTGCCAGCATGCTAAGTGATGGAGGAAAAAGTGACTTTGTTGCCCAAGTCACCTTTAGTATGAGCCTGGACATTTACGTCTGTCTTGTATATTTCATGAAAATACATTGCTTGTTACACAATAGGACCAAGTTTCACTAAATATCTCAACTTGAGATTTATCCTCGACTTAAATTTTCGAAATGCAATAACTTCATTTGCATTGATCAATGAGCATGTTAGTCTTCACCAATGACTTCAGATTGTTTATACTTCAATTATGTGTGGTTATTTAATGTGTGATGAGATTGAGTAATAATTTAGAAAAATTTGAAGTTGAGGAATGTCTCAGCTTGAGATGTTTAGTGAAACCGGGCCCAGGTTACACAATATTATATTGGAATGTTTATTTTTAGCAATGGTGCATATTTTGATTTTTTTCCACAGAGATGTTACCAGAGTGAAAACAAATAACAAAACATTTTTATTTTTACTTTCATCAATTCATTTATTTATTTGATGTTTTTAACTATCCTGACATATTTTCTCTGCAATTGTAGATCTTCCACTTACAAGGATTTGGGTAGAAAGGTGAATGTTCCATATACGCAGGGTAGCTGGAATGGAATTCTGGGACAAGATTACATCACAATCTCGTCACTTCCAAACTCAACAGTGTATGCTAGCATTGCATGTATCACACATGCTGATGGCTTCTTCATTAATGGCTCTAACTGGCAGGGAATTATGGGACTTGGATATGCAGCTATAGCACGGGTAAGTACATGTATAATTATAACTGGCAGGGAATTATGGGACTTGGATATGCAGCTATAGCATGGGTAAGTACATGTATAATTATAACTGACAGGGAATTATGGGACTGGGATATGCTGCTATAGCACGGGTAAGTATATGTTTAATTATAACTGACAGGGAATTATGGTACTCAGCCAGGGATATGCTGTTATAGCACAGATAAGTACATGTATAATTATAACTGACAGAGAATTATGGGACTGGGATATGCTGCTATAGCACGGGTAAGTACATGTATAATTATAACTTGCAGAGAATTATGGGACTTGGATATGCTGCTAAAGCATGGATAAGTACATGTATAATTATAACTGGCAGGGAATTATGGGACTGGGATACGCTGCCATAGCACGGGTAAGTACATGTATAATTATAACTAACAGAGAATTATGGGACTTGGATATGCTGCTAAAGCATGGGTAAGTTCATGTATAATTATAACTGGCAGGGAATTATGGGACTTGGATATGCTGCTATACCATGGGTAAGTACATGTATGATTTTTACTGACAGGGAATTATTGGACTAGGACAGACTGCTCTAATGCTGGTAACTTCATTAATATCTGGTAGGGAATTATGGGACTGTGATATACTGCAACTACACAGGAAACTATATTTACAACTGGCAAGGAATTATGTGACTGTGATATACTGCAACAACACAGGAAACTATATTTACAACTGGCAAGGAATTATGGGACTGTGATATACTGCAACAACACAGGAAACTATATTTACAACTGGCGAGGAATTATGGGACTGTGATATACTGCAACGACACAGGAAACTATATTTACAACTGGCAAGGAATTATGGGACTGTGATATACTGCAACGACACAGGAAACTATATTTACAACTTGCAAGGAATTATGGGACTTTGATATACCGCAACGACACAGGAAACTATATTTACAACTTGCAAGGAATTATGGGACTGTGATATACTGCAACGACACAGGAAACTATATTTACAACTGGCAAGGAATTATGGGACTGTGATATACTGCAACGACACAGGAAACTATATTTACAACTTGCAAGGAATTATGGGACTGTGATATACTGCAACGACACAGGAAACTATATTTACAACTGGCAAGGAATTATGGGACTGTGATATACTGCAACGACACAGGAAACTATATTTACAACTTGCAAGGAATTATGGGACTGTGATATACTGCAACGACACAGGAAACTATATTTACAACTGGCAAGGAATTATGGGACTGTGATATACTGCAACGACACAGGAAACTATATTTACAACTGGCAAGGAATTATGGGACTGTGATATACTGCAACGACACAGGAAACTATATTTACAACTGGCAAGGAATTATGGGACTGTGATATATATACTGCTACAACATAAGTTAATTTATTTATAACTATATACTTATTGTCATATAGCTTAAGAATTTTCATACACCCCAGTATAGGAAGAGGAATAGAAATGTAAGCATTTATGTTAGTAGTGTAAGGGAACCTCGCTTAATATGGACTTTTACTAATTAGATATATATAATTATACACACATATATATATATATATATATATATATATAGGTAAATAACTGTGAAATATAAACATTTAAAACACTGATCATATCATAAATTGGATCAATAGATGGACTCTAGTGTCTTGTAAACGTAAAACATTCATACTGTGTTCCACATATATTTTAATTACATGGTGCTTACATCATATCAAATAAACATTGATCAGCTGAAATATCAACATGAGATACCGATCATTTCAAACATAATGAATGTGTTGTATATTACTACAGACATACAACAATCTTCAACTAAAGTTTGAACTCATGTTATAAAAAGAACCTTCAGATATACCGTATAATTGATGATTTTTGTGTTCAAAACATGGAAAACATTCTTCTTAAAAAACCTCCGTGAAAGAGATTCTCTCAGAAACAGTAACTCTTGTGGAAGATACCTGGTATGCTTACACTAATAGTTCAATACAGTGACTTACTGAGCAGTGATTGGATCAAGTGATTTTTCTAGTGAACATTATTCAACAGAGATATTTGGACATTTGTGTGACAAGTGTTGACCTTCATCTCTACAGTTCAAAATATGGAGGCTCATCGACCTCCTGTATTTTTCTGATTGTTAAATTGTCAATATGTTATTAATATATAAAAAGACTGATAAGCCAGATAAAAACCTGTGTCATTACAATTGATTTAATATTTAATACATTGTAGACTTTATATTGAGCGCGTAGGTTATTTCGTCTGCTGGATTCATGCGCACACTAAATTTTACTCTGGCTTTTAAATTTGTATGCACTTTACTATTATATTAGTATAAATTTCTCATTAAAACACGTGAGCCTACTATATTATCTTATTTTTGATTTGTCTCAGTGATTTATAAGCATGGGCAAATCACTAAAGGTTGTTGAAATAATTCTACTACTTTTGCAAGTCCAGTTAACAGTAGGCCTACCAATATATCAGCCCGGAGTCGTTATCAAGTGTTTACAAGTCCAAGACTCTTTAAGGGAAAATATGCATATGGATATTAAGATATTTATGTACTTAAATACTTGTATACACACTAGAATGGGGGAAGATCCCATTACAGACAGAGTTCGGCTTTTTAATCTACCAATATATACTCGCAGATCAAATTATATAGATGTAGTATATTGTTTCATAAACTTCGATCATTTACAAAACGTATAGATCTACATGATAAAATAAACAATGTATATATTATGTATATCTGTGTTCTACTGTTCCAGCCAGTACCTTCCAACATGTATGTTAGTTTTTAGACGTAGACGTAATAACTACATCCTGACAAATGTAGAGATGACAGAAACCTCGGCATTCTGCACTAAAGGGTAGTCTACAGGGGCAGGTAGCTTACAGTATATTAGGAGCACTTGACACTCAATAATGAACTGTTACTTTTAATAATGAACTGTTACTTTTAATAATGAACTGTTACTTTCAATAATGAACTGTTACTTTTACTTTCAGCCTGACAGCTCAGTAAAACCGTTGTATGACAGCATGGTGGAGGCCCAGTTGGTGGACAATTGGTTCAGCGTGGAGCTGTGTGGTCTGAGATTCAAATCCCCAAACCCTGAAGAAGTTGTGGGTGGGTCTATTGTAAGTATAAGAGAGAGTTTATGCTTCAAATGTGGTTGTACAAGAAAATTTATTTTGCTAAAAATGACGTAGAATACTTTTAAAAAAACACGTATTTACACATTTTATCATATTCATCCTTTATCTGCTGTATTTGTGTATTCAAGACCAAAATTCATTAAACATTTTAATTGGTTACGAACGCTATATTGATGCAATCGCATAGACGATTATGATCACATACATAATTTTCCGCGAAGCAATAGTGTAGTTTGAAGACAACATCTGCAGAAACAAACGTACCCTGCAACAAAAGCACTGACATATTCCCAGTTTTAGGTTGTTTGTATATAAAGATGAAATGTGGAAAGCATGAAACTTACCAAAAAAGTTGTTTAAAATGTACGGATGATACTCTATCTGAAAAACTTTTTATTTTGTTTTCTATAAGATATCGAGAAGCGCAAGCGCGACATTTTAATACCAGTTTAAACATCGGCCGGTCCAAGTTTTAGGGCAGTATTCACGGCGCAGTTTATGTTTCTGTAACGGACGATTAAAAGGTTGTTGAAAAAGAAATTATTTTTTGAAAAATGATAACTTGATTTCAAAAATTTAATTAATTTTTGTTAAGTTTCCATTAAAATGTATTTTAAATTATTTTTTTAAGATAACATTTCTCTAAAATGAGTCTGTCTTTGACCAAGAAGAGAAAGGCTTTTGGGGAAAAAGAAAACAAAAACAAAGTTTTGTTTTCCAAAGAGTATAATGCTAAACATGTAGCTCAGCAAATATAAAATATTGGAAGAATTTTAGTGTTTTTCATTAAAAATAGTAAGGGACTTGGTGATTGAGCTATGGCCATGACATTTGAAAAGTTCATGACCAAAGGGTCATAATCATAAAAACAATTACTAAGTTTCAAGTGGTTATAACTTATTGCCAGAATTGAAACATTCGTTTGGAGTTAAGTTGTTTTGAAGTTGTTATCTTAAGTTGCAGTTTTGATGGAGAAATTTGTGTGAAACAGGAAGTAAAACTGTTTTAGTAAAAAATGTATTTTTTAACTCCATTTATTCATGTTGATTAAGTTTAAAACTAGTCAATTGATGACCCCCAGATTTTGAAAATGACCCCTAGATTTTTAGTCAGTGAGTCATCAATGACCCCCTAAAAATTGGAGCTGGAGAAAACACTGGAGGTCTAACAATTTCGTCTACTTGTATTCTATAATTCATCTTAATTATTACATTGTAACAGTTATTCGGTGGTTCAGATCCATCCCTGTACAAGGGTGCCCTGTATTCGACACCTCTAAACAAGGAATGGTACTATGAGGTGATTATCGTGGATGTAGGTGTCAATGGCAAGAGTCTCAACATGGACTGTAAAGAGGTAAGTTGATTTATTTTGATACAACAAATTCAACAATGTCTTATAAACAGGAAGTTTGAAAGGAAATACTCTTTCACCTTAAGACATTTCACGTTCACATACCTCCCACCACTGAGGTTTTGGGTTTGAGCGTTAAAAAGTTTGCCAGTTACTTGTAGAAGGACGATGTTTCTAGTTTTCTACTCTGCTAGCCAGCCATTCCAAGGTCTTTCTTCATACTGACAGTAAAACAGGACGCCTTATTTACATAACCTATAATGGGTGTATTAGAACTCATTCAGCCTCCTTAAATTTGTTATCATGTTAAATTTACAGTTTTAGAATTCACAGAACTTTTGATTAAAGTTAACTTTTGCACAGTTAGAAAAAATGGAATGAATGAAATATATGTTTCATGAAACTGTTCTTTAATGATAAACAAATAAAAAGACATCTAAGGGAAATAAGTAGAAGATAACACTTTCATATTTCTAAAACAGAGTTTTGTCTTCAATACTTAAATACAGAAAATATTAACTTTTTAGTTAAAGGGATTGTATCGGGGGAAAAAAAGCTATAAATACTGCTTGACATCATTCGGACTTTTTAAGATGAAACAATTTTACTACATGTAAACCTGTATCAGTGGCTAATCTTCTTCTTTATAAAAAGGCGTACACTTCCACCCCCGCCCCCCTAAACTCCCATATTTGATTAAAATCCACTATCTTTCTACTGAAACAAAAAATGTGCCTGTTCAGATATTTTATTGCGCTCCCTCTTAACTGAACTGCTGGATCTGCCCCTTTGTATAATGGATCAAATTGAAATCAAAATGAAATCACGTGACTCATTTAATACGTCATAAAATATGTTGCACTTTTAAGCGGGAAATCTATTTCAGTCTAACCTAGGCGCGTAGCCCAAGTTAGGAAATCTCTTTTTAATACATATATATTTTGACATGTTTAGACATCCTCTTGGCAATACGGGGTTATTGAGTATATATAGGTATGATATATTAGGAAAATATGTTATAAGCCAATTTATTTTTTTTAAAAATCCTGATATATTCCCTTAAAAAAAGGGAAAATAGAAATAATTGCATATGAGACAGGTTATTGCTTAATACATGTTGGTTTACAGAAAAAAAAAACTTGAACATGGACAATATAAAGAGCGGCTCCATGTAATTAAAGTAGATGCCAGCTCTGACAACAGTAGTGGCCATTAATTCAGGGTTTACTGCATTTTTGCTGGTCCTTGAAGGCAGAGTGGTCCAAGGCATCTTGCCTCTCGAGCCCACCTACAGATGGACAGATGCTGGTTTGACTCAGATTCGTGTCCATGTATAACATGTCTGAGGATTTCTTTCATTCATAAAACTGAATGTCGTATATGACATGAAAGTGTTGAAAATGGTTGAAAAAACATTTCCACCCACAAAATGATGCTTTCGTGCACATTTGTTCACTTAGTATCTCTTGATAATTTGCAAGCTACAATCCAACATGTCTTAAGCAGCTAGTCAAGGGAAGGAGTAAAAGTGGCCTTTTGGGACAGGGTGTTGTTTAATGCAGGTTAATTTGCTCTAAAAGCCTATAAATGGGAAATAACAAATGTGGCTGCTTAAGACAAGTGGCTGCTTAATAGAGGTGACCACTTATACAGGTTTGACTGTATTTATTAAATTTTGTCTAATAGTTTGTGTTTTTATTTGCAGTATAATTTTGGTAAAACCATAGTGGACACAGGCACCACAAACCTTCGTCTTCCAGCCCGGGTGTTCAATAATCTGGCCAAAAAGATGAAGAAGTTTGTCAAGGTAAATCAACCAGAAATTTTCTGGCATTTTGTACGTATCGGGATTGAGGGTCATGGGTCTGATCCTCCACCACGGCTATGTGTGGTGTCCTTGAGCAAGACACATTATCAGCATATGTTTAGTACTGGTTCTACCCAGGAAGATCTCGAGCATGATTTGCCTAAGTCATAATAAGGCCAAAAGGGCTTATGCAATTGTGCGTTGTCCGTCGTCTGTTTCTGTTACCAGCACTTTCTCTGAAACTTCACATGGATGTTTCTATTCCAAAGGAGACTGTATATAAGCTTTTTTTTCAATCTGAATTTCAAGATGGCCACTGTTTCTAAAAATAGTCCAAAACTTAAAATATCTTCTTCTCATGAACTGCCCAACAGATTTTGAAAATATGTCAAAAATATTTTATTTTCATCAGTTATTATTATTGTGATAAACAGAATTCCAAAGCAATACCAACTTAAATTTTCAAAACTAATTTGACTTTATCAATACTATTATTAAATTTGAGAAACATGTAGTAATCCTTGCAGAGTAATATTTTCTTTGGTGTTTAAGATAAGTAAAATTCTTTTTCAGCTGTGCTTCACTTTAAGAGAAAAAAAAATAAGAGGAAAATAAGGATGGAGGAGATTATTTTTCTGCCACAAAAAATTCTACATATAAGCAAATTTACTTGCCTTTATAGATATATATTGAAATCAAATCAATCCCCCAATTGTGTATTTGTCACCCAGGCTTCGACGCCGATGCCTGCGTCACACCTTGGTTAAAGTTTTGCATGCAAGTCCCTATCTCAGTAACCATTGCATGTATTGCCTTGACACTTTAAACAAGCCTTCCTAGTCATCAACCCTACTACAATAACTAAGTTAGATAACTATTGCATGAATATAATACAAATTATTGCCCTTATTTGACTAAAAAATTCTGGTTAAAGTTTTGCGTGCAAGTACCATCAAGTCTATATCTCACCAACCACTCAATGTATTTGATTGAAACTTTACACAAGTCTTCCCAGTCATAAACTTTACTACAATAACTAAGTTTGATAACTCTTGCTTGAATATGATGCAAATTATTGCCCTTCTTTGACTTAGAATTTTAAGTTAAAATTTTGCATGCGAGTACTGTCAAGTCCATATTACACCGACCGCTCTATGTATTTGTTTGAAACTTTACATATGGCTTTGTAGTCATCAAATCAACTAAATTAATAAAATCAAGTCGGATAAATCTTGCAAATTAGAGCCTTTGTTTTACTTAGAAATTTTATAACTCTGTACAAGGTGTACAAGGCGCTCATTGAAATATATTTCACTAGTAAAACTTATATTAATCAGTTAAAGTCATCATATTTAGTATGTTTCATTTTAGGAATTTAAAATGTGAAAAGATTATGCAAAGAAAAATAATGATTTAGAGGAATGTAAGCTTTTGCAAAATTTTGTTGAAGAATTCAAGTGCAAGGGGAATACCATTTCTGATAGTCAAGTGCTGGGGTGCCCCTGTGCTTAAATGGCCTGTGGAGAATAACTACAAAAAATATTCAAAGATTAAATTCATTGAAAAGCAATTTATCGCCGATTGTTTATAGTATCATAGAGTTAAGTGCTTTATGATATCATATTACACAACGTTTATTAGTTACGCTTTTTATGCCTTGGCTATTTTCAATGGGGGGCATATAGTATCACCGCTGTCTGTATGTATGTGTACGAAAATGGTTTCCAACTTATATCTTTAGTTTTAATTAACAGATTTAAACCAAATTTGGTGTGTGACTTCAAAATTTGTGTAATACAGGTCAAGTTCGTATTTCGTTCCGGTCTTATGATTTTTGATGGAGTAATGCCCCTTTTTGGACTTAAGATTATTGACAAATGTCAAGAAATTGGTTTCTGCTTGATATCTCTTTAAAGATTGGATGGATTTGATTAATATTTGGTAGAAAGGTGTATGGTAATAGACTACAGCTCAAGTTTGATTTCCGTCAAAATCCCAGCATATTAATTAGGTGTTCTGGGCTCTGATTGGCTGGTAGTTTCTGACCTCTAAAGTCTTTATTTGTGAACAGATTTTAACGAAAATTTATATTTTGGTTTATATCAACAAGACCCATGTCTATATCAACAATGGTTGGAATTGGCACATATTAATTAGGTGATCTGGACTCTGATTGACTGATGGTTTCTGTCCTCTAAAATCTTTATTGATAGACCTATTTTGATGTAAATTGATATTTGGCTTTATATCAACAAGACCCAGGTCACATTTGACAATGGACAGAATCGGCGCATATTAATTAGATGATCTGAACTCTGATTGGCTGACGGTTTCTTATCTTTTGGGATAGTCAAACTTGCTGAAATTTGCGATAGCTGCCATCTACAATGTAGTTACAAAGTGGGGGCATCTGTGTCCCATGGACGCATTTCTAGTTTTTATTTGTATTCATATAAATATGTAACTTTCGTAACTATTTATCGTGGGTTCCTGACTTTCTGGAAATAACAGATAAAACTTGTCAAAGCTATATAATTTTTGTTGACATTTTAGCTGAAAATTTATCAAAGTTGCCGCATTTCAGTTTAATATGTGCTTTTCTGTAATACTGAAAAAAAAAGCACATATCAAACTTTAATACTGGCCGTGCCCGATTAGCTCAGTGCGTAACGTGTCTGACTATCAATCCAGGGGTCGTGAGTTCGAATCCCCACCTGGCAACAGTCTCCGTGATGATTGATATACAACATTGTGTCTCATTATCATTCATCTCTCATCGCTGATTCAAGTTAGAAAGTTATCAGTTACTTGCATAGATGGGTTAAATATTCAATCAATCAATCAATTAATAAATCAATCTGTTATATTGATACAGTGACATTGAGTTCAAACCAGTCTTAACTCTAAAATGTCAATCCATGTACATTTTATGATTATCTTTAATTTAGGATTTTTTTTTTTTACAGACTGCATCATTAAGAATGCCAAATGAGGGTTTTTGGTCAGGAGAAGAGATCTTGTGCTGGAAGGCTGGACAGGTTCCATACAACGATTTTCCATCAGTTTCTATTACGCTTCCATCAAATAAAACATCAGTTTTCACTCTTGTCATTGCCCCACAGGTAATTATGAATTACTCATTAATAAATATTGTTACTTGCAGATGTTTTGTTTTTACTGTGTACATTCAAGAATCATAGTGTATTCATATTAAGGGTGCTCCCTGGCCGAGTGGTCTAATGCGAAATCTCAGAATCACTTACCTCTCACCGCTAAGATCATAGGTTTGAGTCCCGCTCGCTCCAAAACCGTTTAGTGAGTAAACTTGCCAGTTACTTGCAGAAGGATTGCGGTCTATATAAATTTTGTTCTTGAAATGTGTTGAAAAGCTGTTAAACAAAAAAAATGTATTCATAGTGTATTCAGAATGCTGTGTGGCATAGAATTTAGTTATCCTCCTGCCGAAGGCGAAGTGGAATATGGCAATGGTCTCCATCCATGCATGTGTCCATCTGTAACACTTTTGTACGGATCATAACTACAAAACTATTCAAGCGAGTTTTGGTGAATCGTCACTCAATGACAGAGGACATTGAGAGGAAGTGCAGTGTACAAGAACCATAACTCTACCTTGCTTACTTTTTGAATGCTCTCCCTTTATTCAATTTACTTGTTACTCCAAAACTATTCAAGGGATTTTGTTGAATCAATTTGAAATATCTCTGTTTATTAATTGAAACTATTGTCTGGAGTGTAACTCCAAAACTATTCAAGGGATTTTGTTGAATCTTCACACATTGACTGAGGACATTGAGAGGAAGTGCACTGTACAAGAATCATAACTCTACCTTGCTGACTTTTTTAATTATCTCCCTTTATTAAAGTTACACTTTTGTCTGGAGCATAACTCCAAAACTATTCAAGGGATTTTGTTGAATCTCCACACAATGAGGAAGTGTATTGTACAAGAACCATAACTCCACCTTACTTTTTGAATTATTTCCCTTTATTAAATTTACTTGTCCTGGGCATAATTCTAAAAATACTGAATGGAATGTATTCAAACTACATACAAATACAGAGGACATTAATTAATTAATTCCCCATTATTATTTTCTCTTGTTTGGAGCATAACTCTTTCTTCTGTCTTTACATAAATTTTCCCTTTGTTAATATATTTTATTATGCTAGTCCGGAACATAACTCAAAAAGTGTTCATAGGATTTAGTTGATATTTCACACAATGATAGAGGACATTGAGAGGAAATGAAGTGTGCAGAAAACAAAATTCTTTCTTCTGTCTTTGCAGAATTATTCCCCTTTGTTATTTTCCCTTGTTTGGAGCATACCTTGAATTTTCTTTTAAAGTGAATGCTTTGAAACTGCATTCAGTGATAAGAGAGCATTGACAGGAAGTGGACAGTACAAGAATTTGCTTTGGCAGTGGGATCGGCCATGTCCAACATGATAAAGTAACCAAGTTGATAAATTTTGAATTAGCGAAATACTCCAACTACATGTAGTGTTTATAAAATGGTACTTATGTATTTGTTCAATACCTTATAATTCTTTGTGACGGATGGCTTTAGGTGCTGTATGTCTGAGATGGTGGCTTTGATCCCAGATTAGTCGACTGAGAAGTTTGTAGTTATGTAAAGATGGTCATATGATCAGATCATATGCCAGTAAAAATGGATGCCATAATAAGAGTATAATATTATGTTGAAATCTAACTTTTCAATACCCAGATAGGTGGGCCCGATTAGCTCAGCTGTTAGTGTCTGACTTTCAATCCAGGGGTCGTGTGTTCGAATCCCCGCCCGGCGACAATCTCCATGCTGGTTGATATACGACATTGCATCTCATTATCATTCGTCTCTCACCGCTGCTTCAAGTGGGAAAGTTATCAGTTACTTGGGAGATGTGGTGTGCTCTAGTACTGGTTAACCTTTCAGGATCCCAGGAAATAGTGGTTAGGTTAACTGATCGTCTGTTAGCCCTCGTTGGCATAAATATGACGCTAAATATTCAATCAATACCCAGATAAACTAGTAAGCTGTTTACAGAAGACAATTTTTCAAATAATTTATGGCTGGATAATGAATATTACATCGTTAAATGATTCCTAAGAGTGATATCTATCGATCACCATATCGAAAAATTTCACTGCCTATAATATTATATTGATATACTGGCTCTGTCTAGCTCATCAGTAACATGCCTGACTTTCAGTTCAGGGGTCCCGAGTTCAAGTCCCCTCCCAGTCACTGTCTTTAAGATGAACTCTGTTGTATGGTCTCCCATGTCTGTATATGTTGGGAAGTAGTCAGTGACTTGCAGAGATAAGTTGTGTCTAGTACTGATTAACTGCCTAGCTGAAATACTGTTGGAAAAAGATGGAAAAACCCATACAAACAAACAATATCAAAACAATAATAGATATATATGTCTTTTCAGCATTATCTTCGTCATGTTGGAGATGAAAATGATGATCGACCAGAAAATGATTGTTACAAACTTGGTATTTCCAGTCTTGATACAGGTAGTTTTAATTAACAGTCTGTCAATAAATTTTCTTAAAATAGTATTAGATATTAGTTTATACTAATTTATTTTAGCTTGGTTACAAAGAAATCTCAGAGCTTATATAATATATCTTGTTTTGCTGGTGCCCTTATGCTGTAACTTGCCATAAAAATGCACTCATTCAGCGAGTTGACAACGTTGCTGTTCCAATTATGACATTGTCTTTTTGGTTTAATTAATGCATATAACATGTCTTTTATCACACCTGCTTGCAGTGAGCTTGACATACATGTAGTCATCACAAGGGTGGTTTGGTGTTTGTGAGTATGTCCAATCTTGTCCAAGCTATAGCTTAATCCCTGCCTGGCAACAGTCTCCGTGATGATTGATATAAGACGTTGTGTCTCATTATCAATCGTCTCTCACCGCTGATTCAAGTAGGAAAATTATCAGTTACTTGTGAGAACGTCCGTCCGTCTGTCTGTCCGGGCAAACAAATGGGTAGTTAAGTGTCTAGGGTTTAGGGTTAGTAATTTTTATGGACAGTTGAAAAGTTGTTGAAAAATAATTACGTGGCTGTTTCTAGCCACTTAAAAAACAGCATTTAAGTGGCTTTTTTTCTCTTACAAGGCTAAAATTATCTAAAATTTAGCCACACAAGTAATAAGATTGACGCAAAGAAGCCACTTAAATACCCATTCGTGAGAACGTCCATCCGTCCGTCCTTCTGTTCGGTATTTTGTTTCCGGCCTGTAACTTTGTCATGCATAGATGGATTTTGTTGATATTTGCAACAAATGATCAACAGAACATGACGACGTGTCACGAGTAAGACCCACACCAGTACCTCAAAGGTCAAGGTCACAATTTCAGTTTGTTTGACAACACTTTGAGTTTATGTGAGATTTCGTTTCTGGCCTGTAACTTTGTCATGCATAGATGAATTTTAATGATACTTGCTACAAATGGTCAACATAACATCATGACATGTTGGGGGCATGTGACACTTAACAGTGACATTTCTTGTTGTTTATTTTTTAACATTTCTCTATTTCCGGTACACAGTAGCATCTTCATGAAATAATTGTCATTACAGGGGCCGTTATAGGGGCTGTGATAATGGAGGGTTACTATGTTATATTTGATCGTGAACAAAAACAGGTCCAGTTCGCAGAGTCAACATGCATTGGAGCAGACCCGCTTTTAGACAAATCGACCATTCAGGGAAATATCTCGTATACAGGTAAATAAGAACATCATTAATACCAAGCTATTTAAACTCAATTATAAAGTAAGGTCACGGCTTATGTAAATTGTTCCTGGTTAAATCAGTAGCAGGTGTTTATAAGCTCACCATCATTCATTGTCCGTCATCTGTCTGTGAACTTTTTTGTTGTGTGCACTCTAACACTTGCATTTTCCATTCGATCTTCACTAAACTTATACAGTAGTTATATAACCATAATATCTCTGAAAAGTTTTGGAACTGGCCAAATTGAATTATTAATGTTAGAGTTGTGGCCCTTAAAACATTAAAAAATGCATTATTTGATCTTGTGTGCGCTCTATCACATGAAAAAATTACCTTCTTTGGCATTGTTTCCTCTGCTATAGGTGAGCAATTTAGGGCCATTGTGGCCCTGTAGTTTCTAGAGGTCATCAGGTCAGACCTGAAATCAATGTCATAATATCAAGTGTGAGTTTAATTTGAAACATTGGTTGGCTGTCAAGTTAAACTGTGCTGTGAATGTTAGTTTCAATAACAGAGCATTACCATGGATCATTTGAACAGCTATGTGATGAATGTTAAATTACTTATTGAATTGGATTGAATTGATAAACATAAACTTGCAAACACCTATCCCCTGTATCAGAGTGAACTGATAGAATAAGATAAAATCAGTGGAGTCTCTTTCTTTTCTTCTATTCAACCAATTTTGAAATATTCTGAATAAACCATTATTTCTTTTATCAATTTTTGCACATTTGGCAAAATTGAAATTATTACGAGACCATATGATAAAGTCTATATGAAATGTAAAATAACTTATGGAAGCAGGTTTACACAAGCTTCTAAAGCTTTTTTCTGTATCCTTTCCACATAATTTGTTAAACATATGACTTTATGCTTTATTGTTTAATGTATGCCAAATATATGTACTTATGTGATTTAAATATTGTTTAAACTAAATTCATTATTTGAGTGTTACATTAAAGTGTGTTTGTTTCATTTTGCTTTTGAGAATCACTGTGTTTCCTGGGAAGGTGTTACTAGATGCTGCTTTTGAGAGGTCGTCAGATCTATACAAAAATTAAACTTGCGATCTCTTGCTGGATGCACCACCTCAACCCAGTCATTGTTTTTGTGTGATCTGAATTCAAAATAAACTTTAACTTCATGTTTTCTTCCAGGTGATTATAAAGATTGTGCATACACAGTGGTTGATACACACAGTGAAACACTGACAATAGTCGGGTATGTAATGGCAGGTGTCTGCGGGGTGTGCCTTTTACCAGTGATACTTCTAGCCATCCATTGGCAATGCCGTAGATGTGGATGTAGGCGACCAAAGCTCCAGCGGGCAAATTCTGACATAAACGATTTGATGGAGTCAAGTTGATATAGATTTTTTAGTCGTTGTGGGTACAAGCCAGGCTCGAAAATTGTTTAAGTTCTATTCCACAGACATTTATTGTGTTATTTGTTGAACAAATGTAAGGGATGAATTTTATGTCTCTTGTTTTCCCTTTTGTTTTTTGTTTTAATGAAAATTACAGTGAAGCAATTATCAAATACAGGAAATTATATCAGGAGAGTTCTTAATTGTTATATTTGTTAAAAAAAAATGTAAATGATTACATTTTTATATTTTAAAATAAATTTCAGCCATTTATTGACAAAAGTAAGGAGAAATATCTCTTCATTTAAATTAACGATTTAAATCTTCACTGACTTTATGTAGGTTTTAATTCGGCTTATGAGTAAGAAAGGATATTGTATTTGTATTACCAATGGTAGCAACTTAGTTAATGCTATTTTTAAGCCTTTAATTTTGTTTACTGTACCTTTCTTTATAAAACTTGGATTTGAGAAGTATGTGGTCTATTGGTGGACCCATCGGTGGGTTGTGGGTTCAATCCTCCGTCACGACTTTATTCTCATATGGTTTCACTGGTTTTACCCAGGAAAACTTCAAGCTTGATTTGTCCACGTTGTAAGAACTTGTTTCACAATCAATGTATAATAAATAAGTTTAAAACAGAAGGAATTACTGTTAAAAACAAGAAAGTCATAAGGGTCGTAATTAAAAAAAAAAAAGTTATAATTATTGTTTTTTTTCTCGCAAGCAGTTAATTTTATACCAATGGCTTCGAAATCAGCTTGCATGTTATACTTCATTTTGTTTTGTTTAATAACATAAGGATTTTTTTTATTCTATGACAGCTATTGCTTATTTTATAAATAGATGTTCATTCTATGATTATTACGAATGTTCGTAAAATAATAAATTATTGTCTCAATTTTGTTAATATCTTTCTGATTGGTTAAAAAAATAACAGATGCATGATGTATATAAATTTGTCGTCTGAAAATGACACTAAAAGATGAAAATTTGACATTTAAATGTTGAAATCATTTCCATAACGACTATGAAATTGGGGTACAACAATACAGCCAAAATCATATTGTATTATATTGCAATACACTGTTTCTGTATTGTAATACATATTTAATTTAATTATTAAGCATGTGCAATCATGTTAAGTGTTTCTTTGTTTGTAAGGTCTAATTGACACAAAAATAATAAGTTTTCCAAGTATATACTAGTCATTTGAGGTATACATGATAGGCGTTTTATTTCAAATAAAGTTATATGTGTTTTGTGTCATATAAATGACAGGTTCTGGTTTTAGATAACTGTACCGTTGATTTATCAGCAACATATTGCAATATGCAAAACTGTACCACAGAGTGTATTGCCATAAGCTGCATTGGAATATATTGCATATTAGTATACATGTATTATTACAGCTGTTTATGAAATGAAACCTCATATGTCAGACCATACTGACTTTGAAACGAAATAATGATTGAATGTGATAAAGTAAAATTAGCAAATAAATATTACAACCTGTATTTGATAAACTGATAATATTTAATACACAGAAATGATATTTGACATAATCTGACATCTAACTGTTTGGTTAACGATATCTGATATAAAGAAATGTCTAAATAATGATTTACGACCAAATGTATTGTATAATTTTGTATCATTTCACAGCTACATGTAAGTATAAAGTTCCTAATAATCAAACAGATTTATTTGATTTTGATAAGTGGCCTTACTGACATTGTACCATTTGAAAGCAGAATATTTATTTTAATATCAGTAGAACTGCTCTCATTTTTAATAAAATTTTCAATATAAATTTTGAAGTAAATTATATGTAAATGGGTATTTTTGTAATTATGGACAGGGTTGTTCATTATACATATAAATCACCACATAGCATCATTTTGCGGTAGTGTAATGGATAGTGTGTTGGCCGCTCATGACTCTCATAAAATAACACTCAGTACTGGTTCTATTCAGAAAGCGGACTCGAGAGTGGTTCATATAAGCTCTGAGCTTTCATCGCAATCGAGCTAAAATAAAATTAATATAAACTATTTTGTAAACGAAGTTGTTCAATCAGTATACCTTTGAACCACCCTGTAGCATTGTTTTATAACCGAGAATGTTCAATATATGTATGAAGCACCCTGTAGCATTGTGATGTAAACGGGGTTGTTCTTTATCAATTTGAACCACCCTGTAGCATTGTTTTATAAACGAGAATGTTCAATATATGTATGAAGCACCCTGTAGCATTGTGATGTAAACGGGGTTGTTCTTTATGCATTTGAACCACCCTGTAACATTTTTTTGTCAACAAGGTTGTTCTTTATACATTTGAACCACCCTGTAGCATCATTTCATAAAGAGAATGTTGAGTACACATATGAACCACCCTGTAGCATTGTGGATTAACGGGGTTGTTCTTTATACATTTGAATCACCGTGTAGCATCGATTTGTAAACAAGGTTGTTGAGTATACATATGAACCACTCTGTAGCATCGTGTTGCAGCCACTGATTTATTTATGACACATAAATTTTATAGTTTTTAAAAATTCAGAAATATTCTTCTTTGTCTTGATGAACACCAATTCCCTCGGGTTGATGTTGTTGCTGTCACCTTCCACATACTAATATTATATCATAACAGTGACTTTGATAAAGGTTTAATAACACCAATTGGAGTCCTCCTTGGTTGTGTGGTCTAAGGCGCCGTCTCAAAATCACTAACCTCTCGAAAATTTCCAGTTACTTGCGGAAGGACGGTGGTTCTACTCAGTCTGAGGTCTTCCTCCACCAGTTAAACTGGACATGCCATATATAACCTGAAATATGTTAAAAATGGCATTAAACCCCATTCTAAAAAAGAAATAATTCTATAACACCAACAGACGGTGACTGCTCGGTGACTGTTCAAAATTTTAAGCAGATATAGATCGGTCCTGTTGTTGTTGTTGTGATGTTACAAAAGGAGATGTCTATTACCGGTACTGTTGGTTTGCAAGTCGCACCTCGGGATTAATGGAAATTTTGTTTTGTTTTAATGTTGAATTCTAAATTGTCAGGTACTTGTGCTTAGAACCTTCTTGTATATATTATATATATTTGTTACATGTTGTGTTAAATTGGAGCTGGTATCCAGATGTTATTGTGATAAACATCTTCTCTGCGATAAGTGTACACAGGTAAAACTGCTCTGCATGTTTAATGTACGTTTAACGTAAACTTAACATACATGCCAAAATGTACGTTTCTCATGTAAATAATACCACGCGCGTTTAACATATGTTTCTGCCGTATGTTTAAAGTATGTTAAACATATGTAGTAATACTGTAGTACCATGCATATTAAACATATGTTTAATGTATGTTTTGTCCAACATAATGTTCAACATACATTGCATTTTTACCTGTGTATAAGATGGTGTTTATTGTCATTTTCTTCAAGTCTTTCATTCAGGTCATGACAGTTTTTACAAGTAGCGTTACATGTTAGTACCAATATGCACTTTGTGTGGACACACATCCAGTATTATAAGATAAATGTCCCCCCCCCACCCCCCCACCCCCCCCCCCCCCCACCCCCCACCCCCCCACCCCCCGAACAGTCACATTATACTGACACCAAATCTTCAAGTCCTAGAATCATCCTCTAAATGCTGAACCCACAAAATCATTTCTGGTACCATTTTGAAAGTTTTTGCTTTAAACGACCAGGGATCAAACTTCCATCAGTGAACTATGGGTCACTGTTTCTGGAGTACCACTGTGGTCATTATAAATTGTGAAAACATTTTATGTAATCACTAATATTTATTTAGTATTTATTTGAGAAAAAATATGTAATACATGTACATGATTATAAACATCATTCATTTTAAAATTAGCACATGTGGTTCTGGCTAAGAATAGAATCACTGTCGATTTCTGCAGAGGGGTAGGAATCCTCTGAATGGGTGTCCTGTTCATTTTATCATTTTTTGTCATGTTCACTATTGTGGTTAAATTACCATCCCCTTTGTGGTTCCAGGAAGCCATACGAGTTATGACAATAATAGAATCACTGTAGCTCATGCGTGTCATAGGAGTGACAATTTGAGTTATACAATAGAATTTGCTGAAACTCTGCAGTTCTGCAGGTATCAAGGTTCTAGGTTAATTCTGCATACCGCTATTCATTTGTTAATGTACCTTTTTAATCAGTATGTTAACGTGTGGTTTTTATGCTCCCCCCAAATGGGGGAAGCATATAGTCGCTGCTTTGTCTGTCCGTACCCAAGTTCTTATCCGGGCTATTTCTTTACAACCTCTGGTTGGTAATTTATGAAACTTGCTAGGATGCATCATTACCAAGTGCAGATGAGCATATTGTCTTTGTATTCCGGTTTGATGATTTTACACGGAGCTATGGCTCTTTGATTCTGTTTGTGACCTAATTCTTATCCGCACTATTTCTCTACAACCCCATGTTGGAATTATATGAAACTTGCTAGGATGCATCACTATCAAGTGGTGATGAGCATATTGTCTTTGCGTTCCGGTTCGATGATTTTTCATGGAGTTATGGCCCTTTCATAGAGTCTGTGACCAAATTCTTGTCTGAGCTATTTCTCTACAACCCCATGATAGAATTTTATGATACTTGCCAGGATGCATCATTACCAAGTGCAGATGCGCATATTGTCTTTGTGTTCCAGTTTGATGTTTTTTCACGGAGTTATGGCCCTTTGATTCTGTCTGTGACCAAATTCTTGTCCGTGCTATTTCTCTACAACCCCATGTTGGAATTTTATGAAACTTGCTAGGAAGCATCATTACCAAGTGCAGATTGTCTATGTGTTCCTGTTCAATTATTTTTCATGGAGTTATGGCCCTTTCATTGAGTCTATGACCAAACTATTTTCCATGCTATTTCTCTACAACCTCAGGTTGGAATTTTATGGAACTTGCTAAGTTTGTGTTCAGGTTCGATGATTTTTCACAGAGTTATGACCCTTTCATTATTTCTGTGACCAAATTCTTCTCCGCCCTATTTCTCTACCTCTGGTTGGAATTTTATGAAACTTGCTAGGATGCATCATTACCAAGTGGAGATGTGCATATTGTCTTCAGGACGCTATTTCACTACAACCTCTGGGTTTTATTCATAAAACTTTCTAGGATAAGCGCATATTGTCATTTTGTTCTGGTTCAATGATTTGTGAACGAGTTCTGTCAAGTGCAGAGCCACATATTGTTCCTGCTATGCAGTTTGGTATTTTTCAACAAAGTAGCCGGTACAGAGTCAAACACTCACTTGGGGGAGCATCCATCGGTTCCACCGATATTTTCTTGATTGTACATGTAGAGTAACCCTAGAATCTTCCTTTCTGTTTGCAATGAATAGCCTATAATGTGTTGGTACGGCATTAAACCCTATTTATTTAGTCATTCATTCATTTTAAAATTAGCACCTTTTTCAGAGATTTGTAACGATTTCTCAAAACTACTTGTCCCTAGTTTTAAGATTTTCTTGCATTTACCTGTATAGTAACTAGACTACTTTATGTTGCTTAAATAGACTTTATGATGCTGCACACAATGATCATCTAGTAATATTAATAACAACAGACCTACTGGTTCTTGGAAAGGGTCATTTTAAAGGAAGAATATCAGGATTTTTTAAGGCTATTTATTTCATGCTTTTTGATGAATTATAGATTTTTCTCAGTGGATTATTTATGGTAATCCACTGTTTTAAACAGTTGAATTATGAAAAAAAAAATTTTTGGTCCTTGCATATTAATTAAAAAAGTAATTTAAACAAAAAAAAAAACTTTGATAATATTTAATGGTAAATTAGGTAAAAATAAACAAACATTTATGTAAATGCATAAAATAGAAATTTTATTTGTTTTGGTGTAAGATCAAATGATATTTCATCTTCTGATTATCTCGTGTCACATAAAAAGATATTCTCACTTGTGGCAAAACACTTGTGAGAATATGACTTTTGGTGATCACTTGATGAAATATAATTCGATCTTACACCAAAACAAACAATTATCCTCTATATATACTCTTTGGCCCCATATAGCCATAAGTATATCTATTTAAACATGCCATAATAGTATATTGATAAGTGATTTGCTAACTTGCCCAGGTAAGTTAAAATAGATTTCCCTCTTATTAATAAAATGTATTGTGAGGTATCAAATGAGAAGTATAATTTCATTTTGATCCGTCGTACAGCTTTACCTTTTGCAGAATTTGTTTTTATGCTTAATAGTTCTTGTAGACTATTGGTCATCAAGCAGTATTTATGTGCAGTTTATTTTTATAATGGTGAATTAGTTGTGGTAATCAAGTTAACTGCTCCAAAATCATTTTTGTCACATTTTGGTGGATTTTATTTATGCATCAAGATGCTTTGTATCCATTTTAAAAACATTTGTAGCATTTTGTATCTGATACACTTCCTTTAAGAAAACAAATGATGGTATGAATGTTTTTTTAACCCTTTACTTCATATAGACACCTTTTGACACCTCTAATATAGACACATTTGGACACCTATTATAGAAGGCTTTTGAATTATTGGGTGAATTATGTTTATATTAACTGACAGAGTGGAAAACAGTGCAGGAAGTGTTTAGATTGCTTGTTATGAGCAATCTGAACTCTTCCTGCACTGTTTTCAAAGGCCTTCTGTGATTGGTATCTATGGAGTAAAGGGTTAAGGTTACAAGATGAGAAGAAAGACTGGCAACAATATTAGTGAAGCTATGCTGTCCACACACAGCTCTGGGATATGTTTCATTTGTAGAAGCTAAACTTGATCAATTACATTTTGTTGCCACTGTTACTTTTTTTTTTTAGCATTTAACTAGTACTGGTTACTGATATTTAATCACTTTAGCTCACTGTAAGCGAAGGCTTGTGATGAAGTGTCTTAAGCAACCTGTGTCCGTCCTCCGTCAATTTGTTGTTGTTGCATATAATCCACAGTAACGTTCATTGTTCAAGATACCTGAATGGAACTTAACCAGTTCTTGTGAAACCGAAAATTTGAAAAAAATAATTCAAGACAACGTCCTATTAATTTTTTATCTATCTTTTGAGTATATTTTTCATTGATGAATCTTACTGTATGGGGCATAAATTTCAACCAAATATTTTTTTGACATTTATGAAAAAAGCAGCGACATATTTGCAGAGATCATTCTTTTAAACTCCCAAATAAAACTGATTTTACAACAAAAATTGTTTAAACTAGTAAGATTGGTGAAAATTGTGTTTTCAAAATAGTTATGTATTTTGTAATAACTCCATATAGACATAAACTTTCAAAATTTCTTAATATTGGCAATAACATTTAAATCGAGTTTTTATTTTTAAATTTTCATTTTTTTTAAAAAAAAATTATCAGTTGAAATCGCCCAACCAAATTGCCCAATCCTATTGAAAATGATGTGTTTTTATTGAACTGATACATATTTTGTTTTTCGTCCAAAAAATGTTTTCACAAAATCTGAAAATTCTTTGACTGAAACAAGGAATTATATAGAGAAGGAAATGCAACTGATTGAGATTTTGTGAAAGCTCACATTTTCACGCAAAATTTTGTTTTCAATTATCTTCACTTTCATTCATCCCAGGCAGGAACATTAATCAAAATTCTTACATTGCAAAAGGAAATTGTCATCAAAACAATACCATTTCCAGCTATTTGTGTTTAAAATTGTTGAAGTACTTCTGATTACAATATTTGTATATTGCAGCTAAAATAGAGACAAATTATGAGAATTGTTTCTTCACACCATTGTTTCTTCAAGATCATTTTGCATGATCGAAACATGTTTAAACATCCAAGATTAATTTGCCAAATAATTTATCCTTCTTGTGTTGTTTCATCAACATTTAGTCAGGAGATGCAAGTTTCCTATCCTTCTATACAAGTCCTTAGCTGTAACAAGCTCCCCAAATAATAACATATTTTCACAGTAATCCATGTACAAATGTGGCAGTACACGTAACGTAACCACAAGATCTTGAATAACATGGCATGATACAACAGTGCCTTTTTTTTATGAAATTGTTTTTGTATATAGTTTTTTTGGTTAAAGTCTTCATTCTGTAGCACCTAAATACGTCTGCAGAAGTTAAGTGCCTTCATATCAACAACTTTTTTGCATCAGGTGGGCGAATTTGTCTGAATAAGCATCTTTTATATTCAATATCCTTGTAATGTATACATTTATTTGTAGGTTGTTTTCTTTTGTTATAATCATGCCTTAAATAATAATAAACTTATACAAAGTCTGGTCTTTTTGTCCATTATTTTGTCTTTGTTGTAGCCCATGTGGTTCTGGCTAAGAATGGAATCACTGTCGATCTCTGCAGAGGGGTAGTAATCCTCCGAATGGGTGTCGTGTTCATATTATTTTTTGTCATGTTCACTATAATTGTGGTTAAATTATCAACCCCTGTGTGGTTCCAGGGAGCCATGCGTGATGGCAAGAATAGGATCACTGTGGCTTATGCATGTCGTAGGAAGCGACAAATTGAGTAATATAATAGAATTTGCTAACTCTGCAGTTCTGCAGGTATCAAGGTTCTAGGTTCATTCTGCATATTCATTTGTTGGTGTATCATTTTTAAATCTGTATGTTAGTTTGTTGTTTTTGTACATGTAGAGTGAACCTAAGATTTTCCTTCCTGTTGGCGTCGAATAACCTATAATATGTTGGTACGCCGTTAATCCCTATTCATCCATTCATTCTTTTGTCTTTGTTGTATGAAAGTTTCATGGTTATTTTACACAGAAATAAATTATAAGAATCCATTATGAGCATCCATGTGGGATAGAAATATCTTGTCCCTGCATGTTATTTTGATCCAGAGGATGGGATTTTTCTATCCAACATGGATGAACTCATAATGGATTATTTTTCTCCCATTCACCTCAGTCAAATGATAATGGCCATGAAACATAAATGCGTGTTTAATGCCAAAAATGGAGCATTATAAAGTACATACTAAAAGTATGTACCAGAAATTACACCTGTTGATCTCTCCGCACATTGTTTATTTAAATAATTCACTTCAAATTTAGTTTGTACCCTGACCCTGTTCTTGTGGGTAATACGACATCATAAACAAATACATTGACGTCATTATTCTGACGTAATGTCCATCTCTGTTTCCTACAACAAAATCAAGTTTTAAAAATATTTTTGTAGACGTAAAAATAAAATATAATTTTATATGATTGCGATGTGTGGATAAGGAAGTAGGTTACAAAATTTAATTTAGTCCAAGATTTTCGTATGGTCATGCAAGAAAGCTGTCATGTGACACGGAAGATAGAGATTTTCTCCATGGGGAAAACCCATATCTTATATGAGCAGAAATGGGTGCAAAGTGTATGGTCATAAAACTTCATACAGGTCTCACACTTGCATGATAAAAATTAAAATTACAACTGACAATCTGTGCCTCATAAACTAGGGGTTGTCAGTTCGATGTTTTGTTCTCCAGCATTTTTTAAATATTTAGTAGAGATTGGGCATCAAAATTGTAACCTCTGGATTATGAGACCAACATGTTGCGGCTGGACTACTAAGTCATTTTACAGCACTCCGACTTTATAAAATGGGAGAAAAAAATGCACAATTTTTTAATGAGTCTTATATTCAAACGTTTAATAGATGTACAAGTGGTCACCTCCATTAAGCAGCCACTCTTGTTTTAAGAAGCCACATTTGCTTTATCCCATTTAATGCCTTTAGTGTTAATTCAACTGTATTAAGCAACAATTATCTTGAAAGTCCATATTTGCACCTTACCTTGACTGGCTGTTTAAGACAGGTTTGACTGTATTGGGAATTGTAAAGGTCAATATGGGGTCAAAATACACAATAGTTGCTGGGTGAAGACACTGAGTACCAGTATTAACAGACTGATAACAAAGTCCTTATACAAACGCTTGTTACTGATACACAATGATTGAATAATTACATGAATATTAAGTGTCATTTTTATGCCATCGAGGGCTAACAGACAATCAGTTTTCAAATTTTGGGAGGTTAGTACTTGAGCACACCCCATCTCTGCAAGTACCTACTAACTTTCCCACTTGAATCAGCGGTGAGAGATGAATGATAATGAGACACAATGTCGTATTTCAATCTTCACGGAGACAGGTCAGACAGGGATTCAAACTCATGATCCCTGGATTGATATTCAGATGCACTACTGAGCTAATCAGATCTGCCCACGATAAACAGCAAGAATGGAAATGAAAGGCAAAAATTTTTTTTTTTATGGAATTTACTTTCTTATGTCATTTTCATAAAACAATAAACAGGTCATTAAATATACATATATTTCATTTATACCACAGTTTATACTTGGAAACATTCATGCATTATAGCAAATGAAATTTTAACCTATAATTGTACGAATTATAAATATTATCACAGTTTTTGTGTTCAAAAATACAAAATAGAAACAAAACTACACAAGCCATGAACAACAATTCAAGACACAGAAAAGAAATATATTGTAACTCTTGTGTAAAAGAATGTTACTAATATACGACTCTTTCCAGTTCCACATGTTTAGAAATTATTTATTTCCCTTTCAAATAATTAATATTTCCTTTCAAAGATTTAACACTAAAAAATAATTTGAAACCCAAGGTAAACAATAAAACAAATTACGTCATAATTTTTGTTTCCACCATGATTCGGATTACTGATTTAAAAAAATAATCAAGGACAGTTAAAATGCTTACAGTAATGAAAACAAGAAAAGAGAGAAGAAATTTGTTCACATCTACATTTTTTCTTCAAAAAGTTGTAAGACAAACAGAAATAAAATAAGGATAAGCAGTTAACTAATTTTTGTTTTTAAATTAATATAATTTTTTATAAATTTTTTGTTTAATCAATAAATCACAATCTTAAAGTGTCGCCACTGATTTTTAATAATTCAAAATGCACATGGTTCTTCTGCCGATGTCAAAATTACATATTTTACTAGTCATCTCTGTTAATATAACTTTGAAACACTTCCAGTATCGTTTATCCGATATGTTGAAAAACATTAATGGTCGACATGCATTGATACCAATTACACTATTTCACTTACATTGTTTAATTTTATTATTATTTTTTTCTTTAAATGTCAGTATTTTGTCAGAACAATCACATTTATATAATAATTGTAGTTACCGTAATGTTTGTGCATACAAAATCTTTCACTTAAATGTTCTGAAAATTTTCCCATAGACAATATAATAAGTTAAGATTTTGTTTTTGTTAAATATTGATCATGTTGACAGTGGTGTAGCTATCTTTATCATATATGAAATATTCAAACAAATTTCTATATAGCCTAGTTACTGATGGTCCTCATCTGGGGACTCTGGGGGAGTGGGGGCTGGGCGGGGGGCAGGATATGGCCTCCCTTCCGTGACAGCAGCATTATCTCTTCCTTGAGGGCATCGATCTCCTGGGCCTGGAGCTGTACTAGCTGTATGAGACGCTGACGCTCACGTAGATCTGCCTTGCGTGCACCAGAGTACTCCTCACCCTGAAACAGAGGCAAACCATTGAGTTTAATTAAATGGTATATATAGAGGATCTTACATGACTGTGTTTGTTTACTATTAAATATATTAAACAGTTGGCAAAAATATTTTATGTGAGGCTCTGTTGGGCATTACAGGTATATAATTAGCCAACCAGTTTAATAAATTCAATAATAAATAAGCATAAATGTAAGATTCTTTTTATCATATAACTAAGTAAAATGATACATTTAGCATATATTTAACACATCTCCTATAAGGAACGAGGATAAATCGACCATATTAGTCACTCAGTGTCACTCAGTGATCGTATCATGTAACGTCTCGTATTAATATCATTTTACAATGACAAATCAACTTCATTTATATATTAAAGCAGGTCAGACTAATTATTATGTAAGAGTAAGTTTTTTTTCTTTATAAATAGAATGAATGCTTAATAGATGAACAAGAGTTGCCAGAAGACCAACAAAGCTCGCCTTTGGGTGTTTAAGTCCAAAAAGGACTATAACTGTGCCAAAATAAAATCCAGAGTTATGGTTCTTGTCTGTGTGTTCCACTGATGATGGTGAACACACATGCAAAGTTTCATTCATATCCAATGAGTGGTTGCATAGATATCTTAAACTTAAACGCAAAAGTTTAACCTGGGTGTCTACAGACGCCGCCGACGTTGCCGGGGTCATGACAATAACTCTCTTTGGACTTCGTCCCAGCGAGCTAAAAAGCAGCCAATCAAACCCGTACAGGCCAACTTACCAACATGACGGACAAAGACAAAGACTCTCTTCCTTTCCAGGAAAAAATATAAAATCTAATTCTTGGGAACATTTAGGGTTATTACATATAGAAAACCTTTTACAAATTAGTTGTTAACTTTATTGATTATTGATCATCTGAAACATCAGATTAAACAGTAAAATTTTTATCTCTGATTCCCAACACGAGAAATTGCTACTTAAATTGATCATTATCGCAACTTGTAAATAACAAAATTTATCCATGCATTTTGTTTATGGTAACTATGACAACTGAAGAGACATACAGGATCACAAAATTAATTAGAACTGTAGTCATGGGCTGATTAAATACTCGCCACCTGTAATTGTTCATGCATTAGGGCATGCTGTTGAAGTAAATGCATTCCAGAATTTACGGACGACTTAGATTTTTATTTTAAAACATTTGTTTTTTAAAATTTATTTTTGACCAATACGGAAATTAATGTAAGATAGAATAAGAAATTTGTTAATGGAGTGCAAAGTTCTCACATTAAAACAATCCAGAACCTCTTTTTGTTAAAAAATAAGTACAGTTCGAAGAATGGTGTACAGCGGGTAATATGGAAGATTAATAAGATTCTTGCCTTCATTTTTAAATTACGAAATAATGTTATTATATACACTGTATGTTTTTGTATGATAATCAAATTCCCTTTTTACAAATTTCATATTATAACAAGTCGCCATGCTATAAAGTGGTCAAATGAGGACTCTGGTCGGAGATGTAAAAAGGTTGTGAAAGAAAATCTCCATATGATGAAACAGTGAACGAGTAAAGTAGCAATAACTATAGACATTGTCAGAATGATAAAGCGACAAACGAAGGTATCTCCGTCACCATGCTGACATATTAAAATGAACATGTAAGCCCAAAGTAAGTACAAAAGTAATGATAGTACAGTGCATTTATGCATTTATGAACACAAAATATGTTGTAGGACAACACAAATGAAAAAGCATAAATGAACAAACGTGTTTACAATACACAAAACATATGCCAGTCAAGGTTATTGTTTTAAAACAATCAATGTGCTCTAAACCATAGAATGCCTGATGATTTCCTGATGATTTCTCTCACCAGATATATGATAAAATATGATAGAATTCTTTAAAATGAAAACTTGCTTGCAAAATACAAACAGGATAAGATGCATGTTTGTGATACATTTTTTGACATCATTTACATAAAACACAACAGATACACATGTTGCCTAATAACCAGATTCACTACTTACCCCTTTTTTTATCTAATAAATTAAACAAAAAATCATGTGAAATTTGTTGTTTTTTTTTAAAAAAAATGGTTATGTAAGCACTGATTAGATAACGAGTGATGCACACAAATATTTTTTTTCTTTCTTTTTGAAATGCAATATTGCTTAAATAAATATTATTTGTTAAACTTCTATTATTGAAACAAAATATGAAAACTTACTTTTATTTTTAGTAAAATAAAAAGATATTGTACATACAAGATTTTTCTGTCTGGAATCAAGGCCACCCTCTGAGCCATGTTTATCATTGAGCAGAAGTGACAACTGATTCAGACGTTTTGTATTCTCTCTTATCATATCTGTGATTTGGTTCTTCTTCTCCGATATCTTCTCCTGAAATTGGAATAAAATTATGTTACCTGTAGTTATCATAGTTTATGTTGATGATTATACATATTTTAAGACTTCCTTACCGCAGAAGCTGGTGAACAGAACAGCATCACTTTAAAATTTATCATACAGTGTTTAAATATGATTGATTGACTGATTGAATATTTAGCATCATTTTTATGACATTGAGGGCTTAAAGATGATCAGTTAATCTAACCACTGTTTCCTGGGATCCTGAAAGGTTAACCAGTACTCGAGCACACCCCATCCCTGCAAGTAACTGATAACTTCCTCACTTGAATCAGCAGTGAGAGACGAATGATAATGAGACACAATGCCATGTATCACTTATCACGCAGACTGTTGCCGAGCAGGGATTCGAACTCAAGTCCCCTAGACTGAGAGTCGGACAAATAACGGACTGAGCTATTCATGCCTGGCATGTAAATATAAGTTATTTTAAAATTGCACTTTGTATGACAAAGTTACAGACCGGGCTCAAAATGTCGAATGGATGAATGAATTAAGACAAATGAATGGATGAAATGTTGGAAATATTGCAATTCTTTTTCGAAGGTATAAAATTTTTCATTATTCATTTAAAATTTTAAGAAAAAATATATATGTTCATCTGATAAAAATAATTGCCAAACCATTTTAGACCCTATATACAATCATGAACAACGTCAAAAAATTAGAAATGACGGAGCTCAAAATAATTCAGTGAACCTGTGCTGTTTTTATTAATAGGTTGATACAACAGTTTATAGTCTATTCTAATACTGACAATACAGTCAAACCTGTCTTAAGCAGCCACTCAAGGGAGAAAGCAAAAGTTACCCTTTAAGACAGTTGGCTGCTTGATTCAAACTAACATTATGAAAATGGTAAATAGAAAATGTGGCTGTTTAAGACAAGTTGTTGCTTAATAGAGGTGACCACTAACACAGGTTTGACTGTATATTGATGTAAACAGCAGAAATACATACACAAGTTTATATTACAGACATTACAGAAATCGAATGATTAATTTCCAAAGCTTACATTCCATTCCACCACTTCCTCAGAGCATTGAATCTCAGTCATACGAAGTTTCTCCTTTAGTTCCTCTATTGTACGGTTCACCGTGACTGTCTCCAGTTTCTCTATGTCAACGACACACCCGAACTTACTGACCATCATCTCATCAGACTCTTTCTCCATCTCCGTAATCTTCGCCTCAAACAGCTTGCGGTCCTTTATCAACTGGACGTGCTTTTTCTTAGATTCTCTTAAAAGGTGAATTTATGAGTTATGAATGATTGACATTCCAGTTTAATAATAACATTTATAAGCAACTAAAAGTGTTGGATTTGATTTTAATGACATAAAAATAATAATAACAATTCCATACTAAAACCTTTTTTTGCAAGTAGTTGAAAGTTCTTAGAAGTCCAAGTTAACTGGTTGATTTAAAGCTTGAATGTTTGTTCACATTCTAATATTTAAGTGTAACAGTAACTTGAAAGTTTTACGAAATATTAATGTTTTGCTGTAGTTTGAAAGATGTTTATGGTTACTGGAAGTTTTAAAGCTCTAAATTTTATGTTTATTGGTAGTTTTAAAGCTGTAAATTTTATGTTTACTGGTAGTTTTAAAGCTGTAAATTTTATGTTTACTTGTAGTTTTAAAGCTGTAAAATTTATGTTTATTGGTAGTTTTAAAGCTGTAAAATTTATGTTTATCAGTAGTTGTTTGTTAGAAGTTTAAAAGCCTTACGCTTTTAAGTTAAATATTTTTTTTTATTTAACACGTAGCACTTCATTCGCTACCAAATGTACTCTCACTACATGCATAAATCCAAATATATCAACCACCTACCTCATAAACTTCTTCTGCGACTGTTTCTCATGTTCAAGCTCCTTGATGCGTGACTGAAGATGTGTCACACCATTCGACTCAAATACGAGGGTCTGTGTGAGATCCTGCGGCAAGATGCCATTGACCATGTACTGTATTTGGTGCAGCTTTAATGACACTACAACATCAAGCTCATTCAACTTCTGTTGCTTCTCAAGCTAAAATTTATGAATAAAATTATGATACATGTACATGACAATTACAATGCATCACAACTACAATGTACAAAAATTATGATACATTTATAATGCATGAAAATTATGATACATTCACAATGCATGAAAATTATGATATATTTACAATGCATGTAAATTATGATGTATTACAATTACAATGCATCACAATTACAATGCATGAAAATGATGATACATGACGATTACAATGCATGAAAATTACACTTCGTGAAATTTACAATGAATGAAATTAACAATGCAAGAAAAGTATGATATCTGATAAATACAATTTAGGAAAATTATGATACATGATAATTACACTGCATAAATGTACAATGTATGAAACTAAATACTAACAATGCATAATTAAAAATCAGTAAAAAAAACTTGTGGTGAAGCACAACAATGAGGTTTTAACTATAATTAAGGCCCATTGCAATTGACAAAGTCTGTCGCAGGGCCAAGACCCAGAATGTTTTATCAATTATTGAAAACACATTTTTATTATAGTTAGAAAATCTATCTAATTCAACTTTCTCACATGTATATACTACGTATCTTGAAGGTATCTGCACATTTTTAAGCCTTTAAGGTCAATCTAATCTATTCATTACCTGGAATGCCTCTAGATCTAGTTGAGCTGTTTTCAAACCACTGTCTATCACCTTAGACTTCTTCTGGAAGCTGTCAAGTTCTTTCTTCCAAGTTTCGTTTGTCTTTTTCTCCTCTGTTAGAGCTTCTTCAATATCTAGTCTCTTCTCCCGATGTTGGCAGGTGGCTTCATACAGGTTCTATATACACATAAAATAATAAAACCAACAGTGGAAAGCTTTCTGTCATTTGAGATACCGTTCAACAAACAGAAAAAAATTCAAGCAATCGAATGCATCATTTAATAAAATTATCCGAAGAAACCATTGCTGTATATAGGTGACTGTTAGATAGTTGAAAATGAAATAGGTAACGGTCTAGGTAATTGGTTTATAGGTTAAAATGCAATATTTAGAAAGGCGATTAATGTACAGTTGTAAATTATATATCAGTACAGGCAATTAAGAAGGACACTTTTTAATTGAGTTTAATACAATTTCCCATACTACAGGCCTTATATATATATATACAGAAATGCTATCGATTTGGTGGAGAGAAATCTAAAAAGTCTAAGTATGAATATGAATAGAATCTTAGTCCACCTGTATTCTTTCAAGCAAGCTTGGCTTAAACACATATATTCAGCATTGCAGGGTAATTGATCCAACTCCTCTACCAGTGAGAAGGAGATGAAATAATCTTAATTTGTGTGACAGGTCTTATCCGGAGACATTACTAAATGGTACGTAGATTCACACTGACCTGATCACAGCCTGAAGGACAGATGTCCAGGTCGTATCCTCCCATCTCAGACTCGTCATCATCCTCATCTTCATCCCAGTCAGAATCATCATCAGAGTCTTCATCACTGTCTTCATCATCATCTAGAACACAAGTAAGTGTCAATCACATCTGATTTCGGAAGAACATTTGACTATTTCTATACTTGAAAGAGTAGAAGGAAACTAGTTCGACTAAAAAAATAACCAATATGTGTCAACGAATCATTCATGGGCACTTAGGTCGAAAGAAGGATATTCCAATCCCACAATTATCATCAGACTTGAGTCTCTGTCAAGTTTACCATCAGTGATACGAAGGATTGTAATTTCTTTATCTAGATTGCATACCCATGACAGGTTCTTTTCACTGCATACCGCATGATTTAAAAAAAAATATATATCAACTTTTAAGAATAGTGCCAGATCATACTTACAAAAATTGCATATATACATGTATGCATATCAATTTAATCAAATGATTTATATCCATAAAATGGCAGATATTCATATATGATATGTAAGAAAACACTCACTCACTCACTCACTCACTCACTCACTCACTCACTCACTCACTCACTCACTCACTCACTCACTCACTCACTCACTCACTCACTCACTCACTCACTCACTCACTCACTCACTCACTCACTCACTCACTCACTCACTCACTCACTCACTCACTCACTCACTCACTCACTCACTCACTCACTCACTCACTCACTCACTCACTCACTCACTCATCACTCACTCACTCACTCACTCACTCACTCACTCACTCACTCACTCACTCATATGGTTCGGAAAATAATATATTTTTTACTTTCACACTTTTATATCTAAAAAAAGTTCCATGAAGTAATTTGAATATATTTTACCATCGCCTTCCGAAGCTTTTTTCTTCGTTCTCTTGATTTTCTTCTTGAATACTTTGGTAAGGTAGTCACCAAACTTGTTATTGTCACCCAGGGAGAGTAAGAACTGCTGATGCATTGCCTTCTCCTTCTCTTGAAGCTTCTCAATGTCCTTCTTCTTCACTTCTAGTTTTGATTGCACATCTATGATCTAGAATTTAACAAATTATTGTAGACATAACCCTAAATTTGATGACTTTCTATGATAGAATTTAACCCCATTTTTAACACATTGCATGCTTACTTAAAAATTGAAATGTAAGACAAGCAGCTAGATAATCATGATTTTAGACTGGTTCCAATAAAATTCATTAGGTTTCTTTGATATTGATTATATAATAAATAAATAACCAGTCGAAAATAATTTAAGATTAAGAGTTTTTAAGTTGAATTTTGGTGAAACAGAAGCCAGGTTGTATATCACATCGAGTTTTATATTTGGATCAAAACCTTAGAAGCATGAATCCAAAATTCTTCCACAATTAGTTGGCATACTCTCTCACATAAAGCTTTAAATTACCCTTGCTTTTGAACTATTCTATAATCACTTAAAATGGTTGATAATAGTTGATTGATTGATTAATACATTGACTGAATATTTAGCATCATCTTTATGCCATCAAGGGCTAACAGATGATCAGTTAACCTTACCACTGTTTCCTGGGATCCTGAAAGGTTAACCAGTATTCAAGCACACACCATCTCAGCAAGTAACTGATAACTTTCCCACTTGAATCAGCAGTGAGAAACAAATGATAATGAGACACAATGTCGTATATCAATCATCATGGAGACTGTTACTGGGAGGGGATTCAAACTCACAACAATAGGAACTTACTACTAGAGTGAAACAAGATGGACCTTGGTCAGGTAAACCCGTGTCTACAGTTTGTACATGGTATCATTCACTCATATATCATTATTAGTCGTCAATGTGGAGAGTGTGGTCCAGTGTTAGAGCACCAAACCCATGATCGGAGGGTCGTGGGTTCAATCTTCTGCCACAGCTATATGTGGTGTCCTTGAGCATGACACTTTTCCGCATATGCTTAGTACTGGATCTAACCAGGAAGACTTTGAGCGTGATTTGCCATAGTTGTAAGAACTTGTTTTACAATCAAAGTAAAATAATAAGTTTAATCTTACTCATCAGTTTAGTCTTAAATGTCTGTTTTAATTTAACCCTTTACTTCATACAGACGCCTTTGGACACCTCTAATATAGACGCCTTTGGACACACCTAATAAAGACACCTTTGGACACCTCTAATATAGACGCCTTTGGACACCTCTAATATAGATGCCTTTGGACACTTCTAATATAGACGCCTTTGGACACACCTAATATAGACACCTTTGGACACCTCTAATATAGACGCCTTTGGACACACCTAATATAGACACCTTTGGACACCTCTTATATAGACGCCTTTGGACACACCTAATATAGACACCTTTGGACACCTCTAATATAGACGCCTTTGGACACCTCTAATACAGATGCCTTTGGACACCTCTAATATAGACGCCTTTGGACACCTAATATACATGTAGAAGGCTTTTGAATTATTGGGTGAATTATGTTCATATTAACTGACACAGTGGAAAACAGTGCAGGAAGTTTTCAGATTGATTGTTACAAGCAATTTGAACTCTTCCTGCACTGTTTTCAAAGGCCTTCTGTGATTGGTGCGGGAAAATGCGTATCTATGAAGTAAAGGGTTAAGGGTCAAACAGTGATCTGAATGAACAAACACTATCAGATCTTTTCACATATAAATTCAGGAGATTGATTTGAATTGAAGTTGCAGAGAGAGAGAGATGAAAATGTTTGAAATAATTTAAATGAAAGACACAATCCAATAAAATATTTTTGTTGTATCCGTTCAACTTTCCCACTAGGGGTAACTTACAACATGAGCTTTATATATATGCTATGATGACAAAAAAAATTATAAGTTTGCATGTTATCCTTTATTAACAAGTAAAAACTATTATGACTTCTGCGTGGTCATTTTTAGTATATTTTTTTAAAGTTGTTACTACCTTTGCCTGCATATCCAGTTTCTCCTGCTGTTTGTTAGTGACTTTTTCTGCCAGAACATCTTCTCTCTTCTCATACTCCTTCAGTAGTACCAGCTCTTCAAACAGGGTCACTTGTCTGAAACAAGACAAATTCACAGGTGAAATGAAAACTGAACTGCATGAATGTTACATGTATATTATAATCGTATTCTTTCATTTATTGGTCTATCAAAAATTTGAATCATGCATTTTTTAGCAAAGAATAGGCAAAAATAGCACACACATATTGTACATATCAGAACTTTTATTGAATTTCTTCATTATATCAAGGCGCCAGGCCCGATTAGCTCAGTCGTTAGCATAACTGACTATCAATTCAGGGGTATATGCGCAAGATCTACGTTTTAAAGTCTACATTTCTCCAAGATCTGCTTTTAATAACCTGTATTTAACTAAGATCTGCTTTTTAAAATCTGTGTTTACCCAAGATCTGCATTTTAAAGTCTGCATTTACCAGAGATCTGCATGTTAAACTCTTAATTCATCTGAGATCTGCATGTTAAAATCTTTATTCAGGTGAGATCTGTACTTTAAATTTCGATATATCTGAGGTCAGCATTTAAGAATCTGCATTTTCCTGTGATCTGTATTCTAAAATCTGTATATTTACCTCAGATCTGCATTCTTCATAGTAATATCTGATCTATATTTATCATGGCGTAACAGTCTTAATTCTGCATCAAAATTATCCACCAACTCGGCAATTTTCTTCAACAGGTGATCTTGTTGGTACAAGTTTCTACAACACAACAACATGGTATTTTTAACTTTACCAACAAGGGTCAATAGCTCTTGACTGTAACATATTTACTAATTTTCCAAATAAGTATAAACATTTATTTTAAAATTTAATTGTGCAATAGGTTTTTACAACTTACATAGTGACATTTGTGACATAATTGCTGCATTGATCCAATATAGAATTTTGGACAAAATCCTCACTGACTAGATTTGTAGTTGATTATAATATTAAGAATGTCACAACATTTTTGCCATCATGAAGCAACTCAGAGTGCAGAAAAAGTGTGACTTTCATTTTTCAATTTACAAATGCCTACAATCTTAAAATGAGCATTCCAGATGGCAATCATCTTAAAATGAGCAATACAAATGCTAGCCATCTTAAAATGAGCAATACAAATGCCAACAATCTTAAAATGAGCAATACAAATGCTGGCCATCTTAAAATGAGCAATACAAATGCTGGCTATTCTAAAATGAGCAATACAATTGCTGGCCATCTTAAAATACATGTAAGCAATACAAGTTTATGCCAACAATCTTAAAACTAGCAATACAAATGCTGGCCATCTAAAAATAAACAATACAAATGCTGGCTATCTTAAAATGAGCAATACAAATGTCAACAATCTTAAAACGAGCAATTCAAATGCTGGCCATCTTAAAATGTGCAATACAAATGCCAACAATCTTAAAATGTGCAATACAAATGCTGGCTATCTTAAAATGAGCAATACAAATGTCAACAATCGTAAAATGAGCAATACAAATGTCAACAATCTTAAAACGAGCAATAAAAATGCTGGCTATCTTTAAATGAGCAATACAAATGTCAACAATCTTAAAATGAGCAATACAAATGCTGGCTATCTTAAAATGAGCAATACAAATGTCAACAATCTTAAAACGAGCAATACAAATGCTGGCTATCTTAAAATGAGCAATACAAATGTCAACAATCGTAAAATGAGCAATACAAATGTCAACAATCTTAAAACGAGCAATACAAATGCTGGCTATCTTTTAATGAGCAATACAAATGTCAACAACCTTAAAATGAGCAATACAAATGCTGGCTATCTTAACATGAGCAATACAAATGTCAACAATCTTAAAACGAGCAATACAAATGCTGGCTATCTTAAAATGAGCAATGCAAATGCCAACAATCTTAAAATGAGCAATAAAAATGCTGGCTATCTTAAAATGAGCAATACAAATGCCAACAATCTTAAAATGAGCAATACAAATGTCAACAATCTTAAAATGAGCAATACAAATGCTGGCTATCTTAAAATGAGCAATTCAAATGCCAACAATCTTAAAATGAGCAACGCAAATGTCAACAATCTTAAAATGAGCAATACAAATGTCAACAATCTTAAAATGAGCAATACAAATGCTGGCTATCTTAAAATGAGCAATACAACTGCCAACAATCTTAAAATGAGCAGTACAACTGCCAACAATCTTAAAATGTGCAATACAAATGCTGGCTATCTTAAAATGAGCAATACAAATGCCAACAATCTTAAAACAAGCAATACAAACGCCAACAATCTTAAAATGAGCAGTACAAATGCTGACTATCTTAAAATGAGCAATACAAATGTCAACAACCTTAAAATGAGCAATACAAATGCTGGCCATCCTAAAATCAACAATACAAACCCTTGCCATCTCAAAATGAGCAATACAAAAATGTTGACAATCTTAAAACAAGCAATACAAATACTTGCCATCTTAAAATGAGCAATTCAAATGCTGGCTATCTTAAAATGAGCAATACATATGCCAACAATCTTAAAATGTGCAATACAGTAAAAACAAGCCTAACCTGATATGTTCTGCCTCCTTTATCTGAATCTCCAAGGGGGATAACTCTTCCTCACTTAGTTCATCAATCTCTGTGTCTGCATGCTTGATGGTGCTCATAGTCGTTGACTGCTTCTGTGTCAGTGTGGGAGAGGCTGTTCTCTCAGACTGCAACATAAAAATGGTAGTCATATCAAATATTGTTGATTTTTAATGGAATAATGCATTTTTCAACACTTTACAAATTATACATTGCTTCCAGTTCTGCTGGTAAAATGATTGATTGACTGAACATTTCTATGCCATCGAGGGCTAACTGGGATCCTGATAGGTAAACCAGTACTCAAGCACAACCCATCCCAAGTAACTGATAACTTTCACACTTGAATCAGCAGTGAGAGACCAATGATAATGAAACACAATGTTGTATATCAATCATCACGGAGACTGTCGCCGGGTGGGGATTCTAACTCAAGAACCCTGGATTGATTGGTAAAATGAATCTGGGTAGAAACAAGGTACCGTCTCAAGTAAGTAGCAAACTTTGTAACACAAAGGTTTGAGCTGGGCTCCAACACTTGACCTCAGCAGTGAGAGGTTAGGGATCTTGAGACGGTACCTCAGACTACTCCAGAATTAAGGACCCGATATTAAAGTAATATCAGACCGGTTCTTGATGTCTTTCGTTTTTTTAAACATTTTTTTCACATCCTTGGAGCAGCTCTAAACGTTTGATGTCAAAGACATGTATATTAAAAACATTCAATATTTTTGCAACAATATTTTTTTTTATAAAGGTTCCATGCTTGTGAGATTTTCTTGGCGTTTCATTTATTTAAATAAATTACAGACAAAACCGATGGTATCATACAACAGCAAACAGCATGTTGTAAAAAAAATTAATGCCACAGTCTACAAGTATATGCATTAGATTATAAAGAAAGAAAACTTTACCATTACCATTGATAATATTGATTCTCATGAAAAAATATACTGAAAAATAAATCCGAACAAATGCTTATCATAATTATGAATGGGGTTCAATGCAATTTTCAATACATTACAGGTTGTACATGGCCACCTAAGAAAAAAAACCAAAAGACCCATAATTGTCATTCTGCAAGTAACTGGCAACCTTTCTCACATAAAGTTTTTGGACTGAGCTGGGCTCAACTCCACAACTTCATCAGTGAGTGAGTGATAAGTGATCACCAGACAGCATCTTAAAATTTCTCAGCCACGGAGAAACCCCACTATTATGAACAAAACACAAAACTAACCTTCTTTTCCTTATCTTTGTCACCACCACCTCCTCCAAAGCCTCCAAATCCACCAAAACCTCCTTGTTCCTGTCCAGCTTTCTTGGTTGTCGTGGCCTTTTCAGCCATTTCTTTCTTAAAGGCAACAAGTGTCTCTCGAGTATATTCAATTTTCCTGAAATATAAAAAAATCCCTTATTAAGATTTCAAGTTTGTCTGAATCTATTTTCTTTCATTTATAGTCACTTTGCTATTTGTATGAATAATTATTTATTAAGAAAAGCTACTTAGTTATGCGACTGAAAGATAAATACACTATATAAACTGGTCAGTTTCATTTTCACTGACTTAAAGGGAATTTATTACGAGTTTAAAAAATTTAAAATTGGCTACAAACATTTTTTTCAATATATAATGCCTATATATACTCACTGTTACCAAATGATACCTATTTAAACATGCCAAAATAATAATCGATAAGGGACTTACTAACTTTGGCTACGCGCCTACGTTAGACTAAAATAGATTTCCTGCTTAAACCTATTTTGTGGCATATTAAATGAGTTACATGATTTAATTTTGATTTCAATTTGATCTGTTATATAGGTTTACACATAGTATAAATTGTTTCATCTTAGAAAGAGTCTGGATGACGATGTGAAAGTTGTCTAGCAGTATTCAAGTTCTAGGTATTTTTAGAATGGGGATTTTGTTTCAACTTTGCCACTCCGATTTGAATGGCGATTTTATCACAGTTTAGTAGATTTGACATGCTAAGACATTCAGATTTTATTTATTAATGATGTACTTTAACCATTTTAAAAATAATTTTATGTTTCGAAACATTTTTAGTGCTTTTTCCTGATATATTCCCTTAAGATTTCATTTGACATGAATGATTATATCACTATAGACTCTCAAAAGTTCAAGTACATAAAAGATGCATCTCATTTGCATTCATATACATTTTAAATACATTTCAAATGCATTTCATTTACGTTCGTTTGGTATACCCTTTTCTTCATATAGACGCCTTTGGACACCTCTAATATAGACGTCTTACACACCTAATATAGAAGGCTTTTGAATTATTGGGCAAATTATGTTTACATTAAACATTAAACAGTGCAAGAAGTGTTTAGATTGCTCATTACGAGCAATCTGAACTCTTCCTGCACTGTTAACACCTTCTGTGATTGGTGCGGGAAAATGCGTATCTATGAAGTAAAGGGTCTTATTATGATACATGTGTACTGACTTTTCTGGCATCTCGTCTGGGTGCATCTCTGGAACAGGAGGGATAGGCTTGATGTCATCAGGGCTGAGATGGCATTGGACCTTCTCAAGCTCCGTAGTTACATCACGGATTTCTTCTATCAATCCAATCTTCTTGTCTCTTAGAGAGAGTAATCTCTGATTGAACTCATATTTATTCTCATGGATCTACAATATACATGTTCATGTTGGGTTAGGCTGATTTCTTTTCCTGGGGACCGCGGCGTGGTCTAGTGGTAGAGCGTCCGCCTCGCATGCGGAAGGTCGTGGGTTCAATCCCCTGCTGGGTCATACCAAAGACTTTAAAAATGGTACTAGAAGCTTCCTCGCTTGACGCTCTGCATAAAGAGGAGAGTTCTAGGTCTGGTCGACCCGGTGTCAGTATAATGTGACTGGGTGCGGTATCATACCATGTGTCTGCGGCATGATACTCCAGTGTGACAGCGCTTAGAAAATTTTCTCAAGTAAACACCGTCGCGATATGACTGAAAAATTGTTGAAAGCGACGCTAAACACAATACAACTACAACAACAACTTTTCCTGGGATTGTAAAGATGGTTCACTATTCTCCTGAGGAAGATCTAGTTATATGTTTCATACCACAAGCCTGTCCACATGAAAGCAATAACAAATTTTATAAAGATTTTTGTGACGTGTATAAACACAGAAAATAAAATTTAGTTGAGGTAAAAGGTCATTGTCCTCCACCCATCATTTTTTTGATATGAAAGTAGTAAAGTATTTAAGCTTTTCTTCATCTGGTTCCTATGTCACCAACTTTTTTCAGTATTGGAGTATATTTGAATACATACAAACTTAAATTAAAGACAAGAAAAATATTGATGAAAAGAAGCCTTATCTGTTTTTTTACGAAATTTGTAACCATAGAAACAGTACAGAGGACTTCATGGTCTAATGGAAGAAGGCTGCACAAACCATGTGGTGTACCATTGAGTAGAACGCTTATTTGCATTTGCTAAACCCTTTGCTCCATTTGCATTTTCTTGGACTCTTCCAAAATGAAAGCATTAATTCTCCACATATCAGCAATGGGTGAATTATGTTTATATTAACTGACAGAGTGGAAAACAGTGCAGGAAGTGTTAAGATTGCTCGTTATGAGCAATCTGAATTCTTCCTGCACTGTTTTCAAAGTTCTTCTGTGATTGGTGGGGGAAAACGCGTATCTATGAAGCAAAGGGTTAATATAGGTTTTACTACGGAGTACAAGACTTTAATTTATTTAATCTGTAAGCTATTTTGTGATATATTTGGTGTATTTACCAAATCTTTCAATATAAGTAATCTTCCCCGGGCCTTGTCCACGTTCATTCTGAGATGGTCAGGTACTACATAATCCTTGGCAGTCTTCAGTTTGTAGTCTCCCATATTGTCCTTGGCTTCTTTGATGGCTGAAAGGTCAGCAGGGTCCTCATAATCATCATCGGGCTTTGTGGCTGTTAGCTCCTCCCACTGTATAAATATTGATTATTCATAAATTTCTTAGTAATTATACAGTAATAAACTCCGCCCGCTGAAAATGGGATAAATATTCATGATTATGCCAGAGGGTCATTATTACTTTTGAATTTTCATCTAAACTAAAATAAATAATAAATAAAACAAAGCAAAATTGCAGACTGCACTGCTTTTATAAATCTAAGTAAATTAAGCTAAAATTATTTTGCAATTTCAATTTTGCAGTTTTACTTTGAAAAAAACCCAACACACTCTCATAATTCTCCAATTTACCTGAGCCCTCCTTTCAGCCCTCTTTTTCTTCTTCTCCTCCACTTTGAGTAGAGCCTTTGTGATTCTTTCACCCATGCTGCCCTTTAGTGTAGTAATAGCCTTAGCACCAGTCTGGTCATCATGTTGTGCCCCCACTTGTCCTGTGCTCTCCGTCATACGTGTAGCTCCTGCGAAACAGACGGTTTGAATAAAAAATAGGCAAAAGTTGTCTTCTAAACAGTTTTTTTATCTGGATATAGGGATAAGTATACTGAAGTTTTGAAATTTGTTACCGTATATGAGGTTTTGGATGATAGTAAAAATCTTTTAACAGCGACACCAAATACAAATCGCGTAGTAATACATGAACGCAAAAAACGTGGTGATTTTACCTAAGTTATATGCAGTTTTTAATACCCACAAATCTAAGCGCACCAACCAATGAAATCACAGGAAATTTCTGAAGGGTGTTAGAATCAGTTATAAATCATCCAAAGAGTATTTCCAGGAAGAACTAGAACTACAAATATGCTTTAGGAGAGTTTTTTTATTAATGAATTTATTTCACATGTAAAGATCAAAAGCACACACACCTGTCAAAATGTCTCTAGTAGGGTCGCGTGTGATGTCATCTCGGGCCCCAAGTTGGGTTCTTCGACGCTCAAAGTCAGCCTTTAGATGATAGAAGTCGTCGGACAGCTTGGATGCGCGGAAACTAGTAACCTCATGTTTCGTCTTGAAAGCTTTAACCAATATTCTGTCACACTCAACAACATCCTTGAATCTACATTGAAATATTAAAAATTGCAAAAAAAAAAAAAATGAAATACATGTAAACACAATAGGTGCATCTTAAATTTTCTTCAATATTGAGAAATTATATATTTTCAATGTGGCTCCACACCATTGTAAATACATAACAGATTATATGATTATATTGTGAGGCAACCCGTTTTACTGACAGAGGAATACCTCAGAAACAATAGTGTACAACCATCATACTTTCGCAAGTAACTGACAAACATTATAACAATCAGCATTTAGACTAAGCAGGGCTTAAACTCATGAACTCAGCAGTGAGTTGTAACACTTAGTGACTTAGACCCTCGGCCTCAGAGGATCCTAACAGAGAAAACATGTTTTTACAAAATGAATATTTGAATATTAAATCATCATCCATCTTACAAACTATAAGATCAGGTTTCTTTCTTAAGTTTTACTAAAATTCTTAAAAACTTAACTTAAATTTGACTGGTTATATAAACATTCTTTAATTATTGCCAATGAAACAACTTTTTTCTGGAACCAGTCTAAAATCATGATCACATAAATGCTTTTCATTGACTGAAGCGTTTAAGGATTTAAGAATATACTTCAATATTTTGGTGAAATATAGAAGCCAGAACTCAAAATAAAGCTGATTCCTGTGATTATAAAGGAAACTCCAGTAAAAATTTGAACTACGCAACATTAGTAGAGAAATATTTAGTTGATCTGAAGTTACTCTTTTTATTCTAAAACTTCGGATGGATATTCAATTTTATTAAGTCTTTTTCAAATTCTATGCAACTTGAACTATTCATTTCATTGAGGTTAATGGTTAAAACTACTGTTCTAAGGTAATAACTTTGACCTGACACATAAGCATATTGATCGAGACAAAGTAAAATTTATGTGTATGTGATAAATAATAAGATGTATTCTATTTAACTGAATTATTCAATCATGTTGATTCTTAAATGGCTTCCACATAAGTGGGTTTACAAATTTCTTCAATTAAGCAAAGTGTATCTGTGATATAAAAACAAAAACATACAATATACAGTAGAACTTTGTTGACTTGAACGCGGATGGCTCGTACACCATATATAGCTCGAACCACTTCTCTGGTTTTGAAAATATTTCTATTTCGTTGAATATACATGTATGATATGATGTTGAACAGTACTTTGCTCGAACAACTCTTAACTTGAACTAACTTGTCCAGTCCTGTCGGGTTTGAGCTATCAAAGTTCTACTGTAGATATAACCAACAAAATATAAAACAGTGATGCAACATGTATATGCTACATTGTAACTCCTTTGAAAAAATAAATATGAAAGTACATTCATTGACAGATTTACCTTTTTCGTAATTTTTCCAGTGCAATCCTCTGTTTTTCAGACTCCCATGCAAGCTCCTTGCGAACAACATCTATCTTCTCTTGCTTATGTCTCTCAAGCTCTTCTTTGATTTCTCGATCCATCTCGAATTCCTGTGATAAATATTTAATAAGTCAAAGTTGGTGAAATAAGAAATAACAAATGATAACATGCATTAGACGTTGTCCGACTTTCTCAGTCAATAAAATCACTAAGATTTTTCAAAACAGAACTTTCTATTTTACATAGAATGTTATGACCTTCAGTAAATGTTGACCTTTTTCCTCAGGAAATGAAATCGCTTCAGGAACAAATACGTAGATCAACATTTAAGAAGGTTAGAAGTTATATAGAATTTTATACTGGTGTAGAAACTTTTAAACAATACGTAGAACATAATGTAACATAAATGACAATTAGTTGTTTATTTCAGGAACCAAAAATGCATTTGAGATTTACACTAATTTATTTAAGCTCGATTGTGATAAAAGCTCAAAGCTTATATGAACTGCTCTCGAGTCTGCTTCCTGGGTAGAACCAGTACTGAGTGTTGTTTTATGAGAGTCATCGGGTTGAGCTGGGGATCGAACCCACAGCCTCTGGTGTGAGCGGCCAACACTCTATCCATTACACTACCGCCCCCACTTAAAATTGCAGTTGTTGAATATTCATGAGATATGAACTAACATTACATGTGTCACAGGCAATGTATAAGAATCCCAAAAGGGGTTCATGCAAACTGTGCTTATTTCATTAAGTTAATGTTCAACAAAGAAAGTTCATTTCTTATATTTGGTAGTGTTTCATTTTGCCATTACTCCAACTCCTATCAACCCAACTTACATCCTTGTGTAGCCGCAGATGGTTTGGTAGTGTATCATTTTGTTCCAGCAGCTGTTTAAACATACGTCTCATTTTGGCGACGTGTCTACGAACTTCCCGTTTCTTCTCCTCTGCCTCCTTCATCATCTTGTCATGTTCTGCCTTCTGTTTAGCTTCCTCAATACTGCAAAGTTGAAATCATATGTTTTCTTTATTTTAATTCTTTTCTTCAATAGTTTTAAAAAAAAAAATTAAGAAAGTAAAGTGTCCAACACAGGATGTGCATTTAAAAATAATCAGGCATGGTACTCAACACTGACAAGATTGCTGGTGGGTAAGCTTTTTAACATTGAATAAGGTCAAAAATGGTGATATGCAACCATCTACATTATATAGTATAAATACAGTCAAAACTACATGTAAACAATTGTGTGAAATCCTTTAAACAGTATATAAGGTAAAATGTTGGCTTTTATTTTCATTTCACAATGTCTAGAATGATGGTGTGTTGTTATGATTTTAACTTTAAAATGGTGACTTGCAACCTTTTTAACATTTAATAAGATAAAAAATCAGGGTTTATTTACTATTTCATATTTTTAAAGGTAAACGTGAACTGAAAGTTTGAATAATGAAGAATGAATGAATACAAGGTCTGGTCTGATTGCTTAATCACAGTAAATCCGTTTCTAAAAATGTGAAAAAGAGAAGTAAAGGAAGAGAAGTGTGGGGATTGGAAATCAAGTGTATAGAACTAGAGAGCATTTAGCTGACATTTTACCGACATTAATTTTCAGATTATATATGGCATATCCAGTTTTACTGGTGGAGGAAGACCTCAGACTGAGTCAGACTGAGTAGAACCACCATCCTTCTGCAAGTAACTGGAAACTTTCTCACATAAAGTTTTTGGAGTGAGCGAGACTCGAACCTACGACCTTAGCAGTGAGAGGTAAGTAATACGGGAGAGTACAATCATAGGATCAACAATAATTGTGACTCAAGAAGGGAGACAATCGCAGATGTAGGAAAGGTATAAAAGGGAACTAATAAAACAAATAACACCATCATTACCTGTAAGCTTTAGGATCTTCAATTTCATCCGGAAGGTTGTTTTCATCAAGTTTCTAAAATGTTCAGAAGAATTTGTTATTATATGTACATGCAAGGTATTATGGGTATTTTATCAATTTTGCATTTCAACCTTAAATTTTCTTCTACAAACATAGCTAAGTCTTAAGCAACTTTAAGTAAGGTGTCAAATGAAGAAATAAATTATATATATGAAGTGGCAATGTTCTCATTGACTATAATGTTAAAAACATCAAATCCAACTATACTGTAGAATCTGTTAAATAATGAATGAATGAATGAATGAATGAATGAATGAATAGGGTTTTACGGCGTACCAACACATTATAGGTTATTCGACGCCAACAGGAAGGAAGATTCCAGGTTCACTCTACATGTACAAAAACAACAAATTAACATACAGATTAAAAAAAAAATACACCAACAAATGAATATGCAGAATGAACCTAGAACCTTGATACCTGCAGAACTGCAGAGTTTCAGCAAATTCTATCGTATTACTCAAATTGTCGCTTCTTACAACATGTATGAGCCACAGTGGTCCTATTCTTGCCATCACTCATATGGCTCCCTGAAACCACACAGGGGTTGATACTATAACCACAATAGTGAACATGACAAAAAAATGATAAAATGAACATGACACCCATTCGGAGGATTCCTACCCCTCTGCAGAGATCAGCAGTGATTCTATTCTTAGCCGGAACCACACAGGATAAATCTGGTAAATAAGCATATACATGTGTTTATATTAATTTTAGTGACACTTTTAAGTGCTTATTATTGGTGTGTGCTTATACTGAACAACTAAAATATGCACCTATATTTGATATGCACTTGAACATAAGCCCTGTGCTAGTACTAACCACATGACATGTGTGGGTGCTGCTTCCGTTTATTTTATAACTGATTTCACAAATATGAAATTTATCAAATGTAAACAATATAAACATGAATAAGTCCAATACAGTTAAATTTAGCTCTCCAATTTCGTCAAATGTTTACAAGTTTTATATTGGTTTTTACAGTTTTAATAAAACTCAATAATCTCCACTTATTTCTCTCGAGAGTAAAATTTTCTTTTTAAAGGAGTTTTATCAATGATTAATGTACACAGAATGGCCACAAACAAACTGTTAGGTATAACACATTGTGCAATATACGAGCATCTAGTTTGTGTTTATAGTTGCAAAAAAATATACAAACAACATAACTATTGGAAAACGATTACACTTCAACAGATGTCAACAGATGTCAACAGAACGCTTGTCACGTTACTAGTAACCAATTATCATGGTATCAATCACAAAATCATGGTAAGAGTTAAACATGTGCTTATTATCGAATGTAGGTTGACTGTTAGGCCTTATGTGCTTAATTTTGGTATACCCTTATATTCAAGTATGTGCATATTTACCAGATTCTTTAGTATATTAAAATAATATGTCTTACAACTCATTCTTCATTTTAATCAATTCGACATTATATCATTAGAATGATCATAATAAAGGACTTTCTGAATTACATTTTTAACAATTATTTTAGAATTAATTGAACATATTTATAATTAAATTAAAAGTTAATGATTAATTGTATATATTTACTTTTGCAGATGGAAGTCTAGCTTTATTTTCTGCAACTTTCTGATCTATTTGCTCCTGACCCATGACGGAGAAAAGGAAAAAGTTTCCATCTGCACCAGTTGATACCAGGTGTTGTCCATCGAAACTCTGCTGCAGAGAGGTGATGTGGCCATACACGTTGTCGTGGACACTAAGCGTCCAGTGGGGACCCATTTCTGTGATATCATTAGTGCTGAGAAGTGTCTGTAGACGTAACTGACCATTCTGCATACCAAATAATGCTTGCTTACCAGTTTTACTGAAATAATATTTTTTGAAAAACGCCTGTATTAACTTTAATGAAATATAATAACACATACCTTTTATTTATTAATGTTAATATATTTCAGTATGTTTTGTTGTTAGTTTTATTTTCATGTCTGGAATTACTAGTAATACACAAATCTTATCAGAGTATTTTAAAAAACGTTAGTTACTGAGCGGAAACCATTTCAGGACATAAACGGAAGAACAGACAAATGAATGGACAAATGAATAGTTAACTGAATGGATGGATGAAAAAACGGCAAATAAATGAACAGCAAATAAGATAAACAGACACAAACACTACAAATAAGCAAACATAAAAAGGGACATACAGTGGTAACACTTCACCCCTCCCACACACACATACACATATACACCCCTCTCATTTTCCTCTTTGACATGAATATTGATTACATTCTTACCCAGTCGAAGAACAGAGACTTTGTAGTATAATGCAACTGTTTTTGTCTTAACTCAAGAATATGCAACTACATTGATCTGTGACATTGGCCTTCATTATTACAATATGTTTGCATGAGTCTTGAGTTGAACCAAGCTTAATGGAAGTTAATACATGTAGCTAATTTCAAACGACAATTATGAGAGACTACATGTAGTTTTATTCCAATGTTTTTTGTTTTTTTATTCAATATTTACATCATAATTTACATTATATAAAAGTACATACAAGTATCACATCTAATCCACTTATACACAATACATATAGGCATATCATGATTAATTCCAAGTATATTAGTAATCTCTAACTAAATTGTAAAACAATTTAAATATGCGCATATTTGACATTTTGTTAATTTCTAAATAATTTAAGAATAAAATATGTTCTTATTTAAATAATGCAAATACATCAACTCTTGTACTTCTGCAATTACTTAAGAAATATGCTTTAAAAAAAATAGAATATTACAAGGGCTAAAATAGAATTTATATTATTATATTTTGGGTAGGTTATTTTGTATCCGGCCACTACATTTTCAAAGTTTTGATTTTGATTATTACCAATACGCCACAATGTTAAAAATAACTGTTATATAAATCCAGAAAGTGCCTACTTCTTGGCAATCAATATAGTTTTCTTCCCATATGTTATTAGAATATCTCAGGATAAAAGTGTAAAGGTGACACACCTAAATGTGATTGTACATATTGGTACGTCATTGGAGTCTGGCACGGCAACAGCTTTGATTGGTTCATCAAACTCACGTTCTTCTTCCGGACGTTGGCTCTTCTCTTTGTCTGTGCTGAACCGACATTCATACAAATAACCTGCATCAAAGTCTCCCTAAAAATTTTAAAGAATAAAAGTAAGAATTACATAATTTTATTAAACATAATTAATGTGCACTATTAAAAGTAAAACTGGCTGGAAACCTAATCTGCAAATAAATCACAACATATTTTTTTTTTGTTCCATTCTCTCCTGGCTACATGTAGGCAATGTGTCTGATTATCAATTCACAAGTTTGGAGTTTGAATCCCTGTCCAGCCACAGGCTCTGTGATGATTGGACATTAACTTTGTTCTACAGCTATTAGTCTCCCATCTCTGAAAATATGGGGAAGTAGTCAGTGACTTGCAGAGGTACAGTGTGTCTAGTGGCTGACCACTGTTAAATAACTAAAATGCTGTCAAATTAGGTGAAAATACCCAAACAAACAAACCATTGAGCAAATAAATGATGGCAAAACTGAATCAAGCACATTTCAAAGTTTTCAAAAACACTACCAATAACAATCTGATAAGTTTAATTTTAATTATATTTTATTGCCATCTTATAAATTAGGGCTACGTTTCACAAAATAACTTAACTGCCATAAGTCAATTTGACATTTTTTTTTCGTTGAATGCTTAAATTTTGATTGCCATTTAAACTGATTGTAATTCCAGTAAATATATCATTCTCCGCATGATTTTTGCTAACTTTGGGTTCATTTGGATGAATATTAAAAAAAAATGTTTTTGTGAAACGCTGTCCTGATCAGTCCCAAATTTTAAGCCAGATCAAAATGTTCTGAGTTCTGTTTCACCAACATTTTACTTATAAAATACTTAAAAAAACTTAACTAAGTTTTGACTGGTTATTTATCTATAATAAAATCAATATCAATGAAACCATGTTCAGATATACAGTAACCAGTCTATAATCATGATCATCTGGCTGCTTTTCATAAAATTAAGTTTTTAAGTATTTAAGAATATTTAAGCATATACATAATTATGTTGTTGAAACAGAAACCAGATCATTTATTTCCTGTGGAAGTTTGGTTCTTATCTATAAAAGAACAAGACAGGAAGCTATCATGTACAAAGCATTTACAGCCAGCAAGTCCACAACTGGCACACATTGATCATGAAAGCACAACTCAGAACTGTCATCTAATAGAAATATCAAAGCAGTCACATACCATAGAGAGCCAGAAGGTTCCTGGGTCAGAATAGAAACCAGTCAGGATTGGACTAGCTTCATCAGGGATATATGGATGCCACTCTGGCTCAGGTTCTTTGTCTTCTTCTTCTTCTGCAAAAGTTAAACAACTTGTGTACAGGTAATTGATTGATTGATTGATTGAATATTTGACGTCATTTTAATGCCATTAAGGGCTAACAGATGATCAGTAAACCTAACCACTGTTTCCTGGGATCCTGAAAGGTTAACCAGTACTCGAGCACACCCCATCTCCGCAAGTAACTGATACCTTTCCAATTTGAATCAGCAGTGAGCGACGAATGATAATGAGACACAATGTTGTATATCAGTCATCACGGAGACTGTTGCCGGGCGGCGGTGTACAGGTAATGAATGGCTGGTAATACAGCATTAAAAATGACTATATTCTAAGTAGATAAAAGACCTTTAGGTAACAGTTTTATGCATTCCGCATGCAGGCAGTTAACTCCTTCCTATCTAGCAAATATGCTCCATTGCTTGCCGGACCGTGTTTTACTGATACCTGATACAATCCCTGGCCTTTAAGGAGGACAGATTGGAGGACAAAATAACATGATCTGAAGGAAGACAGATGTACATATCATAACTTGAGGGAGGACAGATAAACATCACCTAAAGGAAGACATAACATAATCTGAAGGAGAACAGATTACCATAGCCAAAAAGGGAACAGATTAATATAACCTGAAGGAGAACAGATTACCATAGCCAAAAGGGAGAAAACAGATTAACATAACATGAAGGAGAACAGATTAAAATGAACACAGGTCAACATGATCTTGAAGAATAACATTTAACCTGATCTGATTTACAATATAGTTATTAACCAAGGTATCAAACTTTCATACTTGATAAGCCATCATTAGTTTTATTGACCTGTTTAATCCTTTCTTTCTGTTCAAAACATCATGTTTATTTTGACCATAGTAAATTAGTCGATCCCAAAACAGGATGTCTCCCAAATCGAGTCTATTTTTCCCAAATGAAAAAGCAGGGAATTCCATGCCCGTCCCACAATACATAGCATTCCAACATTTGCCAAACTGTGATGTAAAATTTTTCCTGAAGCAAATGACCAATCAACATGCTCAAATCTCATTGCTATGGTAATGGACCCTGTCAGGAGCGCTGGGTCCATTATACAGACTAATCATCAATCATTATTTATACAAAGTTTTTCTTTTCATTTCTTCTGAACAAACCTTCTCCTTGCTCCGATTCAGTTTCTAATCCTCTCTCAATCCTCATTTTTCTTTCTTTCTCTTCTTTTTTCTTTCTTTCTTCCTCCTCTTTTGCTTTTCTCTCCAGTTCTTCTTCATGCTGAAATACAGAAGAAAAAAAATGAAATGCTATTCTATAAACAAAGTAAATGAATTATTAATGCAAAGTGTGTTTGGTACAATGTCATGGAAGTTCATATCTCAATAAACCAATAAGTCCATTCTTTATATTTATTTAACAAATGCACTACATTAACACTACCAAGTCCAATTCTCAATACCTAACAAAATGACAGGCTGTGGATTATCCATGGACTCCATGGATTTAGATTTGAAAATTATCCATATTGTATTGGAACGATCGTCAAATGGACAAAACCTGGACAATTATCAGTGAATATTGTCATGGTTGTCCCTTCACAATGTCTATACTGTCCATGGATCATGTCCATGCTATCCAGGGAGGGTTGTCCATGCTGTTCCTGGACATTTGTCCATGTTGTCCATGGCCAATTTTCCATGCTGTTCATCGGCAGTTGTCCATTCTACAATTCACTTTCCCTGGACAAAGTCTGTGCTACTTGTATCCCTCCCATTGTCCATGGATTTGACTTCTCCTTGGCTAAACATCCATTTTCCATGCATTTCCATGTTACATCCAAAAAATTATGTGTCCATGAATAATATAGAGCCGGGGATAGTTTGATAAAATAACTATTGCAACCCTAAGTGACAGCAAACATTATACGTCTCGTACAGTACCTGGGATTCACATCATATATGATATTATAAATAGGTAACATTTTTTCACACCATAATCAATGGTAAAGCTGTCAACATAAAAATTCTGCCCACAGGTGAAAATGAAAGCTAAATGTTCATAGGTAGGCGATCGAAAATAAATCTTAAACTGAATTTTGTAACAAAAGAATCTCCAGTATTTTTAGTGATTTTAAAATAGCTTACCCTTAATCTAGATTTGATACTCCTAAACTTGAATGTTCGAATTTTGAGGCCGGTAATCTCGAACGAGTGCGTTGTATCAAATTTACCATCCTCGGGAAATTCGATCTCTTGTACAATTCCTCCCTCACAGAATGCAAGCAGATATGTTTTCTCCTGCAGAAATATTCATAACATATACAGAAATATCCCAAACATAATTATAATATAGTAATTATAATCAATTATAATTATTAATTATTACAAATGTATCATCTTTTTTTATTAATAAATACCATTAAATACTTCTGCTCTGAGAAGAACCGCCAATCGTGTGCAAATAAATATCAAAAAAAAATTTCTCACATAAAGTGTTCTATCCGATATATACATTACGTTGTATACATACATAAATTATACATCTAATCTGTCTATTACGAACATCAAGGGAATATCCAACATGACCACTATAGGGAGGTGGACACTACAGTATGCAGGTTTTCTGTTTGAATATCAATTACAGTCAAACCTGTGCTGGTAGTCACCTCTATTTAGCAACCACTTGTCTTAAACAGTCACATTTTCTATTTACCATTTCAAAATTTTAGTTATAATCAACCTGTGTTAAGCAGCCACCTGCCTTAAGGGGTAAATTTTTCTCTTTCCCTTGAGTAGTTGTTTAAAACAGGTTTTACTGTATTTTGAAATTATGGATTAAGAACATTTCATTATGTTACTAAATTACAGTTACCACTTTTATAATGTTGTATAAACTTTATGACAAAAAACATAAAGTTAAAAAAAAAAAGCTCAAAAAATTGTTTCATATATATCTTATCTTTAATTGTCCATTCTGCACGATGACACATCTCGAAATCTGGCCACTTTGTAATAGTTTTATTCTTGCTGTACATTCAATATGCTCATAGGTCAGAAACCTTTTTTAAAAAAATCAAACTTCTGCTTTCTCTATGTGCAGTATTTTAACACTTTTTGCAAAAATATCAATTTTCATTTGACACAGAAATTAAAATTAAGACAAAATAATTATGACATTTTACTTTAAGAGTACTTTTAAACAAACACCCAAACCTAATGCAGTGTTAAGTTCATATCTTCATAGCATGCTGCAGTTACTTGATTTTGTAATGTAAGTCTAGTACAATGCAAAGGGTATACTTACAAATCTGTCAGGGGACCATATAAGATGATGGACAGGTGCTGCAACTTTAACGAATCCAATTGGTTCATAAGTCTTGCCAATTTTCATAAAGAAAACTGTGCTATCGGAACTCTGGAATATAAAGTAAAAATTCTTTATTTACATACAAAATATGTTAGAAGGTCATAGGTTGCCCTTTCTTTAATATCAGTTGTATAAAATATTCAAGAAAGAAAGGAAACAAATCCATATCATTGTCTACAACGTTGATATACAGATGTTGTTAAGGGATGAAAATCGGTGAGAGGCAAATGATAATGAGACACAATGTCGTATATCAATCGTCACGGAGACTGTTACTGGGCCGTGGATTTGAACTCATGACCCCTGGATTAATATTCAGATGCGTAACTGACTGAGTTAATCAGGTCCAGCAATAGCAATCAAAGTTAAAGTAGAGTATTAATTTATTAATGTATTATTTCATAAGGAGATGCCAAAAAATTTTTCTTTTTGAACAGGCTTGGCTTCAACAGATTAAAATCATAACTTTTATGATTATTTTTTGAGTCACAGCATGGTGTTATAATTAAGTTCAAGGATAAAGTGAAGATATTTTTTTTTCATATAATAATTAATTTTGAATCATGGATATATTTTTGGCAGCAATCAGACTGCTAAAAAACATATCATGAGGGTTCAAATGAGGACAATGTGAAATTTTCATCGTTGTCCTTTATTATTCATGAGGATTCAAATGAGGACAATGTGAAATTTTCAACGTTGTCCTTCATCATATAAAAAAATCACTTACTTATGATCTGTAATGTTTAATATCAGAATTATCCTTATTTGCATGCTTTGCTTTTGAAAAGTCATTATCACTAAATAAGCCTGACCATTATTTTAGAAATAAGTTTTAAGTGTTTTAAGGATAACATTGGAAACTATCCAAAAAAAATAGTAAACTTCTTACAGCAGATGCAAGAACATCGCCCGGTTGGTCAACTGCCAGGGTCGTGACACCCTTACTATGTGGTTTGAAGGCCTGCAACAACTCCAGAGAGCACTCGTGGTGTTTTTTCCTCACGGTGGACTCGTCATTCAGCTTGCTGATCATCAACGCTCGCACCACACCATCATTGAACCCCACATACACAGTTCCACCTTTAGGATCAACCTGGTAATTAAACAACCAATCAGATTGGTTTGAAATAGTAAATGAATTTATACAATCAGGGGAGATAACTATATATAAACCCCACCCCTCCACTGAATTTCAAAGCCACACCATCAAATTATTGCTAGCGATATTTACAGTTTGTAAACATATTTCATTAATGATTGTGTCAATATGTTTTATTTCATTGACAAAATCATTTATGATATACTTTTACAGTACACAGGTAAAAATGACATGCAAGTTAAACGTGTGTTTAACATAAATTTAACATACATGTACATGTCAAAATGTACGTTTCTCATGTAAATAGAACCACTTGCGTTAACATAGGTTTCTAATTATCATATACTGATTTGCGTTGTTACATGTAAGTTTTGAAAGATATGTTAATCAAAATACATGTATAACATATGTTTAACATATTATGTTTATCGTATGTGTTGTCCAACATATGTGTCATTTTTACCTGTGTATACATTTAATCTGTTTATGGCACAGGAGTGAGATATGATAAATTTACAGCAATAAAAACTAGTTTGATAATACCACTAAAATAGAACCGAATTATACTGTACTACTTTATAACTGAAATATGCAGTTGGTGAAGGTCTGTCAGACTAGATGTTATTCATGATTGATAAAGACCTGGGACATATTCACCAACCATTATTGAGAAAATTCTTAGGCTTTAGCTTGAAAATCCAAGTTTCAACCTTGAATATTAATTATCTAGATTACCACAACAGACAGAATAATTGTGAGAATTTATTTGACTATATATTAGGTGTCCCGACACGCTTTCAAATTTTGACCCCAAAACATGGTCTCAAGTGTGTTTTTTAAACTTCATTCTTGAGCTCAAGTCTTAACAATTTTCTTAGGAATGGTTAGTGAATACCACCACAGGTAGGGTTGAAAAAGCATCTTTTATCTTTGCAATCATAACCTACATGTATATAAGTGATGTTACATCAGAGACATGATACAGTTAAAGACATTAGATACTGCAACGTTATGAAATGCTTTCCCAGCATTTATATACAGTTTCTGACACTACTGTATTGTACTTACAGTCTGCGGGGCCCACAGTAAGGAAGAACCTCCACTGGGAAACTTTGTGTCACATATTTGTTTCTGCTGGACGTAATCAAACACTCTCACAGTATCTGTAAGAACACAATTCAAAGTCACTTACCATTTATATGTCTATAGAATTTGTCATATAAACTGTTAAATCCAAATACTGTCAATGCTCTTATCAGAATAAAATCTGAACATTATCGGAATATGAAAAAAAAATTTTTATATAAACTTTCATAGCAATTTTTGGTTTCGAAAGAAAACAAATATAAAAAAGTTGGCAAAATATTTACATAGCAATAACAGAGACTGTGTAAGAATGCCAATTTTTACAGCTGACAATAACAATTTTACAGCTCTGGCAACCAAATTATTCACAGCTCTCAGAATCATATAAATTACAGCTGGCAATTAACTAATTTACAACTGCAATCAACTTATTTACAGCTGGCAATCAACATATATACAGCTGCAATCAACTAATTTACAGCTGGCAATGAACTCATTTACAACTGGCAATAAACTAATTATTTACAGCTGGCAATCGACTAATGTACAGCTGGCAATCAACAAATTTACAGCCTGCAATCAAATAATATACAGCTGGCAATCAACCAATATACAGCTGGCAATAAACTAATTTACAGCTGGTAATCAAATAATATACAGCTAGTAATCAATATATTTACAGCTTGCATTCAATTATTTTACACCTGGTATTCAAATAATATACAGCTGGCAATCAACTAATATACAGTTGGCAATAAACTTATTTACAGCTGGCAATCAAATGATATACAACTAGCAATCAGCTAATACAAATACACCTGACAATCAATTAATTTACAGCTGGCAATCAACTTACATACAGCTGGCAATAAACTAATTTACAGCTGGCAATAAACTAATTTACAGCTGGTAATCAACTAATATACAGATGATAATAAACTAATTTACAGCTGGCAATCAACTAATATAGAGCTGGCAATCAACTAATTTACAGCTTGCAAACAATATAATATACAGCTGGAAATCAACTAATATACAGCTTGCAATAAACTAATTTACAGCTGGTAATCAAATACTATATAGCTGGTAATAAACTAATTTACAGCTGGCAATCAACTAATAAACAGCTGGCAATCAACTAATTTACAGCTGGCAATCAAATAATATACAGCTTGCAATCAAATAATTTACAGCTGGCAACCAAATTATTAACAAATTATTTATTCCAAAGAATCAGAAGATGAGCAGTACCAAACATCTGATTAATTATTCAACACTTACGATCAATGCCGGTGGTGACAGCAAGTTCTGTCAGTGGCGACAAGTCACACTGTGCAATTGGACCTGCGTGATATGTGAACAGTTTCTCTGGTGCCATGGATGTGTGTGAGAATGACAAGTCGAGGCGCCAAATTCCACCATTGGCATCCTAAAGAAAAAAACAATTATAAAAGTTGAACTTTTGTTCTACACATGTTTTTTACTAGGACTCACTTGAGAAACAAGTTCTCACAATGTATACAAATAATGTGCAAAGACTAATTCTTGAATAGATTCAGTACTAAGCATATAATAATAATGTCATGCTCTAGGATACCACACAAGTCGTGACAGAGGATCAAATCCATGACTCTATGATCCTTGGTCCAAAGATCTACACCAATATTTATATGTCCAAAAAAAAAATGATGTCACGTTTTATGATATATTGAGTCAAATATATTCAAGAATAACACAACTGTTTTTTATAAGGTAGCTAAAAAGTCAACATAACATTGATGACTTACCAGTAAGTATAGTTTCTCTGCTTGCTAGAATGTATCAAAAATTGCAATTAAAAAAAACCCAAGGCAATGACATGACTCATTTAATACATCTCAAGATACATACCAGTACTGGTACTAGGATCATACTTGAGTGCGGATTATACTTGAGTGCGGATTATACTTGGGTAAATACGGTACTAGTATGCTGCAACTTCAAATGTCATATCTATTTTAGTCCAACCTGGGTTTTTAACAATTCTAAATTTTTGAATTATCCTGATATACTTCCTTTTAAGTGTAAGAAAGTACTAAAATTACCTCCAATAATTACCTACTCATATTCTTACATGAAGCAATAAGCAAATTAGTAAATAGTAATAGCAGACTTGTTTGTATTTTTTTTTGTGATTATATTTTTTTTTATTTAACTTTTGTCCTGTAAAAATGATATGCTACAATTCATTACAAGAATAAATTGTTTATATGTTTTCATGTACGGTAATTATTAGACACTGAAGTAAATTAACTTTAAAATTAAAATGTGTGTGTGTGTGTGTGTCAAGTAACTGGTCTGGTAAAAACAAAGGTTAAACAAACCTGGGTATACCAGATGGTTGGCTCATTTTCACTGTCAACGGACTTAATGATCGTTTTGAGCTGTACATCATTGCCGACCTTAAGTTCATTCATTGGGTCAATCTCAAACATACCGCTTTCATCCGTTGTATCGGCCGTGTCAATGGCCTCAAAATCCCAAACCTGAAAAAACATGAAATTGGTCATAACTTCCAATAATATAATAGTAAAGATTTATTGATAGATTGATTGACTGAATACATTAAGTGTTATTTTTATGCCATCGAGGGCTCATAGACAATCAGTTAACCTAACCACTGTTTCCTGGGATCCTGGAAGGTTAATCAATACTTGAACACCCCATATTCGCAAGTTACTTTCCCACCTGAATCAGCAGTGAGGGACAAAATAATAATAAGACGTAATGACGTATGTAAACCATCAAGGAGATTGTGGCCGGATGGGGGATTCGAACTCACGACCCCTGGATTGATAGTCAGATGTGCTACTAACTGAGCTAACCACAGCTCAATATTTCAGGCTAACACAAACTACAAAGAGTCAGCAATGAAATAAAAATTACGCAACAGAGCAAGTGTTTTTGACAGTGACTAATAATAAAAAAATAAGCATATTGGAAACTTCTGCATATTAATGAAAACAGCCATGAATTGAGACACAAACATGAATGTTCATGTATGTCTGTTGATACTGCTTTGTACACCGAGATTAAAATCTTTATATATTATGGAAATAGTTTTTAAAAATAAATCCAACATACAAAAAATAGAAGGAGAGGAAGTAAATAAAACTGTTTAGTGATAACAAGTAAAAAAAAAGAAAAGAGTTAAATAATTTTTCATAGTTATAAAATTATATTTTCATAATTATTATATGTTGATAGTTTAAGGAGTATTGAGAGATAGCCCACCCCAAGCCTCCTATAGTTATTACTGGCCTATGCGGATAAACTATCTTGCTCAAGGACATTTGTAACACAGATCTGTGGGTGAGGATCAACCCAACGATCCCCCCTATCCTGGGCCCAATGCTCTAACACTGGACCCCGTGTTCCACAAAATGTACTTTGCACGTTTTAAACAAGAAGTGAGCTAAAAAGAATATATAATTGTAATTGCTAGTGTTAGAAATCAAAAGTATTTTTAAATAGTATAAATAAATATTTCTGAATGAGAGTAGACCATCCTTAGAACAATGTGTGTTCACTGCGCTCCAACCTACACTTTTCCACGGGAAAGTGGTACTTTAAGAGGGCAGGTAGGAGAATAAAAAAGCATATTACTTTTTAAGGATGACTCTGTTATTGTCTTAAATCTTATATGTAAATATCAAGCTTTCAAAACGTACCCTAATATATCCATCAATACCGACTGACATGAGTTCTCCTTCATCCAGCAAGATCTGTTCAATGGGTCCATGATGGCAAGATTTCTTGTTTTTGCGCTGGATCTCCACTTTGATCAGACCACCTTCCCATAGCAGCATATTGCCCCACTCCGTGCCAGACAGTACCTTACCGTCAGGCAGCTCTACATAACCCTCAATATCTGTAATTTCTGTTCGGCCAAACTTGCCAAGTTCTCCCTGTAGTTTGAGACCAGTGAACGTGTCAGCCATCTTCCAAAATCTGAAGAAGTAATCAACTTGATTAGTAATGCATTAATTACCGGTACATTTTTATTTTACAATTATAAACTTGCTTAAATCATACACATAGCAAATTAATTTGCAGCAATGCTTTGTCAAGATAATTCAAGATAAAAGAAGTTAATAGACAGTAGGGCTTATGTTTTATAAACTAGAGATAAATGTACAAAAATAGCATCACCTGTCTTACGCTGCCACTCATGAAAAAAGAGCAAATATGATCCCTAAAGACAGGATGCTGCTTAATACAGGTTATTGAAAACTAAAACGATAAAAATGGTAAATAGAAAATGTGAAAAGTGATTGCTAAATAAAGGTGACTTCTAACGCAACAACACCATTAGAGGAGACTTTGTTCAATTCTTAACAAAGAATTTACTAATATAGCTAAAGAAGCATGATATAAAGTAAGATCTGTGTTAAGTTCTGTGTACACAGTTGGAATTTCTTATATCGAATTCCACGAGAAGGACAAAATACATTTGGAGATATTGAACATACAGTCAAACCTGTGTTATTGGTCACCTCTATTAAGCAACCACTTGTCTTAAACAGCGACATTTTCCTTTTATCATGTTTATACTTTAAGTTAAAATCAACCTGTATTAAGCAGCCACCTGTCTTAAGAGGTCATTTTTCCCCTTGAGTGGCTGTTTAAGACAGGTTTGACTGTATATTTCATTTGAACAACTCAGTCATGAAAAATAAACAGTAAGTTTATATTTTTCTGAGTTATGTGTAAAATAAATCTCCAAGTGATTCATGTTCATTTATCAAATGTATTACACATGGCAAAAATGAAGAACCTCACATAATACATTTTTTAGATCCTCGCAAAATACTTTTTTTATAACTCTTTATAATAATTTCAGTAATAAATAAGCACTCATGTAAGATCCTCTATTTATTATTTGTGTTTCTTACTTAATATGCACAGTTCCTGATGTGGTCAGCTGCCCCTCCAACTCGGTGGAAAATGTCACACGGAACACATCCTGGGAGAAGGCCTTGCACCTCAATACTGTCAACTCCTCTTTCCAGTCCCACAGAGTTAACATATAATCTGGGTCAGAACCTTGACTGGCAAGCAGGGTACCATCGGGACTATAAATAGAAATATGTGTATTATAAATGTATGCTTTTTTGTAGAAATTATTAAATTTATAAATACAATTTTTATAAACAAGTACCACACTGATTTTATTATTAGCACCAAGGCACAGCACAAAATGAAAACAGTGCTAATTAAAAGGCCCATCAAAAAAAGGAAACGAAATGAAATAAAAATGTAACAGGTTTTATTTGCTTCCAGTTTTAATTCCATTTCAACAAGCAACCAACAATAAAGTATGCCTTCAAGAGAGGGCGAGACATAATAATTATAAAAAAACATAAATTAAAGAAAACCATGCTAATGTTTACTAAAGAAAAAATGATTATTATTGATAGAAAAAAAAAAAAAATTTTAATAATCAAATGATGTAATATTCATTTCTAACCATAGTTATTTAACTACAGTAGAACTTCAATGGCTTGAACCCGACGGAACTGGACAAAATAGTTTGAATTATGGGCTGTTTAAGCCAAATATTGTTCAACATCATACCATACCTGTACATGTATACACATCGATATAGGAATTCGACTGGGATCAGATAAGTAGTTCAAGCTATATGTGGTGTTCCAGCCATCAGTATTCGAGAAAACGACGTTCTACTGTAATTGATTGCGCGCACAAAATAAACCTATTCATGTGTCAATGAGCCATTAAACACCATTCATTCATTAAACTTATTGAGAAAATGAAAAAAAGTTGATATGGAAAAATAGAGAAAAAACTCATTGAAAACTAACTTGAAATCTACATAGGAGTAGGCTTTCTCTGTGCCACCCCTCAGCACTCTGTACAGTTTGAGAGATGGATATTCAAATATGTTGATGTTTGGCCCCTCCCCTTTCTCTGCCACAGCAAAATACTTTCTGGTTGGGTGAACCTTCAAACAAATCAAACAATGATTTAATACTGATGGGTTAATAAGAACGGATTAATATAATGTAATAATAATATCTGTAATATTTTATGGTAATTATAATACAGTTTATTTCACTGTAATTACACCAATCTGGTATATTTCATGAATCAACGTTAATTGCAATTGGTTAATATAAGTCATACTCTATATATGATAATGAATTATTGATATTACTCATAAATATGTATGAGGGTTGAGCAAGAAATAATGAGAAAATGAATAAAACTTTTTTTATTATAACAAATATTTTATTGAAATTATGATCAGGAGTAGATGCATGCCTTGGGATGACTTGGCCAAACTATTGGAACCATCCCAAAAGAATGAACAATGAATAGTTACAATGGCAACACTAAGTTTGCATAGGCGGGGAAAACTCCACATTTCTTTTTAACAAAATGCAACTTTAAATACTTATATTTCCTTATTAACCATTGTAAAGAACTATAAACTGGTTGACATAATTTAATAAGGCTCTGTTAATTACTGCTGATGTTATGCACAAAATTAATGTTGCCCCGCCTATCGACGGCACAGGTTACTAAATTGTTGATAATTCATTAAATGTAATATGTATGATCATAACAATTTGTACACATTCCTGATAAAGTATTCCACATGCAAATGAATGCCATGTGTATGAAAAAAGAGTTTCCATTAATTCTTGTTCAACTCTCATATAAGAGTATAGGTTAAAATTATTGTTCTGCATATGGATTTATGTTTTTCAATTTTTTCTGGATTTTTTTCCCCATTATTAACACATTTTAAGTTATATGTTTAATTTGGTGGAATGTGAGTAGAACCATCTTCTGTCCGCAAATAACTAGAAATCTTTCTCACATAAAGTTTTTTTGACAAGCGAGACTTGGTCCTACTTCCTGAATGATGAAAGGTAAGTGATCTTGAGACGGCGCCTTAGACCACTCGGCCACACTAAGGACTCTTTTAATTTTCAAAATGTAGTGTTTGTCAGTGAAGAATGACTTTACAATTTTTGCCAAAATTCATGCATTCCTTGTATAATTTATTATATATATATATTCATTTATATTCACATTTAATTGTAAAACTTTAATAAAAAAAACAGCTAGCTGCAAATGTTTTCATAAGAACCATTAGGCTCACACTTCTTGTTCTGGTAATCACAAAAAGATTTCTGCTTTTGATTGTGTATATATCTCCATTAAAAATATATTACAGTACATTCAATGCAAAAAAAAAGAGTAAAAAAAATTTGTAAATATTTCTTTTTTCAACATTTTTTCCTAAAACTACTGTGTTACAAACATGAATGCAGCATGCTGCCCCATGATCTAAATTCATAATAAATGTTTGAGAAAACTTACTGTTATGGCACCAATACCGCCACCGCTGGTACTGCGTATAAATGTCTGGGACTTTGTCTGCAAATCCACAATCTGTACCATGTTACCTGCGGCAAACAGGACCGTTTTCTCATCCAGCAGGTGAAGGTTGGCTCGCTTAGTACAATCGTAACCAAACGAGTGTCTATTACATGGTTAAGTAACAATATATTCATGGTATTTACTATAACATTTTATGATTTAGCAGGATTTGGTAGGCCCAGGATGGATTGGTTTTTATTAAGTGGATAGTTGACCTGCTCAAGATGTATGATAAATAAGTTGCCAAACGGCTCCCTCGAAACTTAATGTACAATTTCTGATAGTGCTGATGTAATTTTAAGAAAGTGCTGAATGAAAATCAAAATAATATATATTTTTTCTAATGGGATTTAACGCCATTTTCAACACATTTCAGGTTATATATGGCATATCCAGTTATATTGGAGGAGGAATACCTCAGACTGAGTCAGACCACCGTCTTTCCGCAAGTAACTGGAAACTTTCTCACATAAAGTTTTAAAATAATTATAAAGAATCAAAACCTATCTGAAACAGTTCAATTCTCAACAATACCCTCTATACAAGTAACTTATTTACAGTATGTAAACAACTAGAAATGTGTCTTGTCAAAACGAATCCCCCTGCTATTGATTAGAAACCAATATTTTATCAAAAATTTAGTCGAATTAAGGTCATAACTCCTGTAAAATTTGAACAATGTTGACTTGACCAGTGTTTTATAATTTTACGGGTACACACAAAATATTAATTAATTATATAAACCCATTCAGAAGATATTGAGAAGTGATGGACAGGGACAACACTTAAAGCCACTTCAACTTTCTTCTGATGGCAGGGTTATAAAATATAACTTTTTATGTAATTAGAAGCGAGGCCTCCAAGCATGGACATTCCTTTTATAAAACAGATCATACCAAGCTACAGACATAGACACTGTTTCACATGAAGCAATCACAACAACCTTGAAAAATAACCTCAAAATTATAAATAAGATTTCGAAATTTAAAGAATGACTTTCTGCACGATTGATTGAATATTTAGCGTCATTTTTATGCCATTGAGGGCTAACAGACGATCAGTTTACCTAACCACTGTTTCCTGGGATTAACCAATACTCGAGCACACCCCATCACAGCAAGTAACAGATAACTTTCCCACTTGAATCAGTGGTGAGAGACTAATAATAATGAGACACAATGTCGTATATCAATCATCATGGAGACTGTTGCCATGCGGGGATTTGACCTCAGGACCCGTTTTCTGCAAGAACAAATGTTCAGCAATACTTTTAGGATTGATTGATTGAAGATTTTGCATCATTTTTATGCCATCGAGGGGTAATAGACAATCAGTTAACCTAACCACTGTTTCCTGGGATCCTGAAAGGTTACCCACTACTCGAGCACACCCAATCTCTGCAAGTAACTGATAACTTTCACACTTGAATCAGCGGTGAGAAGAATGATAATGAGACACAATGTTGTTTATCAACCAACATGGAGACTTTTCAAACTAATTTTAGGAAGAAATAAATAAGAGCATATTAAACATGTCTTATATATTCAATACAGTATGTAAATCATGTCCGAGATACAGTTATTTTCATACATGATAATTTACTTTACTCGCAAGATTATTCACACAATTTATAATAATGACAAATATCAAAAGGAAATACTTTTGTCCAATTATGCCCATTACATTATTTAGACAGAAGTGAAAATTACATATACTGTACCCTGTTATGTGTAATCGTGTAAAAATGGACTAATAGGTCAATTATTTCACAAATGTACTACTTTGTGTCTGTTTTATCACTGAATATACCATAAATCTTTATGACAGCCCTTTATTCAGTTTTGCTGAGTACAGGATGGAGAATTGATGGAGCTGAAGGCGAGACTTCAAGAGAATAATGACAGTTAAGTGCACAAAATTGAGTTGTTGTTTTCTGGTTGTTGTTTTTTTAAATAGAGTTTAAAGCTATTTCCAACATATTGCAGCTTACATGTGGCAACCAGTTCTATAGGTAGAAGAATATATCAGATGACTAAATGTGATTCAGAGTTGAATCATTGACCTTTCTCAAGTAACTGACAAACTTTCTCAAATTAAAGTGTTTTAACCAAACTGGGCAATGAGAGGTAAGTGATCATGTCAGTATCTGCAACCACTGGGAGCCCCCATCACCTGTTTTACAACATGTGTATATTTAAATACTCCCCACTATTATCTCCCACCAAAAACCAATAACAAATAAATAAAATAATAAAAACTTTTTTAGAGTTCTGTATAGATTTGTTTATTGCTTAATGCCTGCTTCAAATAATTAAATCCTTAACGGCCTGTTTTATTGGTAGTAAAACTTATGCCTTTAAACTCAACTAAATTTAGACAGTACCTTCTATCCTGATGCCCAGGACCCCTCGAGATCAGACCATCCTTAACCCCTCCCCCACACCCTCCAATAAAAAACCTAGTCACTCAAAAGTACAGCTAACCAAACTTTTTTATTGCGTTTCAAAGTGTTTAATTTTTTTTTCATGATTTATAACCATTTTTCTTTAAAATGACTATGCAAAATCAAAATCTGACAACAAAAATTAACTACCTACCTTCCCAGATGAAAAATACTGGGTCAGAGCACAGCAAACAAACATTTTTTTAAGGATGACCTAAAAACAAGAATAAATTAGAAGGATACTGCAGGACCAGCATGTCTTCCGGAAGCCCAGATTCATCTGTGATAATTGGTTTGGATGCGAATTTATCATAATCATAGTAAAAGTCGTCAGGTATTTTCGGAGGCTCGTCTTTTTCTGTCTTAGCAACACCGTCTACCTCCTCTTGTCCTTCTGTAGTTAAATCTGAAAATATTTTACGCTGATTACGAGACATGCTTTATATCTTACAAATATCATTCACAATGCCACATATTGAGGCATTATTGTGGTTTCAATACCTCGTAACTGATTTTAATTTTCCCCAAAAATATTTTGTTTCAGTAATATCAAAAACTCATTATAACATATAAAGATTAAATCCAACTAACATCATATTAAAGTAAGTTTACGCCATGACAGCAAACCTGGCATTGACTACAAAGCATAAATCAGTCTGTTTGTATGAATATTTATCAACATTTTTATGTCATCGAGGGCTAACAGATGATCAGTTAATCTAACCACACTTTCCAGGGATACTGCAAGGTTAACCAGTACTCAAGCACACATAACTTCGCAAGTAACTGATAACTTTTCCACTTGACTCAATGTCCCATATCTATCATCACAGAAACTGTAGTCGAGCAGGGATTCAAACTCACAAACAACCCCTGCACTGATAGTCAGACACCATATTTATTAAGCTTACCCAGCCCAGCAAAAATCGGTCTGAAAACCAGGTCAAATTAATCTGCATGGTCTTTTACTCTATTTGTTCTCAAAAAATGGGTATGAAATAATGAGTTGTAATATTTAAAAAAGGTAGAATACGTACATTCTAAAAATTTAAACAAAAAATGCACAAGAGCAGTGGGTTTACACTGCAATAGATAAAATAAATCAACCTTTTTGTGTGTCATGTCCATCAGCCTTCTGCGTCTCTTCTTTCTGGCCATTCTCAGCTTGTTCTTGTTGAGAATCTGACAATTGAATCAAATGGTTAACTTTGGTATTGAAACAATATTGAATGAACAAATGTTTGTGCATAGGCTATAATAAATTAATTGCTAGATTATCATTCCCACCCACCCCCTAATTTTCATGCCACCCTGACCCTTTTTATTTTCATTAAAAAAAACCATCAACAATTTCAAAAAAAACAATAAAATCCTCCTGCCCTCCACATTTTTAAAAAAAATTTGGATGATAATCTAGCAATTAATTTATAATGGCCTTATGGTAATTCTTGCAGGATAAATTGTTACAATCATGGGTTCTGTAAAAATTGTTAGTAGGACATCAAACACAATGTTTTACTTAGTACTGACATTCCCAAATCCTGTTATATACAAGTAACTAGAGCTGTCACATTTACGGATGTCTGTAAACGTGTACATGAACGCTAATAAATGACATACCTCCATTTACACGTTGTTCAAATCTGGCTGTTATACATGCGAATTAACTAAGTTGTATTTACAGCTAATTACTAGTAAATACTGTAAATGTTTAAATAACTCACCAAACAAATGGCCGACATGTCACTCATAACATTGCAGTTTTGAAATCACTCTAGCTCCATGAACCGAACTCCACAGTCATAATTATTAATAATACCATGAAACACAAGGATGGTTGGAAAATATTCAAAAGAGTCTGTTACTTTGTCAAACAATCTATATACTTATTAACCAAATTTACTGGGGTCTAGGGTCAAGGTAGTGTACATGGATATTAAATAAGTAAACATGTATTGCTTTTAAATGACATGGATCCATTTACATGTGTAAACCTGACAACCCTTCTAGTAACTGTATGTTTTCCTTCAATGTGAGTGATATATTTTTCCTATTTATTTAACTAAAACATTATCATGTCTAATCACAAAAAATTAACTCGACAAATTATCAGTCGCAGACTTCGACACAGTCAAGGTATAAAAACACTTGGATATGTACAGCTTATAAATATGAGTGTAGTATTGTAAATTCTATTGAAAATTCTTTTTGTAAATATTCAATACAATGTTTTTCTAACAAACCTGCTGGTTTCTCAGTATCTACTTGGGCTTGTTGTTGTTCAACTTGTTGATCAGCTGGTTTTTGTTCTGCTGCTTCTGGAGCTTGATCAGCCAAGGTTTGTTCTGTAGACAGTTGTTCTTGCTCAGCAGGTTTTTGTTCAGAAACTTCTTGGGTTTGTTCTGCTGGTTTCTCTTCTGTAGTTTCTGGCACAGACTGCTGTTCAGTAGCTTCTTGGGTCTGTTCAGCTGGTTTCTCTTCTGTAGTTTCTGGCACAGACTGCTGTTCAGTAGCTTCTTTGGTTTGTTCAGCTGGTTTCTCTTCTGTAGTTTCTGGCACAGACTGCTGTTCAGTAGCTTCTTGGGTTTGTTCCGCTGGTTTCTCTTCTGTAGTTTCTGGCACAGACTGCTGTTCAGTAGCTTCTTGGGTTTGTTCCGCTGGTTTCTCTTCTGTAGTTTCTGGCACAGACTGCTGTTCAGTTGCATCTTGCGTTTGCTCTGCTGGTTTTTCTTCTGTGGCTTCTTGTGTTTGCTCTGAAGGTTTTTGCTCAGTAGTTTCTGGAGCTTGATCAGCAGGTTTCTGTTCTGTTGTTTCTTGAGTTTGTTTAGCAGGTGCTTCTCCTACATCTTCCTGTGTTTGTTGAGCAGGGTTTTCTTCTGTTGCATCTTGAGTTTGTTCGGCAGGCTTTTCCTCTGTTGATTCTGCTGGATTATTTTCTGAAGTTTCAGGTTGTTGATCAGCTGGCTTCTGCTCAGCAGGCTCATCAACAGTTCCTAATAAAATAAAATTAACATTTAAATTTGATAATCTGTGATTCCTTCAGTCTGTTTTATTTTTTAAACTGAACATAACCAGTATATCTAGCCTGCTTAAATATGTTGTGGGTAGGCTATTTTCATTTATTTAAATATTCAACTTGATGTCCATAACAGGAGACATCTCTGGAGAAGCAAAATAATAATAAAAAAATATATGTATTATTCTTAGGGACATGCAATATTACACCCTACAGTACCACAGTCCATCAAACATGCATGTACATAACAGAGCTCCAGATAATTATTTAAGCCGATGAGTAATTACTCATCAAAATCAGAGTAGATGAGTATTCTTGAGTTTTTTCAGAATAATAATGAGTAATGCGCATATGATATACAACCAAACCTGTGTTAAGTTGCAACATACAGTGGTGATGTATTATAATGGCCCCTTCGAGCATGTGGTTGTTGAAAACAGACCAAGTTTGACTGTAAATATATCGATGGCATAAAATTGACGCTAAATATGCAACCAACCAACAAACTGTAAATATAAAACTAACATATTTGGCTGCTCAACACAAGAGGCTGTGTAACAGAGGATATTGTAAACTCCTGTTAAATTGCTACGATATTTTGTGTTTAGCTGTTCAAATGGGCTTCAAACTTTCCATTTTGCCTTTTATCTTATATGAGACATTTTACTGCTCAATCTTTGGATTTCTTACAGACCATTGCTGAATAGTTAAAAGACAGTTTAGACATTAAAAAATAAATGGTATACCAATACTGTAGAAAAACAGGAACAAGACATTGTACTGTGGCATAATCATATTGACTTATTAGTAAACAGTATTAGCAAGATTTCTGCTGTTTATTCGTTCTTGGCATCTATGTCATAACTGACCAAAATGCAATCAGAATAAGTACAAAAATATAGTTTTAGTATACACACTGTACAATATGGAAGTCATTTAATGCAGTATGTGACATTATTTTTAATGAACATGGCCACAGGGCCATGAACTTTTCAACTGTTAATTAAATTTCTCAAATTATATAATCATTTTTTAGCATAATTTCCTTTCAAAATGAACATAATTTTCTTAAGTTAATTTCTTTTTTCCATGATCTTTTAACTTCTGTTAAAGAAAAATAAATGGCGACGGGAAGACCCAAAAGGGTGCCATAGAAACATAGACCAGCCAATGTTTAAACTGGTATTAGAAAGTCGGCATGCACGCCTCGATACCTTACAAAACAAAATAGGATATTCAAAATAAAAAGCGTCTCAGAGTATATCGTCTGTACAATAAAATAACATGACTTTTTAAACAAAGTTTCATGATTTCCACATTTCATCTTAATATACCAACAACCTAAAACCAGATATATATTAGTGATATTGTTGCAGCGTACGTTTTTTTTCAAAGATGTTTGCTTCAAATTACACAAAAAAAAATTGTCATGGCGTGAAAGTCATTTATAACTTATCCCGGCGAGTGAGCGTATATTATATAAAAATAACCACAATATGTTTTTGAATAGGAGTTTTACTTTCCAAAGTTGGTGTCCCGTCAAGAAAATCAAGAAACTTGGCAACATTATTTATTAATTACACAGACTTGATTACCATTATAATTGGTAAAATGTATCACTGAAGCGAGTTTAATTGAAACCATTCAGCTATTGGTTTATGCGGGTAAGTTAAAAAGTTAGTGCAATGAAGTTCGATTTTCAGAGAATGTAAACTTATTTATGTATATTTTAGCGTAAAACTTGTTGCTTGTGCCTAATTGATACACAGGTAAAACAAATCTGGTGCGTATCCAAATTTTTAATGCATCATATACGCATCTTATCTTGAGCTCTGACATTATATGATCCATCAACTTTTAAATTTAAAAAAAAATTGCAGGATCTCATATATATGCATATTGTTCAAACTAAAATCAAAGACCATATTATGTTCACCAGTTGACACCCACAAATGTTTCCTATATTTTAGACAACTATGTATTCCTGAGATGAGTTTGGATTATTGAAAATGAGATTGCAGAAGATATTGCGTGAATATGGAGAGTTCATAACATCTCCACCTCTGTTTCTTTTCCTGCTCTATTTTAAGTCCTTGGTAAAGTGTAATAAATGTTTACTCATTGCAAACTCAGACTGTCGGCCAACTATCCTAGTTGTAAATAATAATAACAATGCAATCAAATTCTTATCTTCTTTCAGAAATGAGGCACCTTATAATAAACAATTCATGATTGCTGAAAGTACACTGGTTGTACCTAATGCCGCGAGTCTAAATTTTTTTCAACCATGTAAAGAATTGCATCAATAATAAACAGTAATAAGGTTAATTAAATATGCTGAGTAATAAACAGTGGCCAATATGAAATGCAAACAAATGCCAATGCTAACAGAAGTTGGATCTTTGCGCATGTCTTCCACGATTGTTACTATATAATGGCATTCGTGGTAATAGGTAAATCGCGGTGTTAGGTATACAAGTGATATAGTTAAAAAAGTATTTTATTGGTTCATCATGACACAGACTTGTGGAATTCTCATGATTTGTATACTTCTTCTGTTTCTCAATCATACCAATATAATTTTCACTCTTAACGAGTTCTTATATGATAATTTTCTGAGAGGATTGATCAAAACTTCGTTGTTGTCACATCTCGTGGAACAGAAAATACTCTCAGTAGTCGTATGTTATTACTATATATCATTAAAGAGTTGTTTTTAAACATTAACCTGCAATTGTTTAGCGCCTCACATTCACTCGGCACATTAGTCAAATAATTATCAATACAAGACGGTTGTGTTAAATGTCACCGGTAATATACCATTAAATACTTCTGGTAATTGTAATGGGTTTTCGTGAACTTATGTATTTCGCATTGTTTCTTATATAACGCAGTGTAAAAGGAATCAAACATTACGGAAATAATAGAATACATTAATTTCTTATTATGGTTGCACTTGATAGTTTTTTTCTATGAACACGCACCTGTGTTTTCTTGTTCAGTAGAAGGTTGTTTTTCTTCTTCGCCGTCCATCTTGGATTTTGGCGACCGTTGCTATGACGAGTGCGCGTGCGCAGGAGGAAGGGACGCAACTCTTTCTATTTTTTTATTTTCGTATACAAGCGCAACCGCGGATTCAGATCTATTCCATACGCGTGTCTGTCCACATTTAATACGATTCTCTAAGTTGGCAGAGTTGGTGTATTTGCTTAGTGCTAGGAAAATGATTGTTTCGACTGCAGAGAATCGCCACAAGGCCAAAGACTTTGGTTTGAAGCCTGATATACAAATATATTTTCACATAGTTTGAAGAAAGCATAAAACTGGCGCTCTCAAGTGAAAAAAGAATTCATCTTTCGCAGACAAATTACAGAATAAGAAGGTCAAAGATAAGACTTGTTTTTTATTAGTTGTAACATTAGTGCAATAAATAAGAGCAGGTTATATTCTAATAGGTCCATGATTAGCGCAAAGAAATTTGTTTGTTTGAATATTTAGCGTCATTTTTATGCCTTCGAGGGCTAACAGACGGTCAGTTAACCTAATCACTGTTGCCTGGGATCCTGGACGATTAACCAGTACTCGAGCACACCCCATCCGCAAGTAACTGATAACATTCCTACTTGAATCAGAGCTGATATACGAATGGTAATGAGACTCAATGTCACGGAGACCGTGACCCCTGGATTGATAGTCAGACGCGCTAAAGACAGAGCTAATCGGGCCAAGCAATTCGAGAGACAGTTTAGTTCGTTGTTAGTGCTCAGTAACATTTTTCAAGTCTTACTTTGACATCAGTTATAGTAGACCTGTTGAACGGTACAGTGACAACGAAGATATATAGCTAGTAAATATATTAAAATGGATATCTTTTTATATATTACTTCTTCCTTAAAAAGCAAGTGTTAATCAGTTCCCAGCAAATCTAATAATATAATAATTGCTTAGTAATCTTGACATTACTTTAACAGGACAACATCTATATACCACGGGACACGATAAACACTTGTCTATCAGTCTGGTTGTCAGTTTTTGCCTTTAGATTATAAACAGTATATTATAAATTATAGTGCATTGTGGCCACGATTGGCACCCCTGCTGTCAATTCCGATACTCTCAATCCATTTAATGGAGTGCACCGGAATGGATAATCCGTGAGTAATGCACAATATCCTATCTATTAATCTTTACTCATGAAATTGCTGACTTCAAATAAAAATGTATGTCTTTTACGTATCGTGGATCAAAAAAAACACTGACGTTATGAAATGTGCTTGATGTCATACGTCACTGTTTGGTAGTATCGTTCGTTATAATTCGGTGAATCCACATTTTTTTGTTCTCTTGGGTCCCGACTGTAGATGACTTGATTAGTAACTGACATTGGCATTATGAACTGTGCTTTATATAGAACAATCACTGTCACGTGGTACCGGTTGTTATAACTAGGTGACATGATTAGTAACTGACATTGACGTTATGAACTGTGCTTAATGTAGAACAATCACTGTCACGTGGTATCGTTCGTTATAAATGGGTGACGTGAATAGTAACTGACATTGACGTTGCAAACTGTGCTTGATGTAGCACAATCACTGTCACGTGGTAGTGGTTGTTATAACTAGGTGATTTGATTAGTAATTGACATCGACGTTACGAACTGTGCTTAATGTAGAACAATCACTGTCACGTGGTATCGTTCGTTATAACTCGGCGACGCGAATAGTAACTGACATTGATGTTTCGAACTGTGCTTGATGTATAACTATCACTGTCACGTGGTAGCGGTTGTTATAACTAAGTGACTTGATTAGTAACTGACATTGACGTTATGAACTGTTCTTAATGTATAACAATCAGTCACGTGATATTGGTTGTTATAACTAGGTGACTTGATTAGTAACTGGCATTGACATTATGAACTATGCTTTATGTAGAACAATCACTGTCACGTGGTATCGTTCGTTATAACTGGGTGACGTGGAAAGTAACTGACATTGGCGTTGTGAACTGTGCTTGATGTAGAACAATCACTGTCACGTGGTAGCGGTTGTTATAACTAGGTGACTTGATTAGTAACTGAAATTGGCGTTACGATGTGTGCTTGATGTAAAACAATCACTGTAACGTGGTACCGGTTGTTATAACAAGGTGACTTGATTAGTAACTGACATTCACGTTATAAACTGTACTTTATATAGAACAATCACTGTCACGTGGTATCGTTCGTTATAACTTGGTGACGTGAATAGTAACTGACTAATTTATTTTTAGCTCGATTGAGATGAAAGCTCAGAGATTATATGAACCGCTCTCGAGTCCGCTTCCCGGGTAGAACCAGTACAGAGTGTTGTTTTATGAGCGGCATTGGGTAGACTGGGGGCTCGAACCCACAACCTCTGGCGTGAGTGACCAACACTCTATCCATTAGACTACCGCCCCGCTTTTAACAGACATTGTCGTTACGGAATGTGCTTTATGTAAACCAATAACTGTCACGTGGTATCGGACGTTATAACTTGGTGACGTCAATAACAACTGACATTGACGTTATCAATAGTAATTGATGTAGAACAATCACTGTCACGTGGTATCGTATGTTATAACATGGTGAAGTGAATAGTAACTGACATTGACGGTATAAACTGTGCTTGATGTAAAACAATCACTGTCACGTGATATCGATTGTTATAACTAGGTGACTTGATTTGTAACTGACATTAACGTTATGGCTTATGCTTGATGTAGAACAATCACTGTCACGTGATATTGGTTGTTATAACTAATTGACTTGATAAGTATCTGAAATTGACGTTATGAAATATGCTTTATGTAGAACAATCACTGTCACGTGGTATCGTACGCTATAACTGGGTGACGTGAAAAGTAACTGACATTGACGTTATGAACTGTGCTTGATGTAGAACAATCACTGTCACGTGGTATCGTTTGTTATAACTAGGTGAAGTGAATAGTAACTGACATTGACGTTATGAACTGTGTTTTATGTAGATCAGTCACTGTCACGTGGTATCGGTTGTTTTAACTAGAGGGCGTGAATAGTAACTGACATTGACGTAAATATCTGTGCTTGATGTAGAACAATCACTGTCACGTGGTATCGTTTGTTAGAACTTCGTGACGTGAATAATTACTGACATTGACGTTATGACCTGTGCATGATGTAGAACAATGACTGTTACGTGGTATCGGTTGTTATAACTAGGTGACCTGATTAGTACCTGACATTGACGTTATGATATGTGCTTGATGTAGAACAATCACTGTCACGTGGTAGCGTTCGTTATAACTAGGTGACTTGATTAGTAACTGACATTGACGTTATGAAATGTGTTTGATGTAAAACAATCACTTTCACGCAGAATCGGTTGTTATAACTAAGTGACTTGATTAGGTACTGAAACAGACGTTATGAACTGTGCTTTATGTAGAAAAATCAATGTCACTAGGTATCGTTTATTATAACTGGGTGAAGTGAATAGTAACTGACATTGAAGTTATGAACTGTACTTTATGTAGAACAATCATTGTCACGTGGTATCGGTCGTTATAACTAGGTGACTTGATTAGTAATTGACATTGAAATAATGAACTGTGCTTTATGTAAACAATCACTGTCACGTGGTGCCGTTGATAATATCTAGGTGACATGAGTAGTAACTGGCATTGACGTTACGAACTGTGCTTGATGTAGAAAAATAGCTGTCACGTGGTACCGTTTATTATGACTGGGTGAAGTGGATAGTAACTGACATTGACGTTATGAACTGTGCGTAATGTAGAACAATCGCTGTCACATGGTATCATTTGTATATTTTTGTGACGTGAATAGTAACTGACATTGACAATATGAACGTTGGCTGATGTAGAACTATCACTGTCACTTGGTATCGATAATGATAACTGGTTGTAGTGAATAGTAACAAACATTGACGTTTTGAACTATGATTGATATAGGACAATCGCTGTCACGTGGTATCATTTGTTTTTATCTGAGTAAAGTGAAACAGAATGGTAACTAAAATCGACATTATGAACTGTGATTGATATAGAAAAATCACTTTCACATGATGTCGGTTGTTATAACTGGGTGACGTGTATAGTAACTAAAACTGGCGTTATGAACTGTGCTTGATGTAGAACAATCACTGTCACGTGATGTCGGTTGTTATAACTGGGTGACGTGTAAAGTAACTAAAACTGGCGTTATGAACTGTGCTTGATGTAGAACAATCACTGTCACGTGATGTCGGTTGTTATAGCTGGGTGACGTGAATAGTAACTAAAATTGGCGTTATGAACTGTGCTTGATGTAGAACAATCACTATCACGTGATGTCGGTTGTTATAACCGGGTGACGTGAATAGTAACTAAAATTGGCGTTATGAACTGTGCTTGATGTAGAACAATCACTATCACGTGATGTCGGTTGTTATAACCGGGTGACGTGAATAGTAACTAAAATTGGCGTTATGAACAGGGCTTGATTAAGAAATATCACTGTCACGTTGTATAGGTTGTTATAACTGAGAGAAGTGAATAATAACTGACATTGTCGTTTTGAACTTTGCTTGATGTAGAACACCCACTGTCACGTGGTATCGGTTGTTATAACTGGGTGAAGCGAATAGTTACTGATATTAACGTTATGAACGGTGATTGATGTAGAACAATCACTGTCACGTGGCATCGATTGTTATAACTCTGTGAAGAGAATAAAAACTGAAATTGCCATTATTAACTATGCTTGATGTAGAACAATCACTGTCACGTGGTATTGGATGTTATAACTAGGTGAAGTGAATAGTTACTGATATTGACGTTTTGAACTGTGATTGATGTAGAACAATCAATGTCACGTGGTATCGGTTGTAATAACTGGGTGAAATGAATAGTAACTGACATTGATGTTATGAACTATGCTTGATGTAGATCAATCATTGTCGCGTGGTATCGGTTGTTATAACTGGGTGACGTGGATAGTAAATGACATAAACGTTATGAACTGTGCTTAATGTAGAACAATCACTGTTACGTGGTATTGTTTGTTTTAACCTGGTGTATAGTAATTGACATTAACGTTATGAACTGTGGTTTGACGTAGAACACTCACTGTCACATTTTATCTTTTGTTATAGCTATGTGAAATGAATAGAAACTGACATTGACGTTATGAACTGTGGTTTGATGTAGAACAATCACTGTCACGTTTTATCTTTTGTTATAACTGTGTGAAATAAATAATAACTGACATTAACGCTATGTACTGTGGTTTGATGTAAAACAGTCACTGTCACGTTTCATCTTTTGTTATAACTGTGTGAAATGAATAGTTACTGACATTGACGTCATGAACTGAACTTGATGTAGAACAATCACTGTCACGTGGTATCGTTTGTGATAACTGGGTGAAGTGAATAGTTAATGACATTGACGTTTTGAACTGTGCTTGATGAAAAAAAACACACTGTTATGATGTATCGTTTGTTATAACTGAGTGAAGTGAATGTTAGCTGACATTGACGTCATGAACTGTGGTTGATGAAGAACAAACATTGTCACGTGGTATCGTTTGTTTTAACAGGATGAAATGAATAGTAACTTACATTGACAGTTTTGTCTGTGCTTGATGTAGAACAACCACTGTCACGTGGTATCGTTGTTATAACTAGATGACTTAAATAGTAATTGATATTGACGTGATAAACTGTGCTTGACGTAGAAAAATCACTGTCATGTGGTACCGTTTGTTATAACTGAGTCAAGTGAATAGTAACTTAAATTGACGTTATAAATTGGATTGCTGTAGAGCTATCACTGCCCCGTGGTAGCGTTTGTTATAACTTGGTGAAGTGAATAGTAACTGACATTAACGTTATGAACTGTTCATGATGTAGAACAATCACAATCACGTGGTTTCGTTGGTGATAACTTGGTGAAGTGAATAGTAACTGGCATTGACGTTATGAACTGTGTTTGATGTAGAACAATCACTGTCACGTGGTATCGTTGATTATGACTTTGTGAAATGAATAGTAACTAACATTGACATTATGAACTGTGCTTGGTGTAGAACAATCGCTGCCACGTGGTATCGTTTGTTATAACTGATTAAAGTGAGTAGTAACTGATGATGACGTTACGAATTGTGATTGATGTAGAACAATTGCTGTCACGTTGTATTGTTTGTTATAACTGGGTAAAGTGAGTAGTAACTGATGATGACGTTACGAATTGTGATTGATGTAGAACAATCGCTGTCACGTTGTATCGTTTGTTATAACTGAGTGAAGTGATGGTAACTGACAATGACGTTACGAATTGTGATTGATGTAGAAAAATCACTATCACTTGGTATCGTTTGTTATAACTATGTGAAGTGAATAGTAAATGACATTGACGTTAACAATTACGCCAAATGGTAGTGTTTGTGATAACTGGGTGAAGTGAATAGTAGCTTACATTGACGTTATGAACTGTGCTTGATGTAGAACAATCACTGGCACGTGGTATCGTTTGTGATATCTGTGTGAAGTGAATAGTAACTGACGATGAAGTTTTGAACTGTTCTTGATGTATAACTATCACTGTCATCTGGTATCGTTTGTTATGACAGTTTGACGTGACTAGTAACTGACAGTAGCGTTATGAACTGTTGTTGATCTAGAACAATCACTGTCACGTGGTATCGTTTGTTATAACAGGGTGACGTGACTAGTAACTGACATTAACTTTATGAACTGCCCTTGATCTAGAACAATCACTGTCACGTGGTATCGTTTGTTATAACAGGGTGACGTGACTAGTAACTGACATTAACGTTATAAACTGTGTTTGATCTATAACAATCACTGTCACGTGGTATCGTTTGTTATAACTATGTGAAGTAAATAGTAACTGATATTAATGTTATGAAGTGTGCTTGATGTAGAACAATCGCTGTCACATGGTTTCGTTTATTATAAATGGGTGAAGTGAATAGTAACTGACATTAACGTTATGAACTGTGTTTGATGTAGAACAATCACTGTCACGTGGTATCGTTTGTTCAAACAGTTTGACGTTAATAGTAATGGGCATTAACTTTATGAACTGTTCTTGATCTAGAACAATCACTGTCACGTGGTATCGTTTGTTATAACTGTGTGAAGTGAATAGTAACTGACATTGACGTTATGAACTGTGCTCGATGTAGAACAATCACTGTCACGTGGTATCGTTTGTTATAACTGTGCGAAGTAAATAGTAACTGATATTAATGTTATGAAATGTGCTTGATGTAGAACAATCGCTGTCACGTGTTATCATTTGTTATAAATGGGTGAAATAAAAAGTAACTAACATTAACGTTATGAACTGTGTTTGATGTATAACAATCACTGTCACGTGGTATCGTTTGTTATTACTCTGTGAAGTGAATAGTAGCTGACATTGACGTAATGAACTGTGCTTGATGTAGAACAATGACTGTCACGTGGTATCGTTTGTTATAGCTGGGTGAAGTAAATAGTAACTGACATTGACGTTATGAACTGTGTTTGATGTAAAACAATCACTGTCACTTGGCGACATTTGTTATAACTTTGTTAGGTAAGTAGTAACTGACAATGACGTTATGAACTGTGCTTGATGTAGAACAGTCACTGTCACGTGGTATCGTTTGTTATAACTGTGTGAAGTAAATAGTAACTGACATCAACGTTAGTAACTTTGCTTAATGTCGAACAACCGCTGTCACGTGTTATCGTTTGTTATAAATAGGTGAAGTGAATTGTAACTGACATTAACGTTATGAACTGTGTTTGATATAGAACAATCACTGTCACTTGGTATCGTTTGGTATAAATGGGTGAAGTGAATAGTAACTGACATAAACGTTATGAACTGTACTTTATGTAGAACAATCACAATCACGTGGTATCGTTGGTGATAACTGGGTGAAGTGAAAAGTAACTGACATTGACGTTATGAACTTTGCTTGATGTAAAACAACCGCTGTCACATGGTATCGTTTTTTAAAACAGTTTGACGTGAATAGTAACTGACATTAACGTTATGAACTGTGCTTGATCTAGAACAATCACTGTCACGTGGTATCGTTTGTTATAACTGTGTGAAGTGAATAATAACTGACATTGACGTTATGAACTGTGCTTGATGTAGAACAATCACTGTCACGTGGTATTTGTTGTTATAACTAGGTGAAGTAAATAGCAACTGACAATGACGTTAAGAACAATCACTGTCACGTGGTATCGTTTGTTAAAACAGTTTGACGTGAATAGTAACTGACATTAACGTTATGAACTGTGCTTGATCTAGAACAATCACTGTCACGTGGTATCGTTTGTTGTAACTGTGTGAAGTGGATAGTAACTGACATTGACGTTATGAACTGTGCTTGATGTAGAACAATCACTGTCACATGGTATCGTTTGTTATAATTGTGTGAAGTGAATAGTAACTGACATTGACGTTATGAACTGTGCTTGATGTAGAACAATCACTGTCACGTGGTATTTGTTGTTAAAACTAGGTGAAGTAAATAGTAACTGACAATGACGTTAAGAACAATCACTGTCACGTGGTATCGTTTGTTAAAACAGTTTGACGTGAATAGTAACTGACATTAACGTTATGAACTGTGCTTGATCTAGAACAATCAGTGTCACGTGGTATCGTTTGTTGTAACTGTGTGAAGTGAATAGTAACTGACATTGACGTTATGAACTGTGCTTGATGAAGAACAATCACTGGGACGTGGTTTCGTTTGTTGTAACTGTGTGAAGTGAATAGTAACTGACATTGACGTTATGAACTGTGCTTGATGTAGAACAATCACTGTCACGTGGTTTCGTTTGTTATTACTGTGTGAAGTGAATAGTTACTGATATTGACGTTATAAACTGTGTTTGATGTAGAACAATCACTGTCACTTGGCGACATTCGTTGTATCTTTGTTAGGTATGTAGTAACTAACATTGACGTTATGAACTGTTCATGATGTAGAACAATCACAATCACGTGGTATCGTTTGTTATAACTGTGTGAAGTAAATAGTAACTGACATCAACGTTATGAAGTGTGCTTGGTGAAGAACAATCGCTGTCACGTGTTATCGTTTGTTATAAATTAGTGAAGTGAATAGTAACTGACATTAACGTTATGAACTGTGTTTGATGTAGAACAATCACTGTCACGTGGTATTGGTTGTTATAACTATATGAAGTAAATAGTAACTGACAATGACATTAAGAACAATCACTGTTGTGTGGTTTCGTTTGTTATTACTGTGTGACGTGAATATTAAATGACATTGTCGTTAATATCAATTGTTAACACTGAATAATATCTGATTTTGACGTTAATATTTGTTGCTGATGTAAAACAATCTCAGTTACGTGACACCAGTTGTTAGATCTACGACGTATTTGGTGTAATACGTTATATAAATGCTATACTTTGTGTATAATATAGAACAACCTCTGTTACGTAGTACCAGCTGTTATAACTACGACGTATTTGACGTATTAAGTTACATAGACGCACTGTTTTATGAATAATACAGAACAATCTTTGTTACATGGCACCGGTTGTTATAACTACGACGTATTTGACTGATCAAGTTACATAGACGCTTTGCTTTGTTTATACTATAGAACAATCTTTGTTACGTGGCACCCGTTGTTATAAGTACGACGTATTTGACATATTAAGTTAAACAGACGCACGTTTTATGTTTAATACAGAACAATCTTTGTTACATGGCATCGGTTGTTATAACTACGACGTATTTGACTTATCAAGTTATATAGACGCTTTGCTTTGTGTATAATATAGAACAATCTCTGTTACGTGGAACCAGTTATTTAAACTACGAGTAATGTTTGATGTAATAAGTTACATGGACGTTATGCTTTGTGTATAATATAGTGCAGCCTCTGTTACGTTATCTCATTTTTTCTAACTGTCTGATGTGAATAGTAACTGTGTGAAAGAGAACAATCACCGTCACGTGGTACTATTTGTTTTAACTATTAAACGTGGGTATTAGTTTAAATTGATGTGTATGATAATTATGTATGATAAAAAAAACTCAGGCCACGTGATATCTATTGTTCGAACTGCTTAACGCAAATGTTATGTTACATTGTTGTTCATTATTTGTGCATGCCATAGAACAATCACCGCCACATGGTATCATATCTTGTTATTGTATTGTGAGACGAAAATTGTAACTGGAATTGACGTTGTGAATTACATGTGATATAGAACATTTTAACCGCAATAAGGTGTGTATGATGGTCACATGTAATTAATTATTTTAATTGTTAGAAATGAATAGCAACTCACATAAAGAGACGTCACTTAACTGTCACGTTTTATTTTTGTTCGTTCGACTTGTGACCGGAATGATATTGAAGAGCATTTGATACTGTCACATGATACTAATACAGACAAATGATTCGCCATAAATTATATCTAATGATAAGTTTGGTTTTATTCAACAAGAGCCTGGCCCGATTAGCTCAGTCGGTAAAGCGCCTGACTATCAATCAATCCAGGGGACTTGAGTTCGAATCCCCGCTCGGCAACAGTCGTCGTGATGATTGATATACGATATTGTGTCTTATTATCATTCGTCTCTCACCTCTGATTCATGTGGGAAATTTATCAGTTACTTGCGGAGATGGGATGTGCTCGAGTACTGGGTAACCTTTTAGGATCCCAGGAAACAGTGGTTAGGTTAGAAAACAGTGCTGCTTTTGCTCTTGTGTAATATTATCTATGTCACTGAATATCGACTGTTTGAATATTTAGCGTCACTTTTATGCCATCGAGGGCTAACAGACGATCAGTTTACATAACCACTGTTTCCTTCCCACTTCTCATCATACAATAGATAGTCATGCTGAAATGGAATCTAATCAGTGACATTATAGTGTGGAATATGTGGCAGATAAATAAGGTATATCAATCCAGTGGTCGTGAGTTCGAGTCCCCGCCCGCCGTGATGATTGATATACGGCATCGTGTTTCATTCGTCTCTCACCGCTGATTCAAGTGGGGGAAGTTATCATTTACTTGCGGAGATGGGATATGCTCGAGTACTTGTTAACCTTTAAGGAAACAGTGGTTAGGTAACTGATCGTCTGTTAGCCCTCGATGGGATGGAATCAGTAAATCTATTATTCAACAAGACAGGAAACACGTGATAAATTTATTGTTTATTTATAATGAACAACATAGTAATACGTACATGCGACATCACGTCTTTGTCGTGGTATAACTATGTACAACAAGTGAGTATATGCTAATGTCGTAGAGGCGCCTAATTCCCCCTACATGTACCAATCATGTTCTGACATAAAATCAAACATTAAAGCATGACCGTGCGTGTATTCAAGCAGCCACATGGTCTCATACATATAATTAAAACACAACCTACTGGATGACAGTGTGATGGCATGAATTCAGTGGAAGGCACGTGTCCATTGCGTGTCAATTTACAAAAAAAACATTGATGCCCTAGACGTCCACCAATCAGACGCCGAATAACACACTGTGTGTGCTAACATGGGCAAGGCAAATGTTCGCTGACACTATTGTCATTGAAAGTTTACTAACAACATTTTTCTGCCGTATATTTGACGAAAGTAGTCTAGTTAACCTCCTCATGTGTGTACATCCCGAAACCAACAGGCAAAGTCCGGAGAGCGGATAACTACTCCAGGCAAGAATTTTCTCGGATCACATTCCGGAAGTGGTTCCGATTCAACCGGAAGTATTGCATACTTTTGGAGAATACTGGTGGCGGTAAGGAACATGATGTTCTCTGTAAACTTTGACCCCACACACGAACGTGGTCCAACACCAGTAGCAATCATACTGCAATGTAGGAGAACATGAAAACATTTAGTGTCAAGAAAATAAACCATTTATTTTGGTCACAATTGTATGTCCACCATGACATTTGTCATATTAACGGGGAATGATAGTTTTGTGCATATGCTTAGTACTTGCTTAACCGGGAAGATTTCGAGCGTGATTTGCCTCAATTGTAAGAACTAAGTAAAATAAATAAGTTTTAATTTATACATAAATATGTGAAAAGTTTATGACAATGAAAAAAAAACTTGGTTACAGTGATGTATTTTGCTGATTGTTACATACGTGATTGATAGTTTCTTTAAAATAACCGTAAATTTGAGAAAACAACTAGAAATAACTGTGTAAAGAAGAGTTCTCTTACGTCTTAACAATAAATATAATTTAAAACTGATGGCGTTGGTTTGGTGCCCAGTTCGGTACGAAGACCTTCGGTAAAGATCTTGCCATCCTAGCGGGGCCTGATTAGCTCAGTCGGCGATTACGCGTCTGACTGTCAATCCATGTGTCGTGAATTCGAATCCCCGCCTGGCAACAGTCTTGATGATTGATATACGACATTGCGTGTCATTACATTTGTCTCTCACCACTGAAGTTATCAGTTACTTGCAGAGATGGGATGTGCTCGAGTACTGGATATCCTTTCAATATTACAGGAAATAGTGGTTAGGTTAACTGATCGTCTGTTAGCCTTCGATGACATTAAATGACGCTTAATATTCAATCAATCAATCAATCTTCAATATTGCCATCCGGTAATAAAACTGGATGTCATATGTACTATATAACATGTCTTCAATGTCTTCAATTTATTTAAAATGTTATCCAGCATGAGGCGCTGTTATCCTTTTTAAAACCTTTACATATTATAAGTAGTCCATGTTTGGTTCCCTGTTGTTAGTATAACGCCACTCACTTTTTCATTACTGGATCTTCATCGGAAACCAGCTGCCCTTCCGAGTTTATGAATCTTTCCGGTTTGAAAGTCCACGGATCTTCGAAAAATCTTTCATCATGATGAATGCCAAATAAATTGCTAAATATCTGGAAATAATATGGATGGAATATTCATTAAATACACACTAGTTAATTCTAATCGTATTGTTTAGTTTAAACATATTTATGACCAAATCATTTACATATATGCATATCTATGGACAATTAATTTACATATATGCATATTTATGGTTAATTCATTTACATATATGCATATTTATAGCCAATTCATTTACATATATGGCCATTTAAAGCATACACGGAAAAGTGAAATAATAAGACGGAAAGGTCTTGCTGTAAATCTTCCCGTTCATCCCAATATGCATTATATCATAATGGCAGAGTTATCGTTCGTTACACTTCTTTCAATCTCCCCCTTCGCAGAGTTATCATTCGTTACCCTCCTTTCTTTATATGTAATGAGCCGAATGTGTTGAGCCGAATGCGTTAGAGAGAGCACTTATGCTTGTAGCTTCTGTTACTGATGATATTCAAAAAAATGTTTTGTTTCTGTTTTTACTTATTTTTTGTACTGAGTGGTTAAGATGACATGTACAAAACGTTAAATAAGTTTTTAAGTTTCCAAATTGAAAGCAATCGGCAATAACTTGACTTGCAGGGCTTATTGTAGATATTTTCAATGACATAAAGGCAACACGTCTTGAATTATAACAAACATAAATAAGACAATCAACGATGCAATATGTTTTAATTTATATCATTTTCAGAGCTTCTTAAATCATTTATTTTATATTTTTAACAAATAATTTTCTATTTCCAGATTATTTTATCAGTATAAATTAAATGCATTAATTGCCAAGCTATGCGTCTGAATATCTAGTATGACATAATATTAATTATTATAATAAGCTAAAAACCGAACCCCCCACGTAAAATATATAAAATCTGATAGATGGTTAATTGTAGATTGTAACCATAAATCCATGTTGTATCCTGGTACATGCAGAACATTATTACTCGTACTAAGCTTTAATGATCTATCGCAATCTCCATTTGAAATGACACACCACAAAAACACACTCAATATGTATTTTATATATACTAGGTTGATGTATTTTTATATACATCATATACGCAGATAACCGATAACATGTAAAATCAAGTCATGAAGTTAGTTTTATACAACTTTGATCATTCGTTGGAACGTGGACACACTGTTCACATCATACGTAATTTCATTTCAACGTAGGGTGTCTATGTTTTAAACCGTTTATTTAATTTGATTGATTGGATATGTAGGGCCATTTTATGCCATCGAGGGCTAACATACTATCAGTAAACCTAACCATTCTTTCCTGTGATCCTGAAAGGTTAACCAGTACTCGAGCACACCCCATCTCCGAATGTAACCTATAACTTCCCCACTTAAATCAGCAGTTAGAGACGAAATGATAATGAGACGCAATGCCGTATATCAACCATCGAGGAGATTGTGGTCGGGCGGGATTCGAACTTACGACACCTGGTTTGATAGTCAGATGTGCTACCGACTGATCTAATCGGGCCCGGCTATTCAATTTGAACATAGCTCACACATTTATTAAACGAATAACAGAAACAAAAGGTCGAGCAAAATGATGTGACTAACACATTGAGTCGACTATGCACTATTTCAGGTAGTATAGCCTGAACAAAATGAGTTGAAGGATGTTAAAGAAAATAATCTTAAACGATATAATTGGTACGATAAATAACAGTATTAATGCTGTTGAAAATAATGCAAAATAAATAATAAAGTTTCAATAAACAATGCACCTTAGTATATTACAGATATGTTTAAAACCCATGATAACGTTCGTAGAAATTTTCGTTCAACAATTGAATTAAACTTTATCACTCCAAAACCCAACAGGGAATGTATTGTTCAAAGGTAGTTTGCCCTACTCTTGAATAGTATACCGGTTAATATCAGAAATTGTACTACAGTCAAAAGCTTTACAGCAAATTGAGTTAAATGGCTACAAATTGAATGAACTACTTTACTACATATGTCCCGAATATAATATTTAGTAATAATTAAACACTTATTATCACAAGTGTAGCAAATAAACCACCACCTTCAATGTACACACATATATTACAAACTGTACAAAATCATACTTGTTTGTTTTATTATGATTGTTTTTGTTGTTGCTCATTTTGTTGTTGTAACAGATGTAGTGTTATTCTTGATTGATTATATATCTATATCTTAATCAAAGAGACGTTCAAAGGATTGCTTAAAAAATAAAAAAAAAAACAACAAATTTATGTATTTATGATATTTCATGCATAATCAATTTGCTTGCAATGCTTAAAATATTTTATTTTATTTTGCTATTATATTTCGTAAATAAAATGTAAATGTATTATTAGAGGCCCCCAAGGAAGTTTAGTTGCAAACTAATTGGGATACACTCTTTGGATAAAGACTTCCATTCCATCCATTCCATTCCATTCCAATAATTAACTATTAGCTTTAGTTTAGACAATGCATCCCATGTCATATAATTTGCTATAAAGATAACTGCGTTAATAGTAGAACTATATGGATCTTTAGAAATGAGACATGGGATCCGAACTTCTAAGATTTTCTGAATTTTGCACAAGATATATATTTCAGTGAAAATGATAAACCACATACAATTGAACCCGCCACCATTAGAATGTTGAGTCCCCCGTAGCCTATGCGAATTATAAAAAAAACACACTGGAACCCACTGATGGCAAATCCTGAATTCGTCAATAAAAATGCCCTAATTTGTATATTATCTTCTGGGCTCCTACCTCAGTGTTTTTGGGGATTGTGTATTTTTCAAACTTGGCATCTCCGGATCGGTTGCTATGTCTGGCCGATATTGGTAACGGAGTGTGGAATCGTTTCAACTCTAGCATGCACGCAGCCGTGTATGGCATTTTTGCGACGTCTTCCACAGTAGGATGTGACGTCAAAGCGTCTATCTCTTTTCGTATCTTCGCCTGGACCTTAGGGTGATGTGCCAATACCAAAAACAATACGGACATAGTGTTTTGAAGAGGGACGATAGCTGAAAATAGTTAATCACAATATAACATGTCATAATTAGTACAATGCTTTTTCCTAATACTTGTTCAACTTTCATAGTAGCAAATAGCCTACCAATGAAACATTTTATCCCATGGTCTGTTCAAAAGTGTAACTCTATCTGTAAATGATGAATTCAATGCTCTATTATATATCTATTTATATCATCTGTATAAGGTAAACTTGATATACCTCGACAGTGGAACAGTTCTGCTTTTTCTCCTTTATAATATTATCTATGTCATTGAATATTGATTGATTTTGAACATTTAGCGTAATTTATATGCCTTCGAGGGCTAACAGACGATCAGTTAATCTTACCACTGTTTCCTTCCCACTTCTCACTATGCAATAGATAATCATGCTGAAATGGAATCTAATCAGTGACATTATAGTATGGAATATGTGGCCGATACATAAGGTATATCAATCCAGTGGTCCAGAGTTCGAATCCCCGCCCGGCAACATTCTCCGTGATAATTGATATACGACATCGTGTCTTGTCCGTCTCTCACCGCTGATTCAAGTGGAGAAGTTATCAGTTACTTGCGGAGAGGGGATGTGCTCGAGTACTGGTTAACCTTTCAGGATCCAAGGACACATTGATTAGGTTAAGTGATCGTCTGTTAGCCCTCAACGGCATAAAAATGACGCTCAATATTGAATCAATCAATAATTCTCTTAGTTTATTAGTGATACCTGATAATCAATATTAAATCTCGTTACTGCGTTGTTTTGATACACGCGTGAAAGATCATAAGGATGCAACTATTTAATTGTGTAATGAACTTAAAAGTGTGGTGATAAAAACATATTTATTGGACCTGCAGGTAGAAGATGGCTACAAAAAACACAGACAATTTACAAGATGTTACCTGCAGCAGTTAAATCCATTATAACGCCCATAATGAAATCGTCATTCAGCCAGTCTTCCCCCTTCGTCTCTTTGATGGTTTCTCCTAGTTTCTCTAAGGCTGACACCAATCCCCTATCGCCCTGGAAACATTAACAACAGTGTATGCGTTTAAATGCGTTGTATAATATCTGATAAAAGGATCCCTTGGTAACACAGAACGTAATAAAGAAATGAATATTGCGGCCTTGGTTTGATTGGGTCTGTTCACGAAGATGTTGTATACAGCATTTGCCACGCCCCAACAGCACTGCCCAAAAGAACTGCCTACACAGTTGAAATTTGCTCTTTATTCTGTATATTAGAATAGAATAGAATAGAATAGAATAGAATAGAATAGAATAGAATAGAATAGAATAAACTAGAATAGAATATCCTTTATTCACTCAGTTTACATATACATGAAATCATGAGGTCATGCAAAGCTGTAAAGTATGAAATAAAGTCAAGAATTTCCATGGTAAAACGTCCACATAAAAACGTTTTGAAAGTATTTGTTCCATGGTAGTAATGTGTCTGCATATTAAAATACACACTACCTGGTGGGTTGACCAGCTTATTTTTTAAGACAGTGCAGTGATACTTTTATTTTTTTTAGAAAAAAAGTGCTCATAAATACATCCATCTGTTAAAAATCCTAAAAATGTCACCTTGTTTGCAGTATACGCTGAACCAGTTTTTGTTGCTCTACTCATCTGCAGCAAGGACTCACAGCCCCTATGAACCATTTTGAAAATATGTCGATCTGAATGATATAGGACTCTTTTTTTAACCCTTTACTTTGCGGATACACGTTTTCCCGCACCAATCACAGAAAGCATTTGAAAACAGTGCAGGAAGAGTTCAGATTGCTCGTAACGAACAATCTGAACACTTCCTGCACTGTTTTCCACTCTGTTAGTTGATATAAACCTAATTCACCGAATAATTCAAAAGCCTTTTATATTAGGTGTCTAAAGGCGTCTATATTAGAGGTGTCCAAAGGCGTCTATATGAAGTAAAGGGTTAAGAGCAATACTCGTGTTACCGTCCTTAAAAAGGGGCGCAACTGTGTAGTGACGTTAAGTGGTTGTCTATTTTCAAGCAACACTGAATTAGCTTAATGACAGGCCGAGTCTTGTATTGTACGGCTGCCACACAGAACTCATTTCTGATGTTGTAAAAGTATAAAATATCTTGCAAAACGATCACTAGCACAGCACATTGGCTTACAAGAAAATAAAGTAGGACACTTTGTTTGATTGAGTTTTTTTTAGTTTAATTGAGACTCTTGGCACGTGTTCTAAGATTTGAAATGTATGGGCATGTAAGATCAAATTTACTGGATAATTTACCAAGGAGAAGAACTTGGAGAGAAATTTGTCAAAGTTGTTAAATAAGTATAAACAAATTCATTATAAATGTGTTCAAACCGTTAGTTTGTTTAAACACATGTTGGTAAAGCTTTAATGTTACTTCGTTTTAATATCAGACAATAAATAAAATTTGATTAAATTTTGATTCCTTTTTCTGGCTTCCATTACATTTAAAGCATTCACTTTACCAGATGACGTTGTATAAATATAAGCTTGGGTATATGTCGTGTGCTTACCCGTTTCTCTGTGATAAAATATTGCCGTAGTTTCCGTTTTTCTTCACATATTGTGTCGTATATGTCCTTCAGCTTGCCTGGTATCTTACGCATCGCTGGGATCGTGGTCAGTATGGTTTGATTCTTCACAGTTCCAAGCTCGTTCCCCGTCTCCATAAACCGTAACAGACATTTGAATTCATCGTCGTCGTCATGGACACTGCGCCCAGACAGCTGAAACGTTATAAAAAACGAACGTAATATAAAGTCCAATATAAAGTCAAGGATAAAATGTCAAATAACTGTAATTCTATAATAACGAAGTTTTTGTTATGAACTAAGCGTGTTCACCAGCATCTTATCTTTATGGATTTGCTAATAGAAGGTTGGATGTTGCTGGTCTCTACTTGGTCGTGCCTCGCATCATTCCCATTGACACACACTTCGGTTTTGCGGTAATAAAGGAAAATGCGATTTTTTTCTCCAGAATTTATTTCACTTAGAGCAATGCTTTTTCACGACCTTTTAAAACATACATATTTAGAAATAATTGTTATTACAGAAGACCGGTATGAGTTTGATACCGCAGCGATGGTGTAGGAGTAAAATGATGCCTCGCATGCTACTACTACTACTACTACTACTACTACTACTATTACTACTACTACTTATAATAATGACTTTAATTTTTACAAGAAAACCGGGTCCAATCTTCCCTGAGGTCCTCAACAACAACATTAAACACGAACAGTGTTAAACATGCGTACTGCAGTGTGGTAGCGCTAAGGACATTGTCTCAATTAGAAAAATAAACAATTGTTGAAAGTGACACTAAACACCATACAACAACAACGGTAAGATTTCTTCAAACAACATGTGCTATTTTAAGACTACATTAATATACTTTAACTTTTAGGTGACACTTCCAAAAAAAGATCATATATGCGAAACCTATAATACCGTAATCGTTTCAACTGTTAAATTATTATACAATACGATCAACAAAGACATATTCATATATAAAAATAACACGACCAAACTATTTAAAGTTATTATCAACCCTTTCAAACACTCAAGATACGATCTTAACCGATCGAGGCAATTAATTGTCAAACGACCAAATAAATAAGAAAACAAAGCTGCACTATTTGTTGATCGTGTTAAATATCTTCCAACCTTTACAATGGCCATTTATGTCAACACAGCTGTTTTCTTTATAATAAACACGCTCAAAAACATTAAGAGCTTGTGATAAAAATGACAATATATAATAAATAAGCAGGGTCATGTGTGTACGCTTTTCCAAGAAAATACACCTTTGTACCTAGCCGGGTTCGACCTATGACTTCTGCGATGACAGGTAAGCGCAAAAGTAGCCAGTAACAGAGAACCCCACTGTCAATATGGATACACATATGTAGTACAAGTAACCCGCCAAGATGATATTACTTTATTCAGTCTTGTTCAGAATTTCATTAAGAACACCAACGGTATGGTAATTAATGTGTAGTTTATTAATATTTCATCTTGATCAATATTTGCATATATATACATGCATATAAAGGGAAATAATTGAAATCACAACGGAATTTCCGATTATTGTGATCTTTTCAGATGCACATTCACAATGTATGATATATATATATATATATATATATATATATTTATATATATATATATAAAGATAGATAATTATTTGTAAATAGCCAGACAAAAATGTACAGACCAGACTACGGCGAGTGCGCCTAGCCACAATGCAAACCATAAACACGATATCAAGGTATCTGCCAAACCAATAAATTTGGTGTCAAGCACGACTTCAATGCAAGACATCTTGACTGGACGAACAATTTACATACATGAACTGATAGCTTTATATATATATATACTAGTATTGTGTTTGGAAAGGTCTGAAATAGGTTAATGCTGTCAGAACTTGTGGCCCGACCATTTTGCTAATTTGTTATACATAAAGCAACAAAATATGTTTAAATTTAAGTAACTCACCAGCAGGCCAATGACCCTGATGGCCGAACTGTCTAAGATGTCAAGTATTTTAACAGGATGTCCTTGACATGAGTTTATTTGTTTCACAACCGTGTCCATTTCATCACAAATATTTCCATAAAACCATTTCTCCATACGCACTGTCTTCTCTATGTATTCAAGTGCAGCACGTTTCAAAAACTTTTGCTTATCGTCAAAACTTCTGAACACAATGTCTTTGGTTTGTTCGATCACGTGACTTCCCATGAAGCTAGATGGCCTGTCGTTAAATCTCTGAGCGTGCTCACACGTGACAAACATTTTCCTTAATATGTCTGGATGACTTATAACTAAGTAATGTTTCCCCAATACCTTGAACATAAACAAATCTCCGTGACGCTTCTGCCATTCCATAAATTGAATGTGCATGTGACTCGTGTCCAGATTAAATGCCTGCCCGATGAGGGGAGGCCCACGTGGTCCCGGGGGAGCCGACATTGGTTTGTGTTGTAGCGGTGTGACAATGGCCGTCAATGGCTCAAGCAGAACATTAGAACCGTTGTGAACTCTGCATCCGTTCATTCTGTAAAATGGAAAAAATAAAATCCTTAAAAATACTGTTCACAAACAGAGGAGAGTTGTTGCTGCACTGTTTCAAAAGTTGAAACTGTTCGAAAATTGAAACAGGTTACTTATGTATCACTCTGTTATTTAATGATTGGACAAATACGTACGCCCCCGTCACGTCTATGATATAAACTTTCACAAGCTATTAGCTTTAATAGGCAGTAAATATATGCAACCACCCGAAGCAATACATAAACCCTCCAAAACGGCACTTAAGTAAGTCAATCCTTTAGAACGTTTACAATAATGATACTATTAATAGCGTGTATGTACTATTATTAGAATATTTGCGTACATTTGTATTTCGGCATCAATAAATTGTTGTTGTTTTTATTTTGTATATAATTGATAAATGTGTTTCTCTGTTTCGTAATGTACAAATGGAGAAGTAAAATTATAATGGTACTTTTTAAATTTTCATAAAAAGGCGTGCTGATGGCGTGGGATGGTTACTTTAGGCATACGTACGAGCACATGTAAAATTTAAAGGTACATGACAATGATACTAAAGAACTATCGACGTCATCTAATTAATTAATAAAATTAATGTTTGAAGGTTTTAAAACCATATTTATAAGATTAGAAAAATTGCGAAACTATTCAGGTTAATTTTTTTATTCACATTCTGATATACAATAATTAAATACTTCAATTTCAAATATCCTACATCTGGGCTATACCATTTTGTCATCAGAACATTTTAATACATAGTATTATGAATATTTATGGTGCACATTTCATTCTCAATGTTACTTTCTTTTCCTTTTATTTTTAAATGAGAAGTTAGTCAAGTAGTGCTCATCGTTTTATGTTTTTGTTTTGTAATACGTTCGGAATAGACCGGTTATAAAAATAAAATAAATGGAAACTCTCCGTCACGGTACTGACGCTCAAAACTAACCGTCATCTACAACCAATTCCCAAGTTCTGTACACATATGTACGATGGTGATACACATCGATATTTGATTCAAATAGTAAAGAAAATATTAATATATACTTAATTTTAAAGTGATGATAGTGGTGGAAGAAAATACAAAAAAAAAACATTACGTGAGAAAGTTTTGTTGTCAATCATTAATCATATCTAAGTTGATGCAATACCAATATTTGTGTTTTTAAAGGCGTTTAGTATATAATATTATATTGAACCGTCTTCCACATGCCACTACGGACTACAGGTTATTTTAAAGGGATTATATTTGCAAGTTACACAAACACGCTTTACTTGAAAATTATCAAATATAAGTTATTGAATATTGGCCAAAACTTTAATACGTCCCGCAATACAGTATTGCACAATGTTTACATTGAACTCCGTAAACTTCCTGAACAAAGCCTCGAAAACGAGATCGGGAACGAGTCTTTACGATGTTATCCGATGATTGATCGGAAACCCGAAGTTATAAGTGTATCTTCATGCTGGGCTTGTGTATCTAGGACAGGGAATTGACGGTAATATGACAATATAATCCCTTTAAGTGAAACACTCCATCAAATAATTACTTACCAAGCACTTGTACATAGTGCATTGGGTCAAGTTTACTTAAACGTTTTATGTTTTCAAAGAGAACCTCTTATTATTCTAGAACACGCTCCAAATTGTCAAGTATTTACAATCATGACCACCACTTCATGTCCTAATTCATTATTTTGTAAGCTTTCATCTAGGTCACAAACAAAATAAGTTTTATCACGTTTTTTTTTTTTTTTATCTCCGTTCCCTTTTGAAGAATTCACATCCTCTCCTATATCTCAGTGACTAAGAATGAGGCATTTCATTAGCACATGGGGGAACTAGTTTATGGTACATACGCAATAAGTATGTACTATGTATGTAAATCTTTACACAACTGTTTATATGTTTGTATGTGTTCTTTGTTGCTTCACATCTTTTAAAAAACGCCATGTGCGTTTAAACAATATATGTTGATGCGTTTCTAAACGTTTTTCTAACTATCTTTTATATCGGGAAATAGTTCCGCAGTGCTATACAATGTATTATATGTTTTGTCCTTGTATTTTTTTATATCGGGAAATAGTTCCGTTGTGCATTATATTGTATTGTATCTAATGTCCCTGCATCTTGCTATATCGGGAAATAATTCCGTTGTGCTATAAAGTGTATTGTATCTAATGTCCCTGCATATTGCTATATCGGGAAATAGTTCCGCAATGCTATAAAGCGTATTGTACCTAATGTTCTTGTATCTTACTATATCGGGAAATAGTTCCGTTGTGCATTATATTGTATTGTATCTAATGTCCCTGCATCTTGCTATATCGGGAAATAATTCCGTAGTGCTATAAAGCGTATTGTATCTAATGTCCCTGCATCTTGCTATATCGGGAAATAATTCCGTAGTGCTATAAAGTGTATTGTAGCTAATGTCCCTGCATATTGCTATATCGGGAAATAGTTCCGCGATGCTATAAAGCGTATTGTATCTAATGTGCTTGTATCTTGCTATATCGGGAAATAGTTCCGCAGTGCTATAAAGTGTATTGTATCTAATGTCCTTATATCTTGCTATATCGGGAAATAATTCCGTAGTGCTATAAAGTGTATTGTATCTAATGTCCCTGCATATTGCTATATCGGGAAATAGTTCCGCAATGCTATAAAGCATATTGTACCTAATGTTCTTGTATCTTGCTATATCGGGAAATAACTCCGCATTGCTATGAAGTGTATTGTATCTAATGCCCTTATATCTTGCTATATCGGGAAATAATTCCGTAGTGCTATAAAGTGTATTGTATCTAATGTTCTTGTATCTTGCTATATCGGGAAATAATTCCGTAGTGCTATAAAGTGTATTGTATCTAATGTTCTTGTAGCTTGTTATATCGGGAAATAGTTCCGTAGAGCTATAAAGTGTATTGTATCTAATGTTCTTGCATCTTGCTATATCGGGAAATAATTCCGTAGTGCTATATATTGTATTGTATCTAATGTCCTTGTATCTTGCTATATCGGGAAATAGTTCCGTAGTGCTATATAATGTATTGTATCTAATGTCCTTGTAGCTTGTTATATCGGGAAATAATTCCGTAGTACTATATAGTGCACTTTATCTAACGTCCTAGTATCTTGTTATATACAGGAACACCATTCATACCGCTTGTAAGGCCCATGGGAAAATTACACTGAGAATAATCGTCACCACTTATGAAACACTATGACATATAATGTAAGTTCAAGGGTGCGCTCGTCGGACTTTCTTGCGCAACACAGTTTATCTAAATCTTATACCAAGCCTTGCTATTTCGCAACAACAGCATAATAACCCAAAATATGACGATAACGTTCTTTTAATATACTATTTTCACATCTGTATCAAAAAACCCAGTTTTCACATGACATAACATGAATGTAATTTTTATGATGCATAAATCATGACAATGTGCGTGTGCAATCATTAGGAACGACTGCGGTCGGATGGTTGTGATTCAATACCGCAATGTATACATTTGAACTTTGGCATGAGGGCAGTTTGTCCCAAGCCGGTTACCGCGGACGCTCATTTGTAATGCACATGATTCAAGATTCAAAGTTCTTTATTCAGTAATTTAAACTTATAATGTTTCTCATTGCATACACATTCAAATCAAATAATAAATGTAACACATGGCACACAGATAATAGATCAATATTATGTTAACTTCTATAAAATTAGAAATTTTACGTTTAAAAACATACAGTTTCAACTAGTTTTTGAGGTAGGACAAATACGAATTAAACATTTAAACATTTTGACAAATGTATACTTGAGTAGATCAGCACAAAAGATAGATGTGTACCTTGTGTATTTTGATTATAAAAGGAACTGCGAACACTAAAATCTTGATGAATACATTTACACAAATTTAACAAAAATGAATACTTCTTACTTTGCACCAACTCAATGAATTTTAACATACTTGGCCGTTTATAATACAACGATTTAATAAAGTTTTTGTGGATATTGTGATAACTAGGGCATATAAACACAAGATGGTATTCATCTTCTATGTCGTTAAAGTTACACGATTATTTTATGAATAACACGTATTTGTGTACCAATTTCGCAACATGATTCACATAGTTAAATAGCTGAAAATATTGAACTGACTTGTTATAACCCAATACAAACAAATCTGTTATTTTCTCCTTTTGGGTTTCCGTATCAGGTCTAAAACCAACAGGTCAAATTCTAATAATTGAGAAATAAAGTGAATGCAAGCATCTCTATGAATATGATGAACTATACATATTAATTAATGTTTCACTGTAGTTACTTTATAACGACATATACGTACATTGGTTTCCCACCTTTTTGAACGGCAATTGAGCTTGTGCCATTCGCCGTCTGTGAATGATTCATCTTGTTTACGCAATAGTGTTTTTTATTAGATTTTGATAAAACTGGAATGTTGTATCAAATAACAAGACCCCGGTTGTTTTAGAAATCAGTCCATTTTAACTTATACGGACGGAATTCTCTGTTCTTTCATCGTCAAATATACTATGCATTGCCTTGTTTATTCAACGGAAGTTATATATCTGACTTAATATCAATTAAACTATTTTGTATATATAACCATACTACCCCCAGATGAGGTAGACGATCAGTGAGGTTTGTATATATAACCATACTACCCCCAGATGAGGTAAACGATCAGTGAGGTTTGTATATATAACCATACCACCCCGGATGAGGTAGACGATCAGTGAGGTTTGTATATATAACCATACTACCCCCAGATGAGGTAGACGATCAGTGAGGTTTGTATATATAACCATACTACCCCCAGATGAGGTAGACGATCAGTGAGGTTTGCATATATAAACATACTACCCCCAGATGAGGTAGACGATCAGTGAGGTTTGTATATATAACCATATTACACCCAGATGAGGTAGACGATCAGTGAGGTTTGTATATATAACCATACTACACCCCAGGTGAGGTAGACGATCAGTGAGGTTTGTATATATAACCATACTACCCCCAGATGAGGTAGACGATCAGTGAGGTTTGTATATATAACCATACTACCCCCAGATGAGGTAGACTATCAGTGAGGTTTGTATATATAACCATACTACCCTCAGATGAGGTAGACGATCAGTGAAGTTTGTATATATAATCATACTACCCCCAGATGAGGTAGACGATCAGTGAGGTTTGTATATATAACCATACTACCCCAGATGAGGTAGACGATCAGTGGGGTTTGTATATATAACCATACTACACCCCAGGTCAGGTAGACGATCAGTGAGGTTTGTATATATAACCATACTACCCCCAGATGAGGAAGACGATCAGTGAGGTTTGTATATATAACCATACTACCCCCAGATGAGGTAGACAATCAGTGAAGTTTGTATATATAACCATACTACCCTCAGATGAGGTAGACAATCAGTGAGGTTTGTATATATAACCATACTACCCCCAGATGAGGTAGACGATCAGTGAGGTTTGTATATATAATCATACTACCCCCAGATGAGGTAGACGATCAGTGAGGTTTGTATATATAACCATACTACACCCAATATGAGGTAGACGATCAGTGAGGTTTGTATATATAACCATACTACCCCCAGATGAGGTAGACGATCAGTGAGGTTTGTATATATAACCATACTACCCCCAGATGAGGTAGACGATCAGTGAGGTTTGTATATATAACCATACTACACCCCAGGTGAGGTAGACGATCAGTGAGGTTTGTATATATAACCATACTATACCCCAGGTGATGTAGACGATCAGTGAGGTTTGTATATACAACCATACTACCCTCAGATGAGGCAGACGATCAGTGAGGTTTGTATATATAACCATACTACACCCCAGGTGAGGTAGACGATCAGTGAGATTTGTATATACAACCATACTACCCTCAGACGAGGTAGACGATCAGTGAGGTTTGTATATACAACCATACTACCCTCAGATGAGGTAGACGATCAGTGAGGTTTGTATATATAACCATACTACCCTCAGATGAGGCAGACGATCATTGAGGTTTGTATATACAACCATACTACCCTCAGATGAGGCAGACGATCAGTGAGGTTTGTATATATAACCATACTACACCCCAGGTGAGGTAGACGATCAGTGAGGTTTGTATATACAACCATACTACCCTCAGATGAGGCAGACGATCAGTGAGGTTTGTATATATAACCATACTTCCCCCAAATGAAGTAGACGATCAGTGAGGTTTGTATATATAATCATACTACCCCCAAATGAAGTAGACGATCAGTGAGGTTTGTATTTATAACCATATAACACCAAATGAGGTAGACGATCAGTGAGGTTTGCATTCACTTTATCGTCATGGGTTTCTTGTGTCTCATTATGATTACAGACGACAATGTCAAGAGTCAAGTTGTTATACTATATACGCTAAATGTTTAAGTGAAATGGTAATGTTGTTATCCCGGATGTGAGACCAATTAGGGTCGCATGATTAAGTACAGTTTATTAAATTCATATGACAAACTACGTTGGTGATTAAATGTGACCTATTTGAAATACTGCTACTAACAGCCAACAAAAAGCCTTCTGAATTCGTTGGACTAGTATATACTTATTTTTCTATACAAAAAATCTGCTTCACCATTTCTTATTATATGCAGTTAAGTTCCATTTTTAAAAGCGTAGAATAATCAAAACTAAGGAGGAAAACCGATTAGCCAACCATTTGTAATGAAATAAATAGTCATAATTTTATCACTTCTATCAAGCCTATTTCACGAATAAGATCTACTTATCTATTGCCAGGAGGCAGAAATAATAATGAGACTGTGGACCAATGATGGATACAAACGATAACTGGCCTAACCTAACTGCACTTACCAGCAATAGTACAAACTGCCTTGAGGACAAGGTTTGGTATTGGCGGATAAATTGTCCAATCACTCGGGCTTGTCAATTTTACATTTGAGGGGGCGATAGGAACTATCCTGATATAATGTTTCTGTCAATGGCACTCCTTAACAAAATGGTGCTGAGTTTTGTCATTAATATTTCGTTCAAAGTCTAAACGTCTTTCATGTACATTATAAACACATGAGGATAAGCTCGTTTTTATATGTAATTAAGAACAAGAGGTAGTCAATGATACAGCAAATTTATTTTTAACTTGAACTGTATATTGGTCTCGACTTAAATGGATGTTTGCCAGACATTGGTTCGCCTCAGATGTTTATACCCATCTTGACGAATGTACTCCAACAAAGCTTGCCATAATATATCAGTTGCCTCAACTTTCGGTACGACGCGCAAAAGAAATAAATATAAGTTCAACAACAGACGTAGTCTACAAAGGACAACATCCACCACAACATCAAGCGTTTCACAATCATAATCATAACCACAATAATAATCATAATCACAATAATAATCATAATCATAATCACAATCACAATAATAATCATAATCATAAAACATAAATAATAATCATAGTAATAACCATAATCACAATCAAAACCACAATTACAATCATAACCATAATCACAATCATAAACCACAATCACAACCATAATCATAATTACAATCATAACCACAATCACAATCACAATCATAACCACAATCACAATCATAATCACAATCATAACCACAATCATAAGCACAATCATAACAACAATCACAATCATAATCACAATCATAACCACAATCATAACCACAATCATAACCACAATCACAATCATAATTACAATCATACTCATAATCAATACTACACACATACAGAACTAACGACAGTCAGTCGCCATGTGCCAAAACTCATGAATATCATCCAAGTTCTAAAAAAACTTAATATAATCCATTTTGATAAGCAACACATGCTACTGATCGTGCATATCTGTAACGCACATGTTCGTTATTTATCGGCTTTCCCCGTAAATTATTTTAAAAAATCATTAAAAATTTCATAAACAACAAAGATTATGTACGTATACAGTTATTTGCTGTTAATTGATCTATAAACATTTCACATACTGTTATTTTCAAACAATAGTTTTACGACAAAGTTTAGTAATACTTCTTTTTTAAGTAGCTGATTTTTTTCTATATAAGCAAAGTAAATAACATCACTTCCGAATAGAGGTGTTTATTAGCCTTAATCTACAGGAATGTTTACACAGGTCAGATGCGAATGAATTGATTTACAGCAGGGCCTGTAAATGCTTATAAGACCCATTCAATGACTGAAAATTAAATTTTGTAAATACGTCCAGTTATCAGATCTTAAAACACAGTTTTACAGTTATAACAATACACATACTGGATAACATAATAACTATGAACTACTTAAATCAATAACTAAATATTGTTTGTTTTTTTACCTTTACATTAATTGAACTGTCAACAAATTCGAAATTAATAGATGTGCCCTGGCCTCGTTTTGGTGTAGATATGCATATTCATGAGGCAATATATGCACACTGCACTGATACAAAACAGTGTACACTGATGACCCAGATATTGGGTTGCTCCTATTATATGCAGACGCTATTATAAAGTGTTAATAATTCAAAGGTCAATTCTTGAACTTACCAACAATTGTATAGATTCAACTTATTATTCAGACGGTAAATGATTAATTGGTTCGATCTAAATCATTAAACGGCTCTGAGCACAAGCCTTAGTCCTAATTTCCCTTTAATTCAATGCAGATATGAAAGTATTGTGCGAGCTACAGTTTAAAGATGTACTTATTTACGGGTCACATATAAATTAGCGTCCATTGTCGCCAAATTCATGTTTTTTTGTCTGTTTATATATTTATCGTCTGTTACAAAACTGGGAGGACTACATTGATGTAGTTTCATCGGCATACAGACACGTTTTTGCTGCGGCACTTACATTTATTGTATAAATGCATAAAAATCTTAGCTATGCGTGTGTGTATAGCAATAAATATGATTTATGGATGAATGTATATATAGAAAAACACATTATGTCCCTTTTGGTCGGCTGAGCCAGAGAAACCAGAACACTTAGCAGTTGTCGTAAAACCTTAGCTAGTCCAGATATGTCGTAAAACCTGCTTGTTAATCACTCACTGTGAACTATATTAGTACACTATACTGATACACGGTTCATTAGAATGTGCATAGTGTTTTTTAAAAAAAGATAACTCATTTATTATTTCATTTTAGATAACATGTGTATTGATTTACTATATTTCAGATAATATGAGTACTGGTCAATTATTTCAGATAATTAAAGTGGTGATTTAATCTATTATATCAGATGGTAAAAAAGTTGATAATAAACAATATTTCAGATAAAATAGGTATATTAGTCTTATTATTTCAGATAAAATATGAGTATTGAGTATATTTTATTAGAGCATGGATAGTAGAAGAATGAATTATAAACAATATTTCAGATAAAATAGGCATATAGGTTTTAATAATATTATTTCATATAAAATATGAGTATTGAGTTTATGGATGGTAAAAGAATAAATTATAAACAATATTTCAGATAATATGTGCATTGCCAAGATCAGTCAAGTCTTTGTTCTTACATATCACATATGTACCTGTTTAATATGCATTATAAATATCGGTTCGTTGAGTTTAATACGCAGTAAAACAGTCAGATTTCTATCTGTTAAGCCATACAAGTATTCATAAAACTGCCAACAATGTGCACAGTGTAGCCAGTGATTAATGGCGAAATATTACCCGGCATACCAGGTTTTATATTTCGCTGTAAATGTGGAGTCATTGTGACATTGTTTTTTACGAGGTCACCAAACTCAAAATATATAAATATATAAAAATAACTGTTTACCTCGTTTGCGTTTCACAATACGTCAACTGTTTGTTATGTTAATCCGAAATCTGATATTATAAAAAACTAATTAACGTTGGCAAACCGTAGTTGATTTATAACAAGTTTTAAAGTAATCTCTTGTCTTCCTTACACCAATCTATATACTGTCCGACCCTGTAGTGTACGATTCGTTTTATAACGCTGAATCAAATGTTATTATCAGATAGTTCATCTACTCAAATTATAAGTGACCGTGAGACGGTTGTTGCTTTTTATAAGAGGTGCTGGGCCAATCGGATCTCAGTAATTACCCACTCGCTCTTTCATAACAACTATTTCCCATGGTTGGAAAGAGGAGAGTCAATGACTATTGCATCAATAAGTTTATTAGTAAATAAAATTGGTATGTCACTGTGCTGATCTGTATTTATAGAATAGTAATATACATGCTATGTTGCACAAGTGAATCGTTAAAAATGATATCGAATTAGAGGAAGAGTGACAGGTTTTGTGGCAGGATGCGGTATTTGCGGATATACTTAATTGCAAAATGCTCAATTTTCATTTGCTTAACGTTTCCATGATACTATTGTGACTGAAATCGCACTGCTACATATTTACGTATTACATGTATTTCATAAAGTTAAAAAGAAAATTCGATCCGTTAAATCGGCTTCAAACAATCGATATTTTGGGGGGATTGTTTAGGGAGAGTTTTAAAAGTTGTACATTAAAACCACACGCAGGCGTATGATTTCGTAATAATTTATATCCGGTTAGGTTTTGATATAAACTTCAACAGTCCTTTTTTATCCGGAGACGGTTATGAAAGTCCGGAAGAAGGCATACATCCTTTGGTATAGCATGTGTTGATCCAATGTCTCAGTAACCAGCATTCGGACCCAGTTTCTTGTCACATGACGTTTGTTTTATCTTTGACTTTTATGTTGTCGTAAAGCAGTCACTTGTGCGAAAGTGTAACAAAGTTTAGATGGTATATGCCGTATGCATTGAGCATGTACAGTATTTCGGTTTGACGTGAACACTGTGTTGTTCGTAAACTTCCCTAACTATAATATATCCTTTGACCTTTGCATAAATAATGATGATGATCATAAACACTCATGAAAGAGCTTATATCAGATTGATACGAACATGCATGGTCTGTCTATGGGGGTTACGAAGAAAATGTGCTTTTTCGAAGAATATGAGTATAAATGTCCAGAGGGAAGCAAAGTGGACTGTTAATCACACCCTGTGATATAACTTACAATGTTTTATAAAACTATTTCTTGTACCGTCAAAACGAACACATACATATTTGCTGCAGATTGTTGAATTGTAAAACACAGGCCCTATCTTACTGTAGCTATTGGACAGCTATAAAGTAAATAATGGAAAGGTAGGACTCTTTAAAAAGACCAAAATAAATGAATCCATGATCCCTGACCGATTTCAATGAAATAAAGTTATAGCGTAAGTAGAAAATAATAATCTATACATATACATCATGTAATAACAACAGATATGTCGCGTTTCACCTATAAAATAAATATTTTACGTTCCTAAACTACTCCACCATTTGCTCTGCTTAGTTGCACGGTGAATATATATTGTATGATTTTGATTGATTAGCATGTGCCGTTTAACAGATGGCGGGAAATACGTTTCGGTCTTTCCGCACACACACGATGACGTTAAACGTTAGTTGAACATTATGGAACAATACTTATTTAAGTGTTTTCACCAAGGGTATATTATTTGACATATTTTCATCTTTATTATGTAATACTTCTGATATATTCTAACCAAATTTCAAAATGTAAGGTTTAAATTTTGGCTAATCAAGCAATGATGACATATTCACTCCGTGTCAGTACCGGATGTGTAAAGCCAGCGTAAATGTAGAAACTTTGATTTCGCAGAAAAATGCATATTTCTTGCTAACTACTGTTTTAAAAGAAATCAATATAGTCAATAAGTTTATTATGATATTGTCCAAGGATTTAATTTAGATTTTCTCCCTTTTCACCTTAACATTCATCAAACCAGATATGATCTTTTTGAAGTGTCCTACCTTTCCATTGTTTATTTACTATATATAGCTAGCCAAAAGCTAAGTAAGATAGGGCCTGTGTTGTCAAATAACCTTATCAATGCTAATACTCGGTGTAAATTGAATGACATATATAATAATGCGCTAAAAACCAAAAGTTTATATATTTCACCCAAAAGCAAAAGTATTCGTTTGCATGAAGAAGAATCACCATTATCTATCAGTTTTAATGGTGAAGACAATTTATTGCAGTAAAAGTGAAAAGTTTCTTGGTGTAACAATCGATAAAACTCTTTCTTGGGATGAACATGTTGACAAAATCCTCATAAATGTAATTTATTATTATATCTTTTATCACGTATTAAGATTTTTCTTTCAGTTCGAATGCGAAAAATGTTTTTCAGTGCATTTTATTTTTACCCCATCTTGATTATTGTTGTGTTATAAGGGGAAATTGTAATTCATATTAAGAAAATAAAGTTGTAGGATTTAAAAAAAGGGCTGCAAGACTAATCCTTGATAAAACATTTGACACACCTTCTATTGAACTGTTTGCTGAACTGGAATGGATTACTTTCCCTGAAAGGGTAAACCTTCAAAAAGCAGTTCTGATATATAAGACGTTACATAACATTGCCCCGTCGTATCTTAGCGATGCATTTGTTCTATATACTGATATGCATTCAAGAAATTTAAGATTTTTGTCTAACCTAAATGTATATATTCCCCGACCAAATCTTGAGATTTTTAGACGATCTTTAATAAATTCGGGTTAAAATATTTTGAACAGTTTCCATATACTTTTAAAAAATGCCAATTCAGTGAACTCTTTCAAAACTTTATATTTGCGATGAGTTAAAGCCCAGGCTCATATCAACTGGCTCATAACCCTCTAATATATATTACTGTTTGTATTACACGCACTGTCAAATTATATTCATTATTCATATTCTTGTACCTAAAATCGAGGAATTAATTCTTATGCTGTTATTGTTTTTTGTTTTATGTGTAACTGTTTTATTTAGCACATTGATGTCATTAATGTATATATGTTTGAGAGGCTCATGGAAGATTGACTTGTTCAAATGGGTTCTCTCGTTAAATAAAGACTTTGTTACTACTACTATCATATTATTGTTATTATTACATTTTACAAGAATTGGTGTATGACTCTATGTCACGGACCGGAAGTTTAGGACAATGACAATCGTAATAACAATATACTTTTTAAACTATTGTGTTTTTACTCATCGATTTTTCATATTTCTTGGCGGTGTATACATATCAACCGGAACCTCGTGAGCAGTGAGAGTAAGACAATTACAATTATTGATGGACGCCGCACGAGGCCAAAATGCCGAAGGATGGCGGAATTCCCCCGAGTATACTATTTGAGGCACTGGACTTTCCTCTCTATTACAAGTGTATTTAGTTATCTATTCCTAGAAGAGCTGCTATCTGATGACGTGCTAAGCGCTTATGCATTGTTTTGACTTATCTCGTGCTCGTTCCGGAAAATTCGTTTATAGAATATGTGACAGATAGCTCACGGTTTATCATTTGACTTATCAAAACAAACAGCTGCTTCGCTTTACACGTTTTATTATGATTTTATGTGTTATTTCGAGTTTACTGAAATTGTATTAGAAACAAAAGAATCATATATCGCCTATCTTCGTTGATTTCCGAAGTATGGATAGATGTGCTTTTTGCTTGTTATTTCATACATTAAATTTAAATACGAATTCGGTACTTTGCTCTCATTTTAAAAAGCAAAACCCAATGTATTCTAAAAAAGTTGTGTATAAAGACGGTTAGTAGTAAAGGGTGCGGAAGCAGATATTTTTCTGTATTTTAAGTCCTATTTTACATGCAGATATCATTTACATAATAGGTCAGGTAAACGTCTATTTCATAAGATGTTTAAAGTAAAACTATACGTTACTTAACCGATACGCTTGCAAAGACAATAGTCTAAACGACATGTCCTATATTCTTTTGTAACTGATTCTAAACTGTGATGCTTCTTTAAAGACGAATATGATTCTGCCTGAGGACAGAGACTGAAAAGATATCTACCCGAGGACAACGACTGATAAGGTAGCTACCCGAGGATAAAGACTGAAAAGATATCTACCCGAGGACAACGACTGATAAGGTAGCTACCCGAGGATAAAGACTGAAAAGATATCTACCCGAGGACAACGACTGATAAGGTAGCTACCCGAGGATAAAGACTGAAAAGGTATCTACCCGGGGACAAAGACTGAAAATATATCTAGCCGAGGACAAAGACTGAAAAGGTAGCTACCCGAGGACAAAGACTGAAAAGGTTTCTACCCGAGGACAAAGACTGAAAAGGTAGCTACATGAGGACAAAGACTAAAAGGTAGCTACCCGAAGACAAAGACTGAAAAGACTGAAAAGATATCTACCCGAGGACAAAGACTGAAAAGGAAGCTACCCGAGGACAAAGACTGAAAAGGTAGCTGCCAAAGAACAGAGACTGAAAAGGTCCATACCCAAGGACATAGACTGAAAAGTTAGCTACCCAAGGACAAAGACTTAAAAAGTAGCTGACAAAGGACAGAGACTAAAAAGGTAGCTGCCAAAGGACAGAGGCTGATAAGGTTTTTGCCCAAGGACAAAGACCGAAAAGGTTGCAACCCAAGGACAAAGACTGAAAAGGTCCATGCCGAAGGACAGAAACTTAAAAGGTGGCTACCCAAGGACAAAGACTGAAAAGGTACATGCCAAAGGACAGAAACTGAAAAGGTAGCTACCCAAGGACAAAGACTGAAAAGGAAGCTACCCAAGGACAAAGACTAAAAAGGTAGCTACCCTAGGACTGGTACTGAAAAGGTAGCTACCCTAGGACATAAACTGAAAAAGTAGCTATCCTAGGACTGGTACTGAAAAGGTAGCTACCCTAGGACAGAAACTGAAAAGGTAGCTACCCTAGGACAGAAACTGAAAAGGTAGCTAACCTAGGACAGAAACTGTAAAGGTAGCTACCCTAGGACAGAAACGGAAAAAATAACTACCCTAGGACAAAGAACGTAGGCTTAAATGCATCTCTCCAACGGAAGAAAATATTACTGACCATAGCTGATCATAGGATTAATTTTAGACTGAGTAACTTCCCAAGAACAAATAACAAGTATCCGTTCTAAAGCACATACTATAAAGTACCTGTCTAGGGTAGATACTTAAAAGAACCCCTCCGAAGTCAGATACTAAAATAAGTGCAACGCAGTCAATGCACCTTAATCAAAACAAAAAAAGCATATATCAATTTCATCCATGGAAGCTCAAAACCCAAACGGTATTATACTTCCCGGACAAAGCTACATAACAAATGTTAATTTAAAAAGACAATTTCGTGTACAAAACGTGAAAACAACATAACAATAGTGTTATCAAGTAGATGCCAAGTGTTTACAAAAACGTAAATGGAGCAAAAGTTATCAAAATTGACTCTTGAAATCTCCGGTTAAGACTTCGAATGCCTTCCGCCCGCGCGAAATCATATAACCATATTCCGTTCCGCCGCCTACCCACCACCCAAAACAACAATAACAGCATACAGACGGGCTCGTATCTTGTTTATCTCGTACAAACGGGTGTATAAATCCCAAAATGGACGTTAAAAATTAAAATATTATATATTATCAGGTATGCATGTTAACGACTCTCTAAAATCCGTTGCAGTTGCCACCTCATCTTCTTGTTTCCCCGTCAAACTGTTAATTCATTCCTTATCCCGGATGGGTCCTCCGTGGCCACGTGGTCTAAGGGACCGTCTCAATATCACTAAACCTCTCACCGCTAAGGTCGTAGGTTCGAGTCCCGCTCCCTCCAAAACTTTTATGTGTGACAGTTTGCCAAATACTTGCAGAAGGACGGTGTTTCTACGCAGTCTGAGGTCTGGCTCCACCAGTACAGCTCGATGTGCCATATATAACCTGAAATGCGTTAAAATTGCGCTAAAACCCATTTAAAAAGAAACATATTCTGGGGGCCGCTACGAAACTACGCATCATTAATATTTAATAACATTACATCGCCACATGTATTGTATCCTGTGCTAAATATAGATCCATCCTATTTACATTAAAATATATATCTAACAAAACACTAGGTTAACACTTCAACTCTTAAAATAAACCTATCAAAATACCTGATATGTGCTATGCTAAATATAGTTTTGACCTGAAACATTAATACAATAAGGTTAATTTCTAAACCTGCTCAAACATGATCGTTTATTAAGTTATCTTTACATATGATCTGCATATCTATAGGTGCCCGTATGTTTATTAAACTATTTACGTATGTACCACTGACCTTAGCATCCAGTTCTCCTGTTTATCCTTGTTTTTTTGTATCAAGGTTAATAGAATAGGCTTTCTTTAACTGTACACAAACAGGCCAGTATCCGACGGTAAAGTATGTTTGCTATGTGTGCTGTTAGCGTGATCAGTGTACCTTGAATTTAGTGGTTTCAATGCATTATATACACTGTTGAAGAGCGCTTATTGTAGTAAATTAAACACTACTACTGCTTCTGGCTACTGCTACTTTACTACAAAAACAACAGCAGCAGCAGCAGCAGCATCACCACCACCACCACCACCACCAACAATAACACTACAAAATACTACTACTACTAAAACTACTGTTACTACTACCACTACTGCTACCGCTACCACTACCACTACCACTACCACTACCGCTACCGCTACCGCTACCACTACCACTACCACTACCACTACCACTACCACTACAAATACCACTACAACTACAGCTACAACTACGTCTATAACTACAACTACCACTACAACTACAACTACCACTACCACTACAACTACAGCTACAAGGACAGCTACCGCTACCGCTACCACTACCACTACAGCTACCATTACCACTGAAACTACCACTAACATTATTATAACCACTACCACTACTATTAACTCTTTTACTACCACTACAACTACTTCAACATCTACCACTATAACTACAACTACCTCCGATACCATTATGACTAAACTATCAGATAAAATTTCAGGGTTTCAAATTGAAGAAGTGGGGATGGGGCGTTAACTTAGGACGTGTGGGGTTTGGATGAATCCATGCTTTAGTTAGGGATTGGGATACTTAAACATTTTTGGTAGTTATTGTAGGAGTGCGTAGTGCGATTCTTGTGCCATATTTGCGGTATGTTTAAGGGATTTATGATGTATGTGTGTGTCGCCTGAATCCGCTAGGAGCTGTTACTACAACAACCACTACGTATAGACTATATGTCTATATCAACAACAATTACAACAGAAATAACAACAGCAGTATCAGCAACAGCAGCAACAACTCTAACAACCAGTACTATCACACGATTACTACCTTAGACCATATATCTGCAACAACAAAAACAACAACGGCAACAACAGCAGCAGCAGCAGTAGCACTAACAACCAGTACTACTATCACTACAACAACTACTACCTCTAGACCATTTATCTACACAACAACAACAACAACAACAACAACAACAACAACAACAACAACAACAACAACAACAACAACAACAACAACAACAGCAGCAACAGCAGCAACAGCAGCAACAGCCACATCAACAATAGCAACAATAACCAGTACTACTACTACTACTACTACTACTACTACTACTACTACTACTACTACTTATACTACTTCTACTACTACTACTACTACTACTACTACTATTACTACTACTACAACTACTACTACTACTACTACTACTACTTCTACTGGTACTACTACTACTACCTTTATCACTTTCACTGCCTCTCAATATCATAAATATTAATAAACTATGATAGTCATGTTCGTGGGTGAATCATACCTTCACGAGAGTGGCTTTAATGAAGTTGTTCTCCTTAACAGGATGTGCAATGATTGGTTAATTAACTAGCAGACAATTGGCCAACACTCAGTAGTTGTAATATCAATGATAAACTCTTACCACATAATGTGTAGCAAAATACAGTGCATTAGTAGAACTTAACAGAAAGAAACTTGACATTTAACAATATAGAATTTCTCGAAAAAGAAAACAGTAGTAGACTCGGCAATGGTAAGCAACACTAGCACGAACAGAATCAGGTACAGTAACTGTTGCAGTAGAAAGGGAAACAGTAGTAGACTCGGCAATGGTAAACAACAACAGCAAGAACAGTATCAGGTACAGTAACTGTTACGGTATAAAAGAAAACAGTAGTAGACTCGGCAATGGTAAGTGACAATAGCATGAACAGTATCAGGTACAGAAACTGTTGCAGTAGAAAAGGAAACAGTAGTAGACTCGGCAATGGTAAGCAACAACAGCAAGAACAGTATCAGGTACAGTAACTGTTGCAGTAGAAATGGAAACAGTAGTAGCCTCGGCAATGGTAAGTGACAAAAGCATGAACAGTATCAGGTACAGAAACTGTTGCAGTAGAAAAGGAAACAGTAGTAGACTCAGCAATGGTAAGCGACAGTAACAAGAACAGTATCAGGTACAGAAACTGTTGCAGTACAAAATGGAAACAGTAGTAGACTCAGCAATGGTAAGTGACAATAGCATGAACAGTTTCAGGTACAGTAACTGTTGCAGTAGAAAAGGAAACAGTAGTAGACTCAGCAATGGAAAGCGACAGTAACAGGAACAGTATCAGGTACAGTAACTGTTGCAGTAGAAAAGAAAACAGTAGTAGACTCAGCAAAGGTAAGTAACAGTAGCAAGAACAGCATCAGGTACAGAAACTGTTGCAGTACAAAGTGGAAACAGTAGTAGACTCAGCAATGGTAAGTGACAATAGCATGAACAGTATCAGGTACAGTAACTGTTGCAGTAGAAAAGGAAACAGTAGTAGACTCAGCAATGGAAAGCAACAACAGCAAGAACAGTATAAGGTACAACAACGGTTGCAGTAGAAAAGAAAACAGTTGTAGACTCAGCAATGGTAAGCAACAACAGCAAGAACAGTATCAGGTACAGTAACTGTTGCAGTAGAATGAAAACAGTAGTAGACTCAGCAATGGTAAGCAACAACAGCAAGAACAGCATCAGGTACAGTAACTGTTGCAGTAGAAAAGAAAACAGTAGTAGACTCGGCAATGATAAGCAACAGCAGCAAGAACAGTATTAGGTACAGTTACTGTTGCAATAGAAAAGAAAACCGTAGTAAACTCAGCAATGGTAAGCAAGAACAGCAAGAACAGCATCAGGTAGAGTAACTGTTGCAGTAGAATGAAAACAGTAGTAGACTCAGCAATGGTAAACATCAACAGCAAGAACAGCATCAGGTACAGTAACTGTTGCAGTAGAAAAGAAAACAGTAGTAGACTCGGCAATGATAAGCAACAGCAGCAAGAACAGCATCAGGTACAGTAACTGTTGAAGTAGAAAAGAAAACAGTAGTAGACTCGTTAATGATAAGCAACAGCAGCAAGAACAGTATTGGGTACAACAACTGTTGCAGTAGAAAAGAAAACAGTAGTAGACTCGGCAATGGTAAGTGACAATAGCATGAACAGTATCAGGTACAGTAACTGTTGCAGTAGAAAAGAAAACAGTAGTAGACTCGGAAATGGTAAGCAACAACAGCAAGAACAGTATCAGGTACAGTAACTGTTGCAGTAGAAAAGGAAACAGTAGTAGACTCTGCAATGGTAAGTGACAATAGCATGAACAGTATCAGGTACAGTAAATGTTGCAGTAGAAAAGAAAACAGTAGTAGAGTCAGCAATGGTAAGTGAAAGTAACAAGAACAGTGTAAGATACAGTAACTGTTGCAGTAGAAAAGAAAACAGTAGTAGACTCAGCAAAGGTAAGCAACAGTAGCAAGAACAGTATCAGGTACAGTTACTGTTGCAGTAGAAAAGAAAACAGTAGTAGACTCGGCAATGATAAGCAACAGCAGCAAGAACAGTATCAGGTACAGTAACTGTTGCAGTAGAAAAGAAAACAGTAGTAGACTCGGCAATGATAAGCAACAACAGCAAGAACAGTATTAGGTACAGTAACTGTTGCAGTAGAAAAGAAAACCGTAGTAAACTCAGCAATGGTAAGCAACAACAGCAAGAACAGCATCAGGTAGAGTAACTGTTGCAGTAGAATGAAAACAGTAGTAGACTCAGCAATGGTAAACAACAACAGCAAGAACAGCATCAGGTACAGTAACTGTTGCAGTAGAAAAGAAAACAGTAGTAGACTCGGCAATGATAAGCAACAGCAGCAAGAACAGTATCAGGTACAGTAACTGTTGCAGTAGAAAAGAAAACAGTAGTAGACTCGTTAATGATAAGCAACAGCAGCAAGAACAGTATTGCGTACAACAACTGTTGCAGTAGAAAAGAAAACAGTAGTAGACTCGGCAATGGTAAGTGACAATAGCATGAACAGTATCAGGTACAGTAACTGTTGCAGTAGAAAAGAAAACAGTAGTAGACTCGGCAATGATAAGCAACAGCAGCAAGAACAGTATCAGGTACAGTAACTGTTGCAGTAGAAAAGAAAACAGTAGTAGACTCGTTAATGATAAGCAACAGCAGCAAGAACAGTATTGCGTACAACAACTGTTGCAGTAGAAAAGAAAACAGTAGTAGACTCGGCAATGGTAAGTGACAATAGCATGAACAGTATCAGGTACAGTAACTGTTGCAGTAGAAAAGAAAACAGTAGTAGACTCGGAAATGGTAAGCAACAACAGCAAGAACAGTATCAGGTACAGTAACTGTTGCAGTAGAAAAGGAAACAGTAGTAGACTCTGCAATGGTAAGTGACAATAGCATGAACAGTATCAGGTACAGTAACTGTTGCAGTAGAAAAGAAAACAGTAGTAGAGTCAGAAATGGTAAGTGAAAGTAACAAGAACAGTATCAGGTACAGTAACTGTTGCAGTAGAAAAGAAAACAGTAGTAGACTCGGCAATGATAAGCAACAGCAGCAAGAACAGTATCAGGTACAGTAACTGTTGCAGTAGAAAAGATAACAGTAGTAAACTCGGCAATGATAAGCAACAGCAGCAAGAACAGTATCAGGTACAGCAACTGTTGCAGTAGAAAAGAAAACAGTAGTAGACTCGGTAATGGTAAGCAACAACAGCAAGAACAGCATCAGGTACATTAACTGTTGCAGTAGAAAAGAAAACAGTAGTATACTCAGCAATGGTAAACAACAACAGCAAGAATAGCATCAGGTACAGTAACTGTTGCAGTAGAAAAGAAAACAGTAGTAGACTCGGCAATGGTAAGGAACAGTAGCAAGAACAGTATCAGGCAAGTAACTGTTGCAGTAGAAAAGAAAACAGTAGTAGACTCGGCAATGGTAAGCAACAACAGCAAGAACAGTATCAGGTACAGTAACTGTTGCAGTAGAAAAGGAAACAGTAGTAGACTCAGCAATGACAAGAAAAAATAGCATGAACAGTATCAGGTACAGTAACTGTTGCAGTAGAAAAGAAAACAGTAGTAAACTCGGCAATTGTAAGCAACAGCAGAAAGAACAGTATCAGGTACAGTAACTGTTGCAGGCGACGCAACAAAAGGAATATAAGTAATAGAATCAACTGTGTGCTACAGTAGTACGAATGATAATGTGTGTAATTGCAGTAGTAGTTGGGGTTGGAATAGAAATTGTAGTTTCAACGGTAGCAGGAAAGTAACAGTTGTAATGCTAATAGTAGTTGTAATGGGAATAGAAGTGGTAGAATTAACACTAGTAACGGGTAGCAGAAACAGTATCAATTGTAGTAGCAGTAATAGTTGTAATGTGCTTCTCAACAGTAGTAACGGATAGCAGGAACAAGGGTAATTATAGATACATTAGTAGTTACGATATGAATAGAATCAGCAGCAGTAACGGGTAGCAGGAACATGGATAGTTGTAGATGCATTGGTAGTTGCGATATGAACAGAATCAACAGTAGTAACGGGTAGCAGGAACATGGATAATTGTAGATACATTGGTAGTTGCGATATGAACAGAATCAACAGTAATAACAGTAGTAGGAGAAAGAACAACCGTAAGAACAGAACTACACGTGAAATTACTTATCTGAAGCAGAAAAGGTAAGAGAAAAGGTAAAGTAAACGTCATACACGTATGTTAAAACAAAAGATGTGATGACAACAATAAATTTTAAACACTGACTTGGTGTGAAAAAAAATTGTATTGTACAAAAATCAAAACGTGAAATTGAAACAATGTGTAAAGAAAGATGTATACAAAAAAGAAATATTGGAAAAGAAAACAACGTGGATGCTACTTTATTAGTCTCAATAAACATAGCGAATAAAAAATAAAGGCAATAAAAGAGAATTCATTATGCAGATCTATATTGCCCTGTGATACGTACATAGCTAACACAATTGCCATGGTGAAAGCATGGTGTCTACTTTGAGGCAAAACATAATAACTTAACGATAGGAAATGCTTGTCATAGTCCACATTTTCTTCTAATTTAAGCATATTTTTTTTTGTCAATAAGGTGGTAATTTTATTGTTTCTATTCAATTTCATACATTAAAACATCTATCAGGATTTTTCAAAATGTTAAAATTGGCAAAGTTTTTTTTTTTATTTAAATATATCATATGTTTACGTAATAAGCACGTTTTTGTCATAGCGATTTCATCTAACATATCAAAATGTTGTATTAAAAAAACGTTCCGGACTTGGCCTAAGCGCCCAGGTTAGAATAAAATAGATTTCACGCTTAAATTACCAAAGTATTTTGTGATTCTGACTTAGATTGTATTCTTCATACGGTTGCATGTTGTTGAATTTGATCTGCAGGATATTTTCGAATCGCGAGATCACCTAGAATGTTTTGTGTGATACTTATTTTTTAGAAACGGTATTTCGTTTCAATTCCACCACTCCGATTAAAATATCATTTTGGTCAGGTTTTGGCAAAATTAAAATTCCAAACCATTCGTAATTAATCTATGAATAAAACCGGGATGTTTTGTATTAATTTTAAAATTGCTTCCTGACATTTGACACACAAATTATTGATTAATTGAATAATTATCAATGGAGATGGTTTATATGAAAAAAAATATACACTTCTACAACATTCTATTCAAGTGTTTATTATTAAACTATTTCCGTGTATAAGGAAATATCAAAGATGCGTCACGCATCCGTTATCCAGTTTTTAATTACCGCTGATCGTATCATCGTGGTCTGTAAGTAGATATAACGCCGTACAGATGTTGGTAAACACTTACATAAGTCCGCCTGCTTGATTAAACGTTTTGCAAGCGCGCAACTATTTAAAGGGACCGACGCAGTTTTAATATAATTATGTTATTAAGTGATTTCATGTTGGCCCAGTTATTGTGCCAGTATGGCTGTACGAGGACCAATAACTGGGCCAATATGAAATCGCTTAGTTAATGACAAGTTTAATAAACTGTTTCTAATAACAGGGTCAGTGTTCAATTATTATACTGAAATTAAATAAAAAAGTAGGCTAGATAAGTATTATATATATATATTAATTGTGATTGTATATGAAACAGATAGAAATGGGTTCTAGACGTGTAGCGCAAACTGTCGTAATTGTATATAATAATTCATACACATTAACATTTAAGATACGGATTGATATCTTTAATAGTGTCAACCTCAACAATACAATACCTTCTTTTATCCCAAGTTTATTTAATGATTGAATTTGTGTTTCAAATGACCAGAAAGAGTCGTATTTGCCCAGTTCCAGTTGATATTGGCCTTGTTTTTTCGTATTAGTCGAGTATGGCTGGGTTTGTATTAGCCGAGTTCGGTTCGTAATAGCCGAGTTAGTTCGTATTAGCCGACTTAATTAAGTTCGTATTGGCCGAGTTCGGTTCGTATTATCCGAGTTCTTCTTCTTCCTTGTAAAGCCCTCGGGCCTCATATCGCTTTGATGGGCCAATATCAACAAGAGGCACATCAATCCCAGTTAATAATCTCTTTATTACATATTTTACTATATAAATATATTTATTTATTTATTTATTTATATATTTATTTATTTATTTATTTATTTATTTATTTATTTATTTATTTATTCAGTTATTCATTTATTAATCGATCTATCTATTTATTTTTTAATTTATTTTTTTATTTCATTTATATATCTATCTATACTTATCATATCGCTTTAATGGGCCAATATCACCAAGAGGCACACCAATCCCAGTTAATAACCTCTTAATATTTTATCTCGACAGCAGAGCTAATACAATAAAGTTTTATACTCATGTTCACATTGAAATATTAATCTTTAAGTGTTTTCTATCTGGAAGTTCATGTTTAGGAAATTATAACTTTTTTTTTCAAATCACCAATGGCGTCACACACGTTTGGTAAACATTCCTTGGATTTTAATATCACACCGAGAAAAAGTGATGAATTTGCAATACGTTTTACAATTTGTGTCAAGTTTGACCACAATTTATACGAAATAGAACGCTTTTCACAGAAATATCAAGGGTTATGGGGCATAACCAAGTAAAAACGAAATCATTTATACACCAGCGGTAGTCTAGGGCATGCGGAAGGTCGTGGGTTCGATCCCCTTCTGAGTCAAACAAAATTTTAGAGGACATTTTTAGGTCTGGTTGGACCGGTGTCAGTATAGTGTGACTTGGTGGAGTATCATACCAAGTGTCCGCAGCATGATACTCCAGTGTGATAGCCCATAGAATACTGTCTTAAGTAGATACCGTCGTGATATAACTGAAAAGTTGTTGAAAGCAAAACACTAAACTAAACGCTAAAAACCATACAGCAATATCATACAACAACAACAACAGCAACATCAACAGCAACATCAACAGCAACAGCAACAGCAAAAACAACAACAGTAAATGATCGAAAGGCATTCTGTTCGGGATCACACATGGCAGGAAATGTAACACACATTTTATTTTCATTATCTTATATCAGTATGGTAGAAAGCAATCCAAGATAGTTTAAATTTCTATCTTTTAATGTATTTTATTCATATTTTCCTATTTAAAAGACACTTATAATTCAAGAATGGTGTTTGAAGCCATTTTTCAATATATTTAGGTTATATATGGCACATCCAGTTTTATTGGTGGAGACCTCAGAATGAATCTGAGTAGAACCACCGTCCTTCCGCAAGAGACTGGCAAACTAGTGTTCGGAGCGAGCGGTACACATATTACGACAACTGTTTGTACGTTCTCAGTTTGTAAAGCTCTGATGTTAATAGCATCATACGGTACACACTCGACAGAAAATATAACAGATTAGCATTTTTTCTCATATTTTCATACGTGTAACTCAATAAAAGACATATTTTGTTTTATAAAAGCTGTTTATAATACCTTTTATATGTAAAGCAAAGACAAATATTTTGTTGATTTTGTCAATAAACATGAAACTTAATACAGTAATTGCACCATACGGCAATTACATGTGTAACGAATTATTTGATGCGTGAATATAGAGATTTTTGATTTAAAATTTGCCGTGTTTCCGTTTAAAAGCTTTGCCGAATGTGCAATACAATGATTCTGCTAATGGGGTCGATAGTTTAAGGATGGTATGTAGTTAAAATGGGGGAAGTTGTCATTGTGTTGACTTCCGCGTTGTTTAGTGGGACGCTTAAGGATCGCCATTGACGATGTTTATAGTTAACCCATGTTGTTCCCACGGTTTGTAGTGTTTACATTCTGTTTTGTCGATCAGAAGAATTTTTGTATTATTGAATTTATAAACACCAAGATGATTTTTTTTTTTGTATTGTTGAACTAATACTTTTTTCAATGGGGGTTTAACGCCTTTGTCGACACATTTCAGGTTATATATGGCATATCAAATTTTATTGGTGGAGGAAGACCTCAGAATAAATCTCAGTAGAACGACCGTCCTTCTGCAAATAACTGGCAAACTTTCTCGCTTAAGATTTTTGGAGCGAGCGGGACTCGAACCTACAACATTAGCGGTGATATGTTAGTGATCTTGAGATAGCGTCTTAGACCGCTCGGCCAAAGAGGACCCGTTGAACTAATAAAGACCAAGAAGTGTTGTTGCATTGTTGAACGATAAAACACCAATAATTTTGCATTACAGAACTAATAACAACAAGAAGTATTTTTCATTGCTTTACTAATAAACTCCAAGAAGTATTTTATAGTATAAAGTGCCAATTTTAAATGTTTATTAATGAAATAATTTATCCAAAATAAGAAATTATATACCCTGTAGGCGACAGAGCCGCCTCAACAGTATTTACCTTAAATAGTTATATTAATAAATTACACACGCACTTACACATACACATGCACGAACGCACGAAAGAAGTGACAATTTGTCTCACCGCCATGAAAATGAATTAGCAAAACCAACGTTTTAGCACGTTTACGAGGACCACATAAATTTCTCACATGTAAGGTCATCATCTTCAGTTAATACAATAGGCTGAAATACAGCCCAGCGGTACATCATTGTTGTGTTGTCAACATTTTGTTTTGCAGGTAAAACCTTTAGTGACCACGGTTATACACAATGATACTGTTAACACCATTAAACTAAAATCCCCATGCTTTATCTGATCTGTTCTGTTGTGCATAACGATATCTTGTTCGTGTTTTTCAATAAGATGAACATACTTCAGGACAAATCGAAGTATTTGTCAGATTTTCATCTCAGTTTGTCGTCGGTGAGCGTAGTGTGTTTCTGATTAACACTACAAAAAAGAAATCGGAAAGAGTCCGTGTATACCTGATTGAAAATTCCTTTAGAAGCAGTGAACGCATAAAAAAACATTACAGTCTTGGTTATATCGAGTCTTTACATGAGGAGTAATATATATATATATCGAACACGCTTCACGCCCCCTCGAACCCCCTAGTATTTACATGAGGGGTAATATATATATCCAACACGCCTCACGCCCCTCACACCCCTAGTCTTTACAGGAGTGGTAATCTATATATTAAACATGCCTCACGCCCCTTAGTCTTTACATGAGGGGTCATATATATATATCCAACACGCCAAACGCCCCCTAACGCCCATAGTCTTTACATGAGGGGTAATATATATATCCAACACGCCAAACGCCCCCTAACGCCCATAGTCTTTACATGAGGGGTCATATATATATCCAACACGCCAAACGCCCCCTAACGCCCATAGTCTTTACATGAGGGGTAATATATATATAAAACACGCCTCACGCCCCCTCGAACCCCTAGACTTTACATGAGGGGTAATTTATATAGCCAACATGCCTCACGCCCATACTCTTTACACGAGGGGTAATATATATTCAACACTCCTCATGCCAACTCACGCCCCCTAGTCTTTACATGAGGGGTAATCTATATATCCAACACACCACACGCCGCACCCTCACGCCTCCTAGTTTTTACATGAGGGGTAATCTATATATCCAACACGTCTCACGCACCCTCACGCCCCTTAGTTTTTACAGGAGGGGTAATATATATATTAAACACGCCTCACGCCCCCTCACGCCCCCTCCCCAGTCTTAACATGAGGGGTAATCTATATATCCAACACGCTTCACGCCCCCAAGTCTTTACATGAGGGGCAATAAATATATCCAACACGCCTCAAACCCCCAGTCTTTACATGAGAGGTAATATATATATCCAACACGCCCCACCCACTCTCACGCCCCCTAGTCTTTACATAAGGAGTTATCTATATATCCAACACGCCACTAGCCGCCCCCTCACGCCTCCTAGTTTTTACATTAAGGGTTATCTATATATCCAACACGCCTCACGCCCCATAGTCTTAACATGAAGGGTAATATATATATCTTACACCCCTCGTGCACCCTCACGCCCACTAGTTTTTACATGAGGGTAATCTATGTATCCAACACTCCTCACGCACCCTCACGGCCCCTAGTCTTTACATGAGGGGTAATCTATATATCCAAAGCACCTCACGCCCCCTCACGCCAATACTCTTTACATGAGGAGTAGTATATATATCCAACAAGCCTCACGCACCCTAATCTATATATGAGTGGTAATATATATATCCAAAACGCCTCACGCCCCCTCACATCCCCTCACGCCCCCTATTCTATACATGAAGGTAATATATATATATCCAACACGTTTCACGCCCCCCTCACGCCCCCTAATCTATACATGAGGGGTGATATATATATCCAACACGCCTCACTCCCCCTCACACCCCCTAGTCTTTACAGGAGTGGTAATATATATATCCAACACGCCTCACGCCCCCTAGTCTTTACAGGAGTGGTAATATATATATCCAACATTCCTCACGCGCCCTTATCTTTACATGAGGGGTCACATATATATCCAACACGCCTCACGCCCCCTCACGCCCCTAGTCTTTACAGGAGTGGTAATATATATAAATATATCCAACACGCCTCACGCCCCCTAGTCTTTACAGGAGTGGTAATATATATATCCAACATTCCTCACGCGTCCTAATCTTTACATGAGGGGTCATATACATATATCCAACACGCCTCACGCCCCCTCACGTTCCCTAGTCTTTACAGGAGGGGTCATATATATATATCGAACACACCTCATGCGCCTTAGTCTTTACATGAGGTGTCACATATATATCCAACACTCCTCACGCACCCTTATCTTTACATGAAGGTTCATATACATATCCAACACGCCTCACGCCCCCTAATCTTTACATGAAGGTTCATATATATATATATACATATCCAACACTCCTCACGCGTCCTAATGTTTACATGAGGGGTCATATGTATATCCAACATTCCTCACGCGCCTTAATCTTTACATGAAGGTTCATATATATATCCAACACTCCTCACGCCCCCTTATCTTTACATGAAGGTTCATATACATATATCCAACACGCCTGACACCCCTTATCTTTACATGAAGGTTCATATACATATATCCAACACGCCTGACACCCCTTATCTTTACATGAAGGTTCATATATATATCCAACACGCCTCACGCCCCGTAACCGTTACATGAGAGGTAATATATATATCCAACACGCCTCACGCCCCCTAATCTTTACATGAGGGGTCATATATATTTCCAACACGCCTCATGCCCCCTTATCTTTACATGAAGGTTCATATATATATATCCAATACGCCTCACGCCCCCTAATCTTTACATGAGGGGTCATATATATTTCCAACACGCCTCACGCCCCCTTATCTTTACATGAAGGTTCATATATATATCCAACACGCCTCACGCCCCGTAACCGTTACATGAGAGGTAATATATATATCCAACACTCCTCACGCCCCCTTATCTTTACATGAGGGGTCATATATGTTTCCATTACGCCTCACGCCCCCTAATCGTTACATGAGGGGTAATATATATACCCAACACGCCTGACACCCCTTATCTTTACATGAGGGTTCATATATATATCCAACACGCCTCACGCCCCGTATTCGTTACATGAGGGGTAATATATATACCCAACACGCCTGACACCCCTTATCTTTACATGAGGGTTCATATATATTTCCAACACGCCTCACGCCCCGTAATCGTTACATGAGGGGTAATATATATACCCAACACGCCTGACACCCCTTATCTTTACATGAGGGTTCATATATATATCCAACACGCCTCACGCCCCGTAACCGTTACATGAGAGGTAATATATATATATCCAAAACGCCTCACGCCCCCTAATCTTTACATGAGGGGTCTTATATATTTCCAACACGCCTCACGCCCCCTAATCGTTACATGAGGGGTCATATATATACCCAACAAGCCTAACGCCCCCTATTACCGACTTACGCGGTATACATACTATTCTCGAGCAACATTGAATGCACTACGCGATTCCAAGGAAACAGAAATTAAAGCAACGCTCAATTGGAATAAATAGAGCATCATATATAATTAGAAAATGATTTTATTATATTGTTTTAATTTTTAGAATAACTTGCACGCATTAGTACCAAGTATGATGTAAAACATTGGAAAACAATTTCCAAAATTAATAACCCTAAAGAACCGACGAGGAGTTTAAAACACTCATACAGAAAACCAGTGCACTAAATCTCTCATTAAAGATATATATCCTAAACAATTACTCGAAATAGCTTAATAGTTAATAGGTAGGATGTGCTGCAGGCTATCTACAGCATGGATGCTTGGCGTTATCACAGACCAATATAACTTACAATCAAGTGTTTAGTCTAGAAATTGTAAACACCCTGGACCTGAAGATCCCATTAGTAAATAATATCACATCTAGGATAAACTGGTGAAAAAGAAGAAAAGTTGGTGAATGTATGCGTTTGTGTGCGTTCACTCATGTATATGTTTGTGTCCGTACTGTAACATAATGACCTTTGAGCACTGACCTCTGTACAGGTAATGCCTCATTAGAGATGATGGCTTCTGCAGATATTAGATAATTTCTATGTTTATTAAAAAGCAGGGCCAAAACTCTCTATCTAACAGGTGATCAAGAATTTAAGGGTTACATCCAGGATATGTGAAGTTCATTATCTCAGTATGGCTTAATTATCATTAGTTAAGGAATGAGGCTAATTACCTTGATTATGATGTGCATTTCACAATATTGGTATGTTGAGTCATTATGTCCACCATGTATTTATTCAAGAATTCACTGATGAACCAACTGAATATGTAAAATCAATTATCTCGGCATTGACTTAATTAGTAATTGTCCCTCTGTTGTATGCATAGGTTGATAAGCGAAACTTAATTACGTTATTTACTAGTAAAAGAGTGCGGTTACTTAAAGGGATTATATTGGCAAGTAACACAAACACGCTGTTAATCCATACTTTTCCTGTATACAGTGTGCACAAAATAATGCTTATGTATTGACGTATTACCTTTATTCACTTGAAAGTTATCAAATTAACAATAATTGAATATTGCCCAAAACTTTTATTCGTCCCGTAATAAAGTATTGCGCAATGTTTACACTTCCCGAACAAAGCCTCGAAAACGAGATCGGGAACGAGTCTTCACGATGTTATCATTGATCGGAAACCCGAAAGCTGCTCGTTGAAAATGGCGAATGTAAACAAAAACAAAAACGTGGTTTCAGGAACCCGATGTTTGTAATAAAGAGGTTATGCAATTAGACAAGTAAGACGCTTATATCTCTAAGTTATAAGTGTATCTTTATGCTGGGCGTGTGTATTTAGGACAGGGAATTGACGGTAATATGGCAATATAATCCCTTTAAATTGTTACGATATATATTTCATAATGTTGGTGTTGTTTAGTCATTATCTACATAATATGGGTATCAAATGGTTCCCCGATTAAACAACTAAATATGTAAAATCAATTATCGTGGCATTTAATTGTCTAAACAGATTTATAATTTTGTTTACTAGTTAAAGGTACCACAATTAGGTTGATTAGATAGTTGATAATAAATATATAAACTCGAGAACTTTAGTATCTGGGAGGGAAGGAAAGGGAACGTTGAGAGTGAAAGATGTTGGTTACATCTAGTGGACTAGTTGTTTAATACTAGAACTTTTTGTATATTTAAAATTTATGGAACTTGTTTTTATATTAGAACACGGACTTTTAAAATGTTGCTGAATAAAAATTGTGTGTTTGAAAATTCGAGTTCTTTTAGCTATGCAACCACGGGAGTGCAACAGTACTGATATGTATTGTTTAATTATATTGATGTCGCTCACTCTATACAAATCAGTGTCCTGCTGAAAATTATGTAGGACGCCCCAGCTTACGTCCCCGCTTACCCCCCCCCTCTCTCTCTCTCTCTCTCTCTCTCTCTCTCTCTCTCTCTCTCTCTCTCTCTGGAACGATTACAAATAAAATCTTGCCAAGTAGAAATTGGTTTTGTTGTTTTGTGATGGCAGTTATTTTTCACCATGACATCAGTTAATTGCGCAATACTTTATTGTGGGACGTATTAAAGTTTTGGCCAATGTTCAATTACTGTTAATTTGATAACTTTCAAGTAAATAAAGGTTGTACGTCAATACCTAATCATTATTTTTGTGCACACTACATACAGGAAAAGTCTGGATTAACAGCGTGTTTGTGTTACTTGCCAATATAAGCCCTTTACTGGTTATATTATCAATCGATTTGATATGTAAATGAGGCAACCCCAAGCGGCGTTCTCGCGGTGACCTCTGCTGTCGCTTCTGATTACTTTATTTATTTTATATACGTTTCTATCGATTGTTGTATTCTATTATAGTGGTAGTTGTGTCTTTCAAATGCCACGTCTCCTACTGTGTATATATATATATATATATATATATATACATATATCATCTTACTTATTTTAATATGTGAATGAGGCATGTAAAATGTAAGTCACGTACAAACAAAATACTCTATTTAGAAATTTCGTCATTCTATTTTTAGATGGTACCTCCCGTATAAGGGACGTCAACACATTTATCTGTTACATAAATTATGCAATAAGACAAATTCAATATTAACGTGTTACCTGTATTGGACGAGTCTAACTATAAATAAAATGACGTATTTACATTCAATATTTTGTATTATTCCTACTTTAAATGACTCAATGGAGAGTCTCCAATGAGTCATTTAAAGTAGGAATAATACAAAATATTGAATGTAAATATTATAATACCTGCCTATGTCCTGTGTACGTTAATGACGACGCCAAAATATGCGCTATTTGCGAAACGTTTTTTGGCGTTGTTGCGGTGGCGCAGTCGGTAGAGACGTCGTCATTAATGTGCTAGGCGCTGACGCCGCAGGGGCCGTGGGTTCTCCAAAGTGGCAAAAAATATTTCCGTAAGTGTCCGTAATCAGGTGAATTAGACATGTGTCACTCCTCTCCATTGAGTCATTAAAAGTAGGAATAATACAAAAATATTGAATGTAAATATTATAATACCCGCCTATGTCCTGTGTACATTAATGGCGACGCCAACATATGCGCTATTTGCGCAAAGTCTTTTGGCGTTGTTGCGGTGGCGCAGTCGGTAGAGACGTCGTCATTAATGTGCTAGGCGCTGACGCCGCAGGGGTAAAATGACGTAGTTTATTGTATTTTGCACACTTTTGAAAATTTAATGGATCGCTGTATTAGTATATGTATCTAACCCTGTTTTCGTTTATCCATCTATTGAAATTATGTATGGCATCTTGTGCATCCGTTCCGTTTACATACTAAATTAATCATGTTTGTATGACGATTGTCTGTGAATAAACAAAATAGTGATGTCTTGTGTGATATAGGTAATAAATACTGATACCTTTAAGAGTTAATACTCGTTACAGTAACATTTACCCCCTCTCCATACACTTATACGAAACCTATAGTTATTTATTTTTTTTAAATATATCAAAATATGTCTCACCAATTGTTAAACATAAGTTTTATCCAGTCCACCGTTCCACTGTTATATACTCCATACAAATGAACACCTATAATTATAACTCGTGTATACTCTACCGTCGGCAAAGTCGCTATATTGTACTTAAAACACTGCCCAAAAAATAACAAACCCGGTTTAGAATAAACTTATCACTATCTGATAAGGCAGGCTATGTTTTGCCAAGTACACAAATACTTTGTATTTTTCAAATATCCCTTCAAATTCCGCGAGTAAAGATTAAGTTTGTACCCGCTTCGCAGCTTTATATCCTGATGATTGAACCTAATCTTCGTGATCTTATCCTGGTCATGTATACTGGTCATCAGTGATTCACTACCAAAACCCAAGTCATGCTACCTAAACAATAGATAGCTAACTACCGGATATACATATGACCAGGCTGTATAAAAATGTCAGCTTACAACAGGTGACTAAACAATGGTCGTTTCTTTTATGTCCCATATAAAAAATGTAGACCATTGAAGAGTAAGTTTATGTTAGATTTTTGTTATTAGTATAATCCTTTCTACTTAATGCAATATATACGTTAGATTTATTTAACAAATTTGTTAAATGTTTTTACAACATAAACATGCCTCGATCTATGCCTACCTGGGTTACCAAGTGTACGCGTTAATATATCTTTCTAAAAAATACAACACATTATTGTGGTAGCGGATCAAGCCAATGAACTTGCGATCCTGGGCCCGTCCTCCAATACTTGATCGCATGTCGCACCGTTAAACTGGTAAACTACAAGAATTATATTAAATATTTACACGAGTTATTAACTGTCATATCAAAATATATAATAAAAAAGGTCGGAACCCAAAAACACCAAATAACACACACACACACACACACACACACACACACACACACACACACAAACAAACACCCCTCCAAACTGTAACCTTTAAACATCTTTTAAAATGTCACATATTTTTCCTCTATCGTTCATTAACTGGTCAGAGCATCAAATCTAAACCTGATATACTTTATACCGAATTATACGAGTTTGATGTCTTAATTTTCTCTGAAAATAATGTTGCGTCAGTTGAGCTAAAATTATTATAAAATTGTATAGTTCATGGTAGTATTGATCGCGTTGGACAAAAAAATCTTTTTCCAAAGGAACAATTCACTTTTTACCTTATTCTTATACTCTCTCCCTATGTACATTATCTTTAATTTTACTTGGAAACGCTTTGCTTCCCCATGAAAACAAAAATGTGCAAAAAGTTATTATGGCTAGCAATCATTTCTAAGAAATATTTCGTTTATTTTTGACATACGTCTAAAAGCAGATACATACATATACACCGTGGATCCAGGCTAACACAGACCAACTCGCCGAGAGTCCCCCAAACTTATTTATTTAAAGAGAATAAAATAGTAACACATAAATACCATCCATATTTCCAGTTCTCTCTATCTTAATTTGATTTAATCTTCTTTTCTTTTACATGTATATACATATTTGGTTGTTCAGTTACAATGCCGTTTTCTGTTATCGTGTCTCTAAATTTTCCGCTCTGTTTCACTGTAAATATTAAGCTACTTTATAGAAGAACTCTATAAGATTTGTATTATTTCGTTCTAATCATTTGTATTTTGAATATTGCACTTGTTTAATTGTAAATATGTATAAAACAATCCAAGAAATCAATCGTCCAAAATGTATTTTGGTTGAAATAAGACGCTTGAACACAGACATATCAGTAACACATATATACCTAATGCCATGTTAAATCTCGCTTATGATACTGATATCAAAGATATAATTGTTACTGGTGGTAGGCTTAATGATGTTTCATCGTGTATCCTAAACTATGGCAATAGTAGGGTCTGTTTCATAGTTATTACTGATCCTACATACTTTACAGAATACGCACCCTCACCCCCCTTATTGATGTATAAATTGTATTTTAATTAACAAGGATAGTTTATCACAAGGGGATAGATAATACTTTTAAAATAGAGATGTCAGGTTTCAATATCAAATATATGTTGTGTTTAAAGTCTTGAAACAATTAGACGCATATTTGGAAATATAAACGTGATAACTCCGCGCGTTTAAAAAATAAAATAATTGAAATCAACTGAAATGGAAAAAACAACACAATAATATGGAACACCACGGATAACTGTTAAACTGAAAAATAATATCAGTGCCCGAAAAAGACTATTCAAAATGGCAGAGGGATCCAATGAAAAGTTTCACATGATGATATTTAAACGATATCGTAATGATGTAGTCAGTCATACGTCAAGCTGGACGATTATATGAAGACAACTTAGCTGGTAACCTCAATTATACAACTATTTCCCCCAAAGACGGGTGATAAATATCAGCCATTGATCTCTTCAAATAATTGAGTCAGTAAAATCCCTCCACTGGATGACAAAGGATGACTAAAGATTGAATATCCAATTACTAATAGTAAGTGTTCATTTAGTAAAAATTTAACAATAAAATACCCAAAAGGAGCTACCGTCATTTGACTGACAGTTTGACGTCATTTGACTCACTCTGGGCGGGAGCTAGGACGAAAGCTGAGACGATTGACGTTTTAAAGTTGATGTTTGCTAATGCCGTTCCTAAGTATGTAGTTTGTACGGGACTCGTTCAGAAATGAATCAAGGGCGGAGTCTGTGCAATGCTATTCACGCGTAGACAGTGATGGCGAACTTTTTAATCATTAACAAAGAACTTAATAATTAAATTATTTTGTAGGCTGTTTCAACAGATAAAGAGCGACATACTTTTGAAAATTGAATTGATCCAATTACAACAGTAATTCTGCAATTTCCAGCAAACACATACAAACGTCTGAAGGTTTAAGAATCCAGAATAAATAATCATACAAAATTAGATATCTGATAAAACGTTTCATTCTGAGCACTGAACGCGTTCACGAAAAACAGCTTTCTCGGTTTTACTGATTATTTTTCATAAGGGTTAAATCTACTTTTGAACAAAACTGGACAAGGTCCTGGATTCCAAGGAATTAGAAATGATAACATCACGGAGTCAAAGGGAAGGGAAGACTTTTTACGTCCGCCGCATAGTTCGTACGCTTGATGTTCTGATAAATAATATAGGAAGAACAAAACGCCTTCAAGAAACGAAAATAGCTGACTAGGTTTTAACTCATTGAAACAACAATTTAAATGGAGTATCGTATGTAAATGTGGCTTTTGAAAGTGGCTCATTAACATTGAGTGTACACTAACATTCGTTTTCACGTACATACAACTAAAATGCATGTCTATCAATGTTGCAATTCAACACTTTGTATAATTACAGAGCTCTGATTATTCGTGGGTCATTTATAAACTGTAATTATTCGTGGGTCATGTATATACTATATTATTATTATTATTCGTGGGACATTTTTAAACTGTTATTATTCGTGGGTCATTTTATAAACTGTAATTATTCGTGGGTCATGTATATACTACATCATTATTATTCGGGGGTCATTTATAAACTGTTACTATTCGGGGGTCACTTATCAACTGTAATCATTCGTGGGTCATGTATTTACTATATCATTATCATTCGTATGTCATTTACTAACTGTTATTATTCGTGGATCATTTATAATCTGTTATTATTCAGGGGTCATTTATAAACTGTTATTATTCGGGGGTCATTTATCAACTGTAATCATCCGTGGGTCATTTATAAACTGTAATCATGTGTTTGTCATGTATATACTATATTATTATCATTCGTGGATCATTTATAAACTGTTATTATTCGTAGGTCATTCATAAACTTTAATTATTCGCGGGTCATTTATATACTGTATTATTATTCGTGTGTCATTTATAAACTGTTATAATTCGTGGGTTATTTATAAACTGTTATTATACATCTATTTTCGTTTATACATTATGTTAAACAATTATTTTTTATCATTTGCTGGATTTTATGCCAAAGGTATAGCCTTGATTGTGTAAAGAAATAGGCGATTGACGTGTTTGTTTGTCAACATTTATTTAGCTTTGGGGTTTAAAGCTTTAAAGGGGATTTTGACTACCTTGTCATTTTTGAGCCATGGGGATTTTGACCATTGGGATTTTGAGCGTTCCCCTCCTACTTGGCCGTTATCGCATATATACAAGCCCAAATCGCACTTTACGAGCCGAAATCACATATTTACAAGCCGAAATCGCAAATTTACAAGCCGAAATAACATATTTACAAGTCTACGGTATCTTTACTATCGGTTTTCTGTATGGTCGTCTCAATACCTTGTCATTTTGGATTTTTTCGTGTTTTTTTCTACATTTCAATATTATTCACTAAGGCTGCACTTTGATCAAGTATGTTAAACTACTCGCTTATAGATATTGTCCAATTGGTTGTATATTACCGTATGATGTGTTGGTGTCTAATTATGATGGCAAACACTGCAGTTTGTGCGAACAGGCATTGTAATAAACATAGCGCTGGTCCTTTGACGACGATAAAATAGAGATGTTATGCTTTATAGGCAATACAATAGAAATAAAATGCTTTTTGGGGTCTTGTTGGATATCGTGATACGCATTAAAAGAAGTCACTTGACAATACAAATATCATTTATGAACTTGCTAAAAGCAAAATGGAATAAAATAATCGTATTACGACTGATATTCTCTGTCAAATATATACCATATTGTAATTCAAAACAAAACTTGTGAGATAAAATTCTCTTGTGACTATATTGATATGTTTCAATGAACATCAATTAGTAGAATAGAACAGAGAATATTCCTAATTGAGTTATTCTGCGTATCTCTTCAATACATATAAACGCATTAAACTACAGTTTATGAGCAAGCGATCTTTTGGGACAATATTAAGCATACTTTACTGGATCCAGTCACGTTTGTTTTAATATAAATACGGTTATTATTTTCTTCTCAAATAAGTATATTTATTAGTGAATCTAGGTACTTAATAATTTATTATGTTTGAGAGGTCAACAACTGATAGTTATATAATTATCCAACGTGCATTCAATGTCTTGCTTCAAAACCATTCTTATATATGACACAACTTAAAAACGTATGAAAGAAACTAAATACCTTGTTATTTATTAATACTCAAATAAAAGACACAGTTTTAGTATAATGTTTTGATGAACATCTCTTGTGTAAATCTGTGTTTTGAAAATACATTCAAATCTATGCATTAAGCAGCCACCTGTCTTAAGTAGCCACTTTTGCTATTGCCGTTTCTATGCTTTCAGAGCAAATTAACCCGCATTAAGCAATAATCGTTTTAAAAGGCCACTTTCTCCGTTTCCCTTGACTGACTGCTTAATACAGGTTTAACTGTGTTATTATTTTGCTAAATAATATAATGTTCTTCACTGTCACCATGTATATATATTTTTAATATACAGTGTTTGAACATGCGACCTCAATTTTAAATATTATTGAGACAGCACCATGGACTACCTAGCCATGGAGAACCTAAATGGTTTCGAAAAAACCAACACAACTGACAAACAAAAACAACAAATAAACATCACAAACATACACATGTCAGCAGTGGCGGTGAAAAATTACTCTTGAAGCGTTGATATGACTATGTTTTACAGAAGCTGTTTTTGTTGAACGTAGCGGTAATGTTACTAGACATAGGTGATAAATGAACAGATTTATAACAAGTTAACAGCAAAACAAATAAATCACTAAAGGCTTTAAAAATGCCGTTAAAACTGCACGTGTGATGCAATGCACTTAACAAGACTACTCGTATAACCGGAATTACGATTAACAGCAATCCATCAATCCATGTTTTTGTGTCCTTTTGTGAAGTGGTCTGCATTGTTGTGTACACTTCATTCAAGTCTCAGTCATCCCGTATATTATGTAATATATTAAGAAATGTCTCGCCTAACATTGGAAAGAGATAAAAAAGTGAAGTATTAATAGATATTCCTAGAAATAAAAAAAACAAGCATAAAGTACCATCAGAATATGTATTGCTTGTAAACATCATACTATATGACTGTCATACTATACGATAAACAATCCCTTTGAATTACTGGAAAGAAAATAGCAGTCTCGTTTTTTTTATTGAATGTGTTTATGTTATATGGTTGGATAATATCCACTAGGATGAAAGACAACACAACAAATCAAGCAGGGAACAACAGTGAAAAACAAAACTCTTAGATACAGTTCTAACTAATTAGAAGTAAGCCAATAAATGCCCAACATGACAAGGGTAACACTTCATCGTCGCTGCTGAAGCTGTTGCTTGTGTTGTTTGTGTTGCTTGTGTTGTTTGTGTGCTATTTTTTGCTGTTGCTGTTAGTTCAAAATCATTTAGATCGTCCATGAGTAGTTTATCGTACTGTACCAACACTATATGCCACTGAAGTCGCACGTTCGAGTACAACTCGGTTTAAAATATGGTATATGAAAAGGCCAGCCATTGACATTTAGAGAGCAAATGTTTCTACTCAGATCCTTCTTGAGGTCTTTCTTCTCCATAATGCTAGAGCTTGTTATATTCTCGTATGGGGGAAATGGCTTTGGAACTTGTCTGTATTATTTTGAATATTAAGCGTCATTTTTATGCCATCGAGGGCTAACAGACGATCAGTTAACATAACCACTGTAACCTGGGACCCTGAAAGGTTAACCTGTACTCGAGCACACCCCATCTCCACAAGTAACTGATAACTTTCCCACTTGAATCAGCGGTGATAGAAGAATGATAATAAGACACAATGTCGTACATCAATCATCACGGAGACTGCTGCCGGGCGGGGATTCGAACTCACGACACAGTGATTAATATAAAATGAAAATGAGTACAAAGCATACATACAGAAGAGCTAACAACATAATTGGAATTGTCAGTAGGAGCATAAACCTGGTTAACGGGTGTACCCGACCTCGCCCTTCCGTCACCGCCACGTCATATAACGAGACAGTGTGAATAAAAAGTACGAGTAGTTCCGACCGATAATTACCAGACACACGCGACAGTATGTTCACGTATGTGACGTTTGACATATAACTACTCAGATATAAATAAATTGTTCACATGTGTATATATATTCAATATATGTTATTTTTATAGTTGCTTTATCTTGGTAAAGTGCAAGAAAATATTTGCACTTCATTTGAATATTTATCATGCAATCGACTTACTTGAAAACTAATACCAGCTTAACGAAACTTATGAAATAGATTGTCTTTAAATTTCACAGACAGAAAACGATGTATAAATAAACATTAAAATGGGTTGGACTTAAAGAGATATTTACTTACAACATATCTCAATTCATATCAACTTTGACCCAGATACTTTCGGACAACATGTGCTCGCCATGGGCATTTAAACACACTATCAGCTGGTCAAGTATACTACTTATTGATAAGTAAATATAGAACTTTATTCTACAAATAAATAAGATATCTTATATTTGATATTTAGCAACATGACATACACACAAACCATAAGCGCTAGCAAAATGCTTCAACATAACATTCAGCAAGACAAACTTCATTAACCTTCAATCGCATGACCTTCGACATAACATTCAGCAAGACGAACTTCACCCTAACCTTCAATCATATGACTTTTAATATAACACTGAGCAAGACTAACTTCACCCTAACCTTCAATCGCATGACCTTTAATATAACATTCAACAAGACGAAATGCACTCTAAACTTCAATAGCATGACCTTAATATAACATTCAACAATGCCATCTTCATCAAAAACAACAAATAAACATCACAAACATACACATGGCAGCAGTGGCGGTGAAAAATTACTCTTGAAACGTTGATATGACTATGTTTTACAGTAGCTGTTTGTGTTGAACGTAACGGTAATACTACTAGACATAGGTGATAAATAAACAGATTTATAACAAGAAAACAGCAAAACAAATAAATCACTAAAGGCTTTAAAAATGCCGTTAAAACTGCACGTGTGATGCAATGCACTTAACAAGACTACTCGTATAACCGGAATTACGATTAACAGCAATCCATCAATCCATGTTTTTGTGTCCTTTTGTGAAGTGGTCTGCATTGTTGTGTACACTTCATTCAAGTCTCAGTCATCCCGTATATTATGTAATATATTAAGAAATGTCTCGCCTAACATTGGAAAGAGATAAAAAAGTGAAGTATTAATAGATATTCCTAGAAATAAAAAAAACAAGCATAAAGTACCATCAGAATATGTATTGCTTGTAAACATCATACTATATGACTGTCATACTATACGATAAACAATCCCTTTGAATTACAGGAAAGAAAATAGCAGTCTCGTTTTTTTTTATTGAATGTGTTTATGTTATATGGTTGGATAATATCCACTAGGATGTAAAACAACACAACAAAACAAGCAGGGAACAACAGTGAAAAACAAAACTCTTAGATACAGTTCTAACTAATTAGAAGTAAGCCAATAAATGCCCAACATGACAAGGGTAACACTTCATCGTCGCTGCTGAAGCTGTTGCTTGTGTTGTTTGTGTTGCTTGTGTTGTTTGTGTGCTATTTTTTGCTGTTGCTGTTAGTTCAAAATCATTTAGATCGTCCATGAGTAGTTTATCGTACTGTACCAACACTATATGCCACTGAAGTCGCACGTTCGAGTACAACTCGGTTTAAAATATGGTATATGAAAAGGCCAGCCATTGACATTTAGAGAGCAAATGTTTCTACTCAGATCCTTCTTGAGGTCTTTCTTCTCCATAATGCTAGAGCTTGTTATATTCTCGTATGGGGGAAATGGCTTTGGAACTTGTCTGTATTATTTTGAATATTAAGCGTCATTTTTATGCCATCGAGGGCTAACAGACGATCAGTTAACATAACCACTGTAACCTGGGACCCTGAAAGGTTAACCTGTACTCGAGCACACCCCATCTCCACCAGTAACTGATAACTTTCCCACTTGAATCAGCGGTGAGAGAAGAATGATAATAAGACACAATGTCGTACATCAATCATCACGGAGACTGCTGCCGGGCGGGGATTTGAACTCACGACACATGGATTAATATAAAATGAAAATGAGTACAAAGCATACATACAGAAGAGCTAACAACAAAATTGGAATGGTCAGTAGGAGCATAAACCTGGTTAACGGGTGTACCGACCTTGCCCTTCCGTCACCGCCACGTCATATAACGAGACAGTGTGAATAAAAAGTAGTTCCGACCGATAATTACCAGACACACGCGACAGTATGTTCACGTATGTGACGTTTGACATATAACTACTCAGATATTAATAAATTGTTCACATGTGTATATATATTCAATATGTGTTATTTTTAATAGTTGCTTTATCTTGTTAAAGTGCAAAAAATATTTGCACTTCATTTGAAAATGTATCATGCAATCGACTTACTTGAAAACTAATACCAGCTTAACGAAACTTATGAAATAGATTGTCTTTAAATTTCACAGACAGAAAACGATGTATAAATAAACATTAAAATGGGTTGGACTTTAAGAGATATTTACTTACAACATATCTCAATTCATATCAACTTTGACCAAGATACTTTCGGACAACATGTGCTCGCCATGGGCATTTAAACACACTTTCAGCTGGTCAAGTATACTACTTATTGATAAGTAAATATAGAACTTTATTCTACAAATAAATAAGATATCTTATATTTGATATTTAACAACATGACATACACACAAACCATCAGCGCTAGCAAAAATGCCTTCAACATAACATTCAGAAAGACGAACTTCATTAACCTTCAATCGCATGACCTTCGACATAACATTCAGCAAGACGAACTTCACCCTAACCTTCAATCATATGACCTTTAATATAACACTCAGCAAGATTAACTTCACCCTAACCTTCAATCGCATAACCTTTAATATAACATTCAACAAGACGAAATGCACTCTTAACTTCAATAGCATGACCTTAAATATAACATTCAACAATGTCATCTTCATCAAAAACAACAAATAAACATCACAAACATACACATGGCAGCAGTGGCGGTGAAAAATTACTCTTGAAACGTTGATATGACTATGTTTTACAGTAGCTGTTTGTGTTGAACGTAACGGTAATACTACTAGACATAGGTGATAAATAAACAGATTTATAACAATTTAACAGTAAAACAAATAAATCACTAAAGGCTATAAAAATGCCGTTAAAACTGCACGTGTGATGCAATGCACTTAACAAGATTACTCGTATAACCGGAACTACGATTAACAGCAATCCATCAATCCATGTTTTTGTGTCCTTTTGTGAAGTGGTCTGCACTGTTTTGTACACTTCATTCAAGTCTCAGTCATCCCGTATATTATGCAATATATTGAGGAAAATCTCGCCTAACATTGGAAAGAGATAAAAAAGTGAAGTGTTAATAGATATTCCTAGAAATATTAAACAAGCATAAAGTACCATCACAATATGTATTGCTTGTAAACATCATACTATATGACTGTCATACTATACACGATAAACTATCCCTTTGAATTACAGGAAAGAAAATAGCAGTCTCGTTTTTTTTATTGAATGCGTTTATGTTATATAGTTGGATAATATCCACTAGGATGTAAAACAACACAACAAAACAAGCAGGAAACAACAGTGAAAAACAAAACTCGTAGATACAGTTCTAACTAATTAGAAGTAAGCCAATAAATGCCCAACATGACAAGGATAACACTTCATCGTCGCTGCTGAAGGTGTTTGCTTGTGTTATTTGTGTTGCTTGTGTTGTTTGTGTGCTAATTTTTGCTGTTGCTGTTAGTTCAAAATCATTTAGATCGTCCATGAGTAGTTTATTGTACTGTTCCAACACTATATGCCACTGAAGTCGCATGTTCGAGTACAGCTCGGTTTAAAATATCGTATATGAAAAGGTCATGACCTTCGACATAACATTCAGCAAGATGAACATTACCCTAACCTTTAATTGCATGACCTTTAATATAACATTCAACAAGACCAAATGCACTCTAAACTTCTATTGCATGACCTTTAATGTAACATTCAACAATGCCATCATCATCATTATTAATTTCACCAAACCTTCAGCAACATATATTCAGCAACATAACATTCAAGTACCCTTCAACTTAGGTCTGCTAAGCGTTTATTTACATGTATGTTTTTATAGGTATATAAACACTCGCACGCACATACACACACACGTGCACTCACCAGCTATATATTATAGTCTCTGGCTGGCAAGTAAGTTTGGTACGAGGTCCAACAATGTACCTTTAGAGAAATGACAAATATCCGTCCATTACACGTGAAACCTTACAGTGTACCTAAAAGTGTCCAAATGCTGCTGATCTTATAATAAAATGCATGTCCACTCAGCTCAGATATCAGTAATTACTGTATAATTCTACAAATATGCTAAGCTGTGGATACAATTAAGCTGCGGTGTGTACTATTACCAATAAATGTAACGATAACTGAGGCTAAATTGATGCTAAAATGCATAAAAATGTCAATTACTGTCAATCAATTGCCCAATACTAATATTAATGATAATATGACAAAGCCTTTTTTTAGTATAACAGAAAAAATACGATACGCATAAAAATGTAAACATATATTAATCTACAACACCAAAAAACGAGTGATAAATCAGTTAACACTACATTTCGCTTCATGGATTACTTTTCTCAATTTACGCTTAGATGTTGCACTTAACGACTCATTTCGATCATTAGTCTTAGTGCGATCCATTAGATATTATATTGATCTTTGCTAATTGATCAAAGTCTGACGTTAATATTGTTTTCGTTTTTCAAACTTTGTTTTAATATATATTAAAATTTGACCAGCAGTTATTTCAAACTTAAATTAACCTATTTTCAACATATTGCAAAATCAAGCGAATAAAACAATGCAAATAGGTTGTTATTTCGCCTGATCTCGCATTGTAACCATATATTTAGATTCAAGATGGCGACGATGGATTCACACAGATTCAAATTTTATTATTCTGACAATTGATTATTAAACTATTGAATAAGATTATTGGAAACAAGAGTTGTCAGAAGGCAACAAAGCTCGCCTATGAGATAAAACTCACCACCCATGCATAGATCGAGATTGAAGGCAAACACCAAAACTTAAACGCAACAAAACGCAAAAGTTTAACCTGGGTGTCTACAGACGACGCCGACGACGACGCCAGGGTCATGGCAATAGCTCTCCTGGACATTCGTTCCGGCGAGCTAATAAAAATTAATGTCATATATAATTCCTTGGCGCTTTATTCGTATAATTATTGGTTCTGAACAATTAATTCATCGACCTTATTTACCTTGGTTAATCACACTTCTTAAAATATCGGAATTTAAAATAATTTACTCTTATTACCAGCATTACCAGTAAAAGACAGCATCAGCTAAAATGTGAGCACTTCCGGGTTTAAAGCCCCAACTGCGATATAAAGATGCAAGATGGCTTTCGGGCAAGTTTTATGTACATGTAATTCTTTACATGGTTTAAATCAGAGAACTTTTTTTTCAAAATTACAAAGTCACAACTACGTTATTTTTGTTATAATTTTGCATCTAACTAGATTATTGTTAACACAATTAATTGGCAAAAAGATATTTTCAAAAACGTGTGTGTTATATTAAGCTTGAAAAAAAACCCCACTGCCAAATAGTTTAAATTCTAGGGAGGAGCGTATGAGGTAATGCTTTCTAAATTGTGAACAAATATACACAACACCCGAGTAATTATGTACTTCCAGAACACTGTCCCATAGCTGACAGGTATATAAAACAGCTGTTGTATATTAGCCACTCCTACATAGTTGTCTGCCCCGGTAGAAAGTGTTGGGAATTTAACCACCGATTATATCCTTCCACGTTCATGTTTGAAAATATTGTATCAAGTAATAGGATTAAAAGAGCGTGAACATATCGAGGGGTGAAAGCGAAAAAGGTCTAAGTGCATATAATTAATGAAGCACATGCTGTTTCTGAAGTGTGAATTATGTCTTAGACCAGTGAAACAATTATAATGCGTAATATTTTTAATGTTCCTCTAATTTACATAATTGTGAATGACCTATGAAATGATGAATGCAATTTTATCGCGGGATACAGGGGAGGGAAACGGAATAGCAGTTTGCAAATACATTAATTTTGTTAACTTGTAATTTTCATAACATGATTTCACCCGAATACACTTTTGAAGGTTAACATGAGGCATACCTGACTATAACTTTCAAATGTTGAAAAGGCAGTTCTTACGATACACAGTTCTATTCAATTTGAGATATTTTCAAAACAATCCATAGTGATTTGTTGTTACAGATGAGCAGTACAAAATATTGCATAGCGAAACATCACTTGTTCTAAAACAAGTGACTTTTATTGGACTTTATCGCGTGGAATAGAATATATATTGCACGTTTCAGTAACCCCATAAAACCGGGTCTGCTATTTTGTTTATGATCCAAGAGATCGTTTGGCAGATATTGCAAGCAACAAAAAACTTATTACATTACATCTTGTACTGCAGACAGTTCGACAAAAGCATACTTTGTAACACAGTTATTGTAGGTTGCACAACCGTTCGGCAAATAAATGGATCACTACGATCAACATAATTATGTTATTATTATGTCATAAAACAATGAGTACCATAACATAATATCATAATGGCGTGTACATTAAATGTCGCATATTTCATTCACCCCGCAGAACAGACTCAATAAAATAGTGTCTATTTTCCTTTTCTTTCTTAGACGCGTTCCATACTAAAGGGTGTTTTATATCAGGCATTATGCTATATGGGATGCAGGATGTGTTCAGAAAGTGGATGCAAATGGTGGTGTCCGTAAACCAGTGTCATAACCGGTACAAGATGACATACACTACTGATGGAGATGTAAGACTTCAAACGTAATAATAATAATAATAATAATAATAATAATAATAATAATAATAGTAATAATGATAATATCTGACACTGTGGTTGTTGAAGTTAACACATTTGATGAGATGATTAGAGAAAAAACACTGAACATAATGATGATATAACTAGAGAGGAAACACGAACATAAAGCCAGACATTCTTTTTGAGATTCATTTATAGCAATATTGTTGTATTGAGTTCAACTGCTTCAGGCAGAAATAAACATTGGAATGAATGTAAACTGGCAGACAGAAGAAGAGTTGAAAGATAAAAGGGCAATGTGGTTACAAAGATCAGATTGAAACAGATATAGGAGGGATAAACATTGAATTAGTGAGCAGAAAAGCTGTACCCTCCATGATTTATACGTTGTTGTCATATCATCAAATTCAAATATACTAACTAATACCTGTTAAATAAGACTAGATCTGGGACCAACTTTAAATAAGAAAATACGTACGCCCAATAGAAACGCTACTTCCAAAGAACATAACCTTCATTGCACAGTTTTCAAACGTTTTGAAATCATAACCAGTGTTATGCTTCTTTAATATTGCTTTCAAGTGTATTCGCTCGTCAGAATATCGAAGTAACATAGATATTTTTATTAAATGAAACCAATATCTTTGTATAGGTCTCACCACATATTTAAGTGTTACTCTTTGCTCTTTGCTCCATTTAAAATGAGGTCTAGGATTTAAACGAAAAATATATACATAGAAAAATATATGTCAACAGCAGGACTGTATCTTGTCATAAAATATACAATATCTGATAATTTGACCATTTTATTTTATTATCGGACATTTTATAGCGCTACCCTCGTGCTACCGTCTCTTAAAGGTACAACTGTGCAGTGAAACTTACGGAGAACAACACTGATGTACATGTTGTCAAGATACAGGTATTGGGAAAAGTGTAAAATAATAAAGACTGTGTTTAGAGTTGATATTAGAAAAGATTAGGCATGGATCTTAGACAGATATGTAATGTTTCGTGAGTTTGGCCTTGTTTGAACCCGTGATTAACTGATATTCTGCATTTTCTTAGATGTAAAACATTACAATGGTAATATAATTGGGATAAGCAAATAAAGAGAGTATTTAAGAATTACGTTTGAAAAAAAAAGAATAGATGAGTAGTTATAGGATTTGGGGATTTGGCGGTCTATTATCAATGTTTCAAACGGATGTATAGATAAACCATGTGGTGTTTGTTTTGCGTTAACCTCAGGTATATATTTCGTGTTCTAAATATTCGATTAGTATGTGTAATATCATTTATTGTTTTATATTTGCTTAAAGATATTTTCTGTTTATTGTTTTCATGGGAGTTTTTCATTTTAGTGTGAATATTTAGGGAATTGTGAAAAAAAAAAAAGATGAACTTTATATGATTCGTCTTTTTTATGTTTATTTTGGTAAATCAATTTAATTGCGTTGTATGTTCCACAGTAGAAAACGTTCCTAGACTTTTCTAAATTGTTTAGAAACACTTATAATATTAAATAAGTACGCAAAGTTTTGATGATAAATAATACTGTGATCAAGTATTGAAATTTTGAAATGACCTTCTGTGATGCAAATTTATGATAGTGTGTAGATCAATAATTATGTGGAGCGTATGATCCAGCGGCAGCAACGACCCCATGATCGGAGGGTAGTGGGTTCGATCCTCCACCACGACTATGTGTGGTGTCCTCGAGCAAGAAACTTTCCCGCATATGCTCAGTACTGATTCTAACTAGGAAGACTTAGAGCGTGATTTGACTAAGTTGTAAGAACTTGTTTCACAATTGAAGTAAAATAAATAAGTTTAAACTTTCAATATTTATCTTAGATCAATGGTTATTTAAATGTTATTGACTGTTCTCATAACCTTTGTAGGTTCAAAGTTTAGTGCAAGAACAAACCAGTAAAGACCCCGGATGGTGATTTTTGTATCCAACATTACAGTCTAATTACTTGACTACTTAGATTTTGTTTTAAACTAAACAGAGAGGTCACGTTGATAGAAAGTTATTGACTTTGTGAAATGAATTTGTTAAAATAGGAACGAGAACATGTTTTTTTTGTTTCATACACAAATAGGGGTCTTGACTGTCCCAGTGTTCCAAGTGGCTTAAGGCGATGGGGTCCATATCATTAACTTTTGTAAGACTTTAGCCTTAAGATTTCGTACGAACAAAACATGACGTCTTGAAACGTGCCATTGGCGCATGTTTTTTGCAAATTGCAAAATGTAAGCGAAAAACTAAAACAATGCCCTTTTTGTATCGTAACATCAAAGTTCGTAAAATTACCAACGTTAGCAACCGTAGTTTAACCAGTCACAGCTGAGGTCGGTGGATTGAACCCAGATCGGCCCAACAATTTTATTTGAGAATGTTTACCAGCTACTTGTGGAAGTACAGTGGTTTTGCTCAAATTCAGTCTGAAGTATTTTCCACATAATATAAAACGAACATGCTATAAATAACACGCCATATGCTAAATCAAATAAAAAAGACATAGATAAAATTAGATTCAACGATATCTACTTTTATCATGTCACTTTAACATACACACAAGGCCAACGTATATACTTTCGAAACACCAGGGCAGACAATACACGCCCGTGCTGTTTTTCTATCGTAGTTAAACATTTATCTAAAATGAGATGATATGGTGTTGTTTTTTTAAGAAAATTAAAAGCATATATGAAATTGTTTTGCAATTGAAAAACAATGCCACAACTATATCCGAATAATGTATGATTTAATATTTAAATAAAGCAGTTGAACTGCGAGCCAATGAATTGCTAAAATACACACCCAGAATAAAGTGAAAAGGCTACAAACCTTTAATATCCAATTTATTTTAACAGCTATCCCTAAATACGAAATTTAATATTGTTTTAACCCCAAAAAATGGTACAACTAAGATGTGTTAATACATAAAATAGTCCATCAGAAAAGTAGGATACGAACCATTTCATGAATATACCATCACATCAGTACATCCAGCCGTGAACTATTTACTATTAAAGCATATGGCTATATAAATACAGAGAGAAATATAGAGCAATGTTGCAATCGCTGGCAAGTGGATTTTTCGATACTACGTTCTCCTATATAATCTCTAGTATCTATACTGAACGGAAGCACGTGTTGGTATTAGTTCACATGTCTGTGGAGATTTCACATAAATACCAACTTCTGCAGCAGCGGATTAACATGGATATTTGTAATTAACCTGCGAAGAAACCAACCAGAACTCAAACGATATAACAGCGACTCCGGTATGTGTGGTCATTAACAACAACCTCGCTTTTACACTTGGATAGAAATGTTATCTCTTACCCCTTTACTCCATAGAAACGCGTTTTCCCACACCAATCACAGAAAGCATTTAAAAACGAGCAATCTGAACACTTCCTGCACTGTTTTCCACTCTGTCAGTTAATGTAAACATAATTCACCCAATAATTCAAAAGCCTTCTATATTAGGTGTCCAATGGCGTCTATATTAGAGGTGTCAAAAGGTGTCTATTTGAAGTAAAGGGTGAAAGTTTCACAAATAGAGTCATATTTGCCTTATATCATGCATACGTGCATGCTACTGCATTTGTAGATAAGGAGTTCGGCGGGCTACTTTACCTTTATGTACACGATCTTGTTTTATAATATGGCGACGGAGAAGAGTGAGGTCGTGCACCGGTAAATCATGTTTGATCTCTTCAAAAGTGATTTAGCCTGTTCAAAGGCGGAGGTCCCTATTATTATTATCTTCCCTGTATGTATGTACTTTATATATACTGATTAGTGTATATACTGGACGGAACAGCTGACCCGCCATTCGTATTTCCAATATCTTCGTCAACATATGGAATAAATGAATAGGGTTTTACGGCGTACCAACACATTATTGATTATTCGACGCCAACAGGTAGGAAGATTCCAGGTTCACTCTACATGTACAAAAGACAACAAATTAACATACAGATTTAAAAAAAATAAACCAACAAATGAATATGCAGAATGAACCTAGAACCTTTATACCTGCAGAACTGCAGAGTTTCAGCAAATTCTATGGTATTACTCAAATTGCCGCTTCTTACGACATGTATGAGCCACATATGTCCTATTCTTGCCATCACTCATATGGCTCCCTGAAACCACACAGGGGATGATAATTTAACCATGACGATGAACATGACAAAAATGATAAAATGAGCATGACACCCATTTGGAGGATTCCTACCCGTTTGCAGAGATCGGCAGTGATTCTATTCTTAGCCGGAATAAACACATGGAGTAACGTTATTAATGTTTGTAAATGACATTAACAGACAATTAAATATGATTACATTGACGAAATATTCTTTCTTATTCAAGTTCAAATTTCAAGGAAATTGCTAGGATACTTTTCGTGAAAATACATAAAATGTCAGGCACATAAAACGTCAGGTGGCGGGTTAGCTGTTCCGTTCAGTAAAACTATAAATGTCTATATATTTATATTATGTATACTGCCGTTGTAGATGATATGTCTTAATGGCATGCCTCCTGATAAATCTGTACATTCCTATGATTTATGGTTCAATGTGGTTTTCACGTGGCATCATTTTCTTGCTTTCATTACAAAAATATACACTTAAAATAAACTGTAATCAGAACAGGAAACTAATTAGAAGATTTTAGTTTAAACATCTTTATTTCAATATCATACAGCGTGCTTTTCATTTAAGCCTCCTTCTTATTAAAGCTCTTTTTGTTGGGTGACTGGAAAAAAACGAAAAACACTTGATAACAGAAAGACACCGAAAGACACCTAGATTTAGCTATTTAAGGCATAACTGATCATGTTTCTATTATTTTGTATATCAGATATGAATTTAAAATTGTTTTTGCAAAAAAAAAAACCGTTTAAATATGTACAATTTGATGCGTTTTTACACAATATTTGTGTCAATGTGTCTTTCGGTTATTACGAGTTACTTCCCTTGATTTCGATCAAAACCGAAATACATTTATGTTTATCAAATTTACGTAAGTTTCTTTGTTTAAACATCAATAATGGTTGACCAAATGTATTATTAATATAAATCTAGAAGTTATTAGATTATGTTAATGTTTATTCTGATAGGTATAATTCAAGTGTATTTCGGTATTCCAAGAGTTGTCTTTTCTACCGTAATGCACAAGTTCATTTAATAAATAAATAAAGCAAACAATGTTTATATCCGGTTAAGATTATTTTATGAATAAATAAATAAAGGTGTTTTTATGGTGTTTAATTACATATCTAAAAATATTATTTTTTTAATAAAAATAACAATATGCAGCTGATTGTTTTATGTTATTGTTTGCCCCTTATTTTCTTGTCACCAAAGAAACTACAAACAGAGACATAAACATAATCAATATAAAATTTCCTTATAAATGGAACGGCCTGCCTTTTTGAGTAATTTAGCGTTATTATAAGTATTTTGTAGGTAAACGATACTTTAATAAGTGTATGGGCACTTCAATTATTTGGAGGGTGGGGAAGCAACCTGGGTATAGTGTGTGGGAAGAGTGTCCCTCTCCTGCTGGTGGCGGTAATTCTACTCTACCCCCGCTACCACTATTGAGATACGGGGAACCGCTCCGAAAAGGTTTGATATCTTAAACACTTACTGATGAATTCTACTCATTTCTTAGAAATACGGTTGTTATTTACGCCAAGTTTTTTTTTTTACTTTTATGCGTTATTATTTAAACACACACACGCACTAACGCACGCACGCGCTTGCACACACGCACACTCACACACACACTACTTAGATTAAAAGTTATGCAACGAGTATCAAACCCAGTGCACCATGCACTGGAAGTCAAGACTAAGGGGATCAAATTATGCAAGTAGTGTAACTCATACGTACAGATATGTTAATGCGTGGGTGTATCGGAAGCACGGGGTGAAAATTCAAAACGGGGTGAACAATTATTTGACTTTCGGTTATTAATAAAATACCATAACATCATTTGACAATTTAAATTTTTATTAATACGACATGAATACTGATATATTGACATCATTATACATATTTACAATGAGCGATCAAAGCGTGTAACAATGTCTTCATTGACACTGTGATTATCCATCAAGTTTAGATGTGTTTCATACTGAAACTTTTTAACGCTATTCCCATTCATTTTCTTCTTCAGACTCTTCTTCTTCAGATACTGCTTCGTATTTTATATATTTGTGTCGTAATTCTTATTTCCTTTTCCACTTGTTTCACGCCTTTGCAATTTAAATTACTTTATATATTATAAAGATGTATATCTTATTTGGTTTGAGAACAAAATGAGATATGTGCATTTTGATCATTTATTTCATACATACTTAAACAAAATAATTGTACTAATCATATAAGTGAATAATTTTATTTATTGATATTTATTGATATGTTTTCATTTAAATTAAAAGCACTGATCATTCATTCAGACAATAAGATTAAACAAACACATTATTATTTGTTGTTATAATTTTATCCATTAATACTATCCTTATTATCTGATATGTATATGTACTGTTGATATATTTATTAGTTTTATTATAAAAAATAAATAAACACAGTCAAGTATATAACATTTACCTTTATTTATTTATTAAATAATCTTATTACCGGATATATATACATTGTTGCTATATTTATTTTTTAAATGAACTTTTGCATTACGGTAGAAAAGACAACTCTGGGAATACCGAAATACACTTAAATTATACCTATCAGAATAAAAATATACATAATCATTACCCAATTACTTCTAGATTTATATCAATAATACATTTGGTCAACCATTACTGATGTTTAAACAAAGAAACTTACATAAATTTGATAAACATAAGTGTATTTCGGTTATAATCGAAATCAAGGGAAGTAACTCGTAATAACTGAAAGACAAGTTGACACAAATATTGTGTAAAAACGCATCAAATCGTACATTTTTAAAACTTTTTTTTTGCAAAATCAATTTCAAATTCATATCTGATATATAAAATAATAGAAACATGATCAGTTATGCCTTAAAAAGCTAAATCTAGCTTCTTTCGGTGTCTTTCGGTTATCAGGTGTCTTTCGGTTTTTCCAGTCACCGCTTTTTGTTTGTTTTTGTTCTATTTTTTATGTAATGCGTGAAAAGACAGTTTTATAATGTATCATTGATGCAATGTTTTATCTATGTATCAATTATTTATAGGATAGAAAGAGCCGTAAATAATGTTTATAAGAACTGATGGCTCGATGCTTTTGTACACATTGCGGCAGTAATATATATTTAAATCAAATCAATCCTCCTCCTAAAGACACAATAAAAATACAAACTATTTTGCGTATCCAAACTTTTGTATTGAATTAACCCTTTACTTCACATAGACGCCTTTGGACACCTCTAATATAGAAGGCGTTTGAATTATTGGGCGAATTATGTTTATATTAACTGCCAGAGTGGTAATCAGTGCAGGAAGTGTTCAGATTGTTCGTCACGAGCAATATGAACTCTTCCTGTACTGTTTTCAAAGGCCTTCTGTAATTATTGCGGGAAAACGCGTATCTATGGAGTAAAGGGTTAAGGCACATGATGCATTACCGTCTATGAAATGATTTGGTAGGCGTAAAAACGGAGATATATATGCATGCTTAATTTTTTTTGAATGGGGTAAAACGCCATTTTCAACACGTTTCAGGTTATAAATATCCAGTTTTACTGATGGAGGAAGACCTAAGACTAATTCAGACCGAGTGGAACCATCGTCATTCCGACAGTAACTGAAAACTTTCTGACATAAAGTTTTTGGAGCGTGAGATACTCGAAATAACGACCTTAGCGGTGAGAGGTAAGATCTTGAGACGGCGCCTTAGACCATTTGGCCACGGAAGGCCCTCTGCATACTTAAATAAAGGGTCGAGTGAAAATATGATAACAACACACAAAAAGTATCTAAATAAGAAAAAAAAACTGCCGCCATTTTTTGGTAAATAATAAATTGCATAAAGAATTTAAAATATTCATGATTTTATAAAATAAAACAAGACTGTAAAAATCATAAAGTAATACTTCGGGCTTACTGAGGTTTGTAGAAATCGTATAATAATATAAAAATTATATAATATATCAATACATTTTACACTGGAATAAAAAACCAGTACATGTTATTATTCATATCAATGAAATGTTTAAGTATATAGGTTAAATATGTATTTGGGCTTTTCGTATTAAACCAATATAAATTAAAATTATTTATATTATGGGAATGAAAAAAATGGCCCTTAAGCAGGAGAGACCAAGTTATTCAATAACATTTCAAGTAAACAACCTAAAATACAACAACAGATGATAATTACTGTAGGATGTGGATATGCATTATACACTCGTGCTTAATATGTTGCGATTTGACATCTCTTCCTGCATTGCGTTTTCATATCGCTTGCTTATATGTGTTTGTGTTAATTAACTGGCTGTATACACAAAATAAAACCAAAACTAACCAGTAAATAACGTGTTGGAATGCTATCAATTCACCTGATCTGGACATTCGCCAGATATGCACGCACCATAAATTAAAATGATCATCAAATGCGTCGGAAAAAAGATCATCTGTTGATAATAGCTCTGTGTACATTTAATGTAATTATATTAGAATGTTTTGTTTAGAGTCACAAACGAATATTTCGATGAATTTAACCCGACACAGTTTCTGATAATATTGCTCGACCCATTGATCTCTTAAAGAAAACCACTGGTTCTTTTCTGCGGACTCTAAAGCAATTCAAATATGTTCGTTTAAGCTCTGAGCTTATTTCGTTGTCGAGATGTTAGTAAAAGGCATAAGCTAACTCTGGTAAATGATCGTCTATAACAAAATATTTAAAATCTATTTTATCAGGTTTTATAGATATGAGAAAAAAACACAAGGTAATATCAGATTGTATTTTTATTCATATTACTAATATATACTTAAAGAGACATACACAGAAAAAGCATGTTTAAATTTTTTTAAGTTATTAAAATCGTCACAAAAGAATATGTTAATCTTTGTAAATTAATCGCAGATGTATCTAAAATAAAAAATGCAACACCGCTCAATAATGCATTTTGATATCCTTTACAAATTAAGAGTAAATATTTAATTGAATATGAGTTTGCTTCAATTCATATTTGACTTTTAAATAAGAAATCTCTGCTGTAACATAACATCAGACAACGATGTTAATATTATATTATATGAAACACCTATCACATGTATTTGTAAACGTATTTAATTAGTATTTGTATTGGATGTGAAACTGTATACGTTTTATAAATTTATTGATTTGTGAAATCTAAGCAAATTACAGAACTTTTAAACTTGGGAAAATACATATACACAGCATTTAATCTGCGTATGTCAAGTATATAGGTGTTTGATATCTTTTAACAAATCATTATATGGGAGGTCTTGTGTGTGTGAATATGAGTCTGCATATATAATATCATGGATGATTAGTGGAATTTATGATATTAACTTAAAAGTAAATTGTTTGCGCAATTCATTTATAAATAATAAAGTCAAGCCTCTTTTTGAAATATAAACTACAGATGTACAGATGCTACTTTTATGTGTTACAAATATTTAAAAATATTTACGAATTGTTTCATAACATGTGTCACATGGTATAATAAATATATTGTATGTAAGTATAATATATGTATATAATGAGAAACATTATAAGAAGAAGAAGAAGAAGAAGAAGAAGAAGAAGAAGAAGAAGAAGAAGATTTTATTAACTTAATCTGTTACAGTTTCTCATTACAAAACATAATTATACCACATATATTTACATGTCAGTTATCAAAATATGAATATCATACGCTTATTTATGATTATAGCATTGACTATGTTATTAAAGGTATTAGAATATTACTGAGGATGATAATAAAAATATTAATTATCAATGCTTTGTCTAATAGCAAAAGCTTCCACAATAAATTTACTTAAGTTAACAAGTTCAAGTTTATTTATTTATATGTTTATATGTTTTAAGTTACAAATTAAGCAATCTTGAATCTTGTTTACAGTGTAAGTCAATAAATTTATATACTATGTTCTGTTTTATATCAAAACGCAACATGACTTTGAAAAAAAACCCAACAAACCAACTGTTGTATTTGGTGTCCCTTTAACACTACACATCATAAACATACCCAGTAAAAGCGTGTTATTATTAATGTTTCTTGTTTGCGGTTTTGTATTTGCACAAATACCACTTTTTAATTAGTTTTTTTATTTTGTTTTGCGTGTTTTTACATTTTGTTACATCCAAACATTTTTAATTAATCTCACTTTCATACAGCACGTGATCAATGTATAACAAACAACTGGAATTCCTACACCTGTCTCTATTTTTATCTGGTTAAGAATTTAGGTTAAAATGTAACAACAGCTACACCAGACACTATGTTTATTTATATAATTGACAAAATAGATTCATTACCACATGTGGGTTATTTAGAGTAGAGATAGTTGTAAAGTAAACGAAGATATAAACAGTTACCCTTTGAAAATTATAAACCCTCCACCTGTGTTAAGTAGCAATTACCAGCATAAAATGTTATTTCACATCTGGTTAAAAGCCTCTCTTTCTTTACCGATTATAGTATCAATTCATATCATGTATTTTTTGTAGTTGTTATAACTATTTCTAATGTAAATTATCTCCATGGAAACTGAATGTCAAACAACAATAAAACATTTTTATTGTCGTTATGTTCCATTTTAAAAGTCTCAATTTAGATGCAGGATTTAGCTGTAGTAAAACCTAAGTGCTAAAATAACATTTTATGTTTTTTTTTATTATTTTTGAAACTGACCAGGATTTTGGAATCCCAAGGTCTAGAATGAGTAACTAATATACGTTATTATTTTATATTATTTTAATTTTGGACAGGATTTGTTTTGAAATCAATTTAGAAAAACATTATTTACTTAGAGTCGTAGTCAATTATGATTATGTCAGCATTTTATTAAATGCTATCTAAAGAAGTAAACATAAGAACTAACATAGACTTTGTATTTTAAATGAAGCTAACACAATTTAATAGGGGTTATTTATTTGTTCGGGTGTAAGATCGAATAATATTCGTGATCACCAAAAGTCATATTCAAAAGAAAATATCATTTTTTTGTGATCACGAAGTGAAATACCATTTGATCTTACACCTAAAACAAATACATTTTCTTATATATATATATCTTTATTTAAGTCTCATCTATGTACAAACATATAAATAAAACATACAGTAACACATACAACGTACATAGCCATTCAATATTAGAATTACAAGAGACTATCGCTATTAAATTAATTGACATAAAATATATACAGCTATCACAGATTATTCATGCTTTGTATTTTATGTATTTACAAAAATCATTTTGTTTATTTTGATCTCAATTTACCATTAGATATTATTGGATTAGTAAAAAGAAAATTAAAGTATTTTTTTTTTGAATATTTTTTTTTAAATTCATATGTTTGAAACAGTGGATTACCATAAATAATCCACTGAGATATATCTATAATTCATAAAAAAGCAATTAATTAGGGTTTGTTTTACAGTCCAAGGGAGATAATCAAAATGAAAATAAGAAATCAGTTTTGTTATCCTTTCATGTCATTTATGACCTTGGATACCTTTAAACAGAAAACGCGTTTTACAGCCTGGTGAGCTTGAGCCAGTGTCCAGGAGAATATAAGTCAGCTAACGTTTATCCGAACAGAACGCAGCTCAGGGTTTATTGTAGTTACCATTTTTTATGCAATACAAATTTCAGAGAAGCTTACACTTCCTTCAACCTGGTCTGGACATTTAAGAGTTAACTTTACATTTTTATTAATCAAAGTTATATAATTTCCTGACATAAAATTTTATTCGTTCGCTTCTGACGTGTGGAAGCAGATAAGTAAATCAAAATACTATGGATGGATAACAAATTAAAGTATATATTTTCACATACAAGTATGATTGTCTTCAAATCGAATAACACACGGTCACCAAAGTAATATTACCCCGTTAGTTTGAGAATACGTTCTGCAACATTTTTAATGAAATTATGACCAGATGTTAATCAGATATTATTGGCTATCATAGTGAAACTGTTACGTGCTGTGTGGCGGTAGTAAGAAAGGTCAACCTATATATCGACTCAAAAATTGTATTTAGGAAGCGCTATTATCATACAATGGAATTTGACCTATATTTGCATATACACAGGATACTCGTGGTAATCATGTGATTTAATGCCACACTGTGCAAACTATTGATTAATACCCAATATCGAACATTCCGTACATTCTTTTACTTCATTTAAAAATGTCCGCTATGTGAAATTACCACCATTTTGCAGGAGTTAACGTAAGACACGTTGACATATTTTGCCTTGATCCATTAAGCATGTATGAGAAAAGCAAAAGAGACAATCCCAAAATCTCTTTTAATGTTTTATATCAATCAGAACGTAAACAAGGTCTGGAATGAAGTAGCCTACTTCGGAGATGTATTGTTTTACTGAATTCGAAATGTATCGCCAATGGATACTATTTAAGTTGACCCGACACGGACTGTCAACCGAACACGCCCAATCATCGATTGATAATGTTTCCAAAGTACTACAGAGATGTATTGTTTTACTGAGGGCAAGATGTATCGCCATTGGATACTATTGCAGTTGACCCGACACGGACTGTCAACCGAACACGCCCAATCATCGATTGATAATGTTTCCAAAGTACTACAGAGATGTATTGTTTTACTGAGGGCAAGATGTATCGCCATTGGATACTATTGCAGTTGACCCGACACGGCCTGTCAACCGAACACGCCCAATCATCGATTGATAATGTTTTCAATGTACTACAGAGATGTATTGTTTTACTGAGGTCGAGATGTTTCGCCAATGGATACTATTGCAGTTGACCCGACGGGAACTGTCAACCGAACACGTCAAATCATCGATCGATAATGTTTCCAAAGTACCACAGAGATGAATTGTTTAACTGAGGTCGAGATGTATCGCCAATGGATACTATTGCAGTTGAACCGACACGTACTGTCAACCGAACACGTCCAATCATCGATCGATAATGTTCCAAAGTACTACAGAGATGTATTGTTTTATTGAGGTCGAGATGTATTGCCATTTGGATACTATTGCAGTTGAACCGACACGTACTGTCAACCGAACACGTCCAATCATCGATCGATAATGTTCCAAAGTACTACAGAGATGTATTGTTTTATTGAGGTCGAGATGTATCGCCATTTGGATACTATTGCAGTTGACCCGACACGGACTGTCAACCGAACACGTCCAATCATCGACCGATAATGTTTCTAAAGTACTACAGAGATGTATTGTTTTACTGAGGTCGAGATGTATCGCCAATGGATACTATTGCAGTTGACCCGACACGGACTGTCAACCGAACACGTCCAATCATCGACCGATAATGTTTCCAAAGTACTACAGAGATGTATTGTTTTACTGAGGTCGAGATGTATCGCCAATGGATACTATTGCAGTTGACCCGACGCAGACTTCACCAAACACGTCCAATCATCGATCGCTGTTTCATATGTACCACAGAGATGTATTGTTTTAATGAGGTCGAGATGTATCGCCATTGGATACTATTGCAGTTGACCCGACAATGACTGTCAACCGAACACGTCCATTCATCGTTATTATGTTTCCAAAGTACCACAGAGATGTATTGTTTTACTGAGGGCAAGATGTATCGCCAATGGATACTATTGCAGTTGACCCAGCGCGGACTGTCAATCGAACACGTTCAATCATCGACCGATAATGTTTCCAAAGTACCACAGAGATGTATTGTTTTAATGAGGTCGAGATGTATCGCCAATGGATACTATTGCAGTTGACCCGACGCGGACTGTCAATCGAACACGTCCAATCATTGATCGCTGTTCCATATGTACCACAGAGATGTATTATTTTACTGAGGGCGAGATGTATCGCCAATGGATACTATTGCAGTTGACCCGACGACACACTTTACCACCAACTACTAGAAAGAGACACTCTCAGCGCAGCATTAAAACATGTTATGGCATGATCAACACACTTTACTACCTACAACTTAAAAGAGACACTGTCAGCGCGGCAATTTAACATGTTTTTGGCATGATTAAAACACTTTACCACCTACAATTACAAAGAGACACTCTCAGCGCGGCAATATAACATGTTTTTGCATGATTAACACACTTTACTACCTACAACTAGAACGAGACACTCTCAGCGCGGCAATATAACATGTTTTTGCATGATTAACACCTTTTACTACCTAAAACTAGAAAGGGACACTCTCGGCAGGGGAATATAACATGTTTTTGGCATGATTGACACACTTTACTACCTTCTACTTGAAAGAGACACTCTCAGCGAGGGAATATAACATGGTTTTGGCATGATTGACACACTTTACCACCTACAACTACAAAGAGACACTCTCAGCGCGGCAATATAACATGTTTTTGCATGATTAACACGCTTTACTACCTTCAACTAGAAAGAGACACTCTCAGCGCGGCAATATAACATGTTTTTGCATGATTAACACACTTCACTACCTACAACTAGAAAGAGACACTCTCAGTGCGGCAATATAACATGTTTTTGCATGATTAACACACTTTACCACCTACAACTAGAAAGAGACACTCTCAGCGCGACAATATAACATGTTTTTGCATGATTACCTACAACTAGAAAGAGACACTCTCAGCGCGGCAATATAACATGGTTTTGCATGATTAAAACACATTACCACCTGCAACTAGAAAGAGACACTCTCAGCGCGGCAATATAACATGTTCTTGCATGAGTAACATACTTAACTACCTACAACTAGAAAGTGGCATTCTCAGCGCGGCAATATAACATGTATATTGCATGGTTAACACGCTTTACCACCTACAACTAGAAAGAGGCACTCTCAGCGCGGCAATATAGGTCTCACTGAACAATTACCTCCCTTACATGACGGTAGCAAGATTATTACGCCAAAGAAATTAGAGCTGTGTAAAGCGGTTGGGTAATTTTTTTTTAAAAAAATGCATAAACTGTCATATTTCTTTGTGCATATGGGAACATTTTTATGATTTCTGCAAAGTTTGGGTGACCCTGGGAACTGTTTGTTTTGCAACAAATGGGCAGAATTGTCAAAAATGAAGGGGTGCCATCAAACCATCGAAATTGTGAAAAAGCAACCTGGTCAACCCCATGTTTTTTTCTGCATATTTGGACCAACAGAGGACTATCTATGGGAATAAGGCACTTTTAGAACCATTGGTAATGTATCCAGTGTTCCAGAAGTGCATGTCTCTATATGTAGAACAGTACAAAATTAATTGGTGTGTGAGACGTATAACATGTTTCTGGCATGATTAACACACTTCACCACCTACAACTAGAAAGAGGCAATCTCAGCGCAGAAATATAACACGTGAAGTAGGTTAGCACACGTAAGAACGATACAATAACTGAAACTACAACTCTGCAAATGTGCTCTTCAAGACAAGTGCACTCTATTTAGTCAGTCGGTTACGAACTTTGACATATGAGGGCGTAAATAGTTTTTAAACTTATCAAAATTGATTACACACAATTGAACAACCGATGAAATTAGTTTTACATTTTCCGATGCAATTTCTCCATGATGGTATTTTACAAATACACAAATACATGTGAACTTAATCAATGTTTAGTCAATCAGTTATCTCAGAAGTAATTAATTAAAGTAATTGATAACATGTAAAAAGTCAAATTCGGACAAATGCAAAGCTATAGCATGCGATTCTGTATGTTTTATTAACTGTAAGTTGAATGTATAAAATAAATCAAATATTGGTAAGTGTCACGGTAACGTTATTAACTCCTACTGGTCAAAGTCATCACAAATAGTTTTACAAGGTGTTTGAATAGTATCACTTACCCTGTAAAAATCTATTTACAAGTATTGACGATCTAAGCCAAACATCAACAAGAATCTAAAAACAGTCCTGAAACATTACACTATTTTATGAGGATATGTATGTTTTATTTACATGAAACAAATAAAAATAAATCAATACAGTCTTAGAGAATAATCAATATTTGATGTGTACAAAAATGGACTATTTTATCTAAATTTAATGTTTAAAGGGTAACCATTAATTATATATTTTATAATAATTAAATAAAATCAATTAGGGCTTCATATCAGTAAATCACGGAAAGAGTAATATACATTGCACCTTATACGAAAAATATCATGATGTTAGCCGAACGTGATTCCCGGTGACGTCAAACCCATTACACACTTGTCTATCTAAGTTCCCGGTATTTTCCGAAACAGGTATGTTAACCCGCAATGTTAACATAAACATCATTTAACTTTCGCAGAAGCAACTGACCAACCATTGTGCTAAAAAAACATTGTTATGTGACGGATCTAAGTGGAGACGTTTGGTCCGTTCTACAGTATAATTACGCACTGTAATTCGGAATGGCTGCAATAAACAACGTTGCCTTACGGGAGAGTTATTATCCCTGAATTTCGAATAAAATTGGGAAATAGTAAAATGGCGTTACGTTTTGGACGATCAGCGTTGAGAACATATTCAATAGTTTAAACCCGAATCAAATGAAACTTGCTGTACAACAAATACATAGTTTAAAGTTTAAATTGTTGGGTCCAACGTCTGGTTCAGGACGGCAACTAAAATAGAACAGGAGTAAGCTCCATTGACAAAACAAATGTGCGCGTTTGGGTTAACCGAATAACTTACTCTTTCCATACTTCAAAAAGTAGTCCGATAATTACATGAAGAAATGTTACGTTTAAACGCATGCTTAGGTAAAATACACGGTGTGTTGTATGCTTTAATAATATATATATATACATTGTGTTGTATGCTTTAATAATATATATATATACACATTTCATTCATACTTATTGAATAAAATTGATAAATAACAGTTCCGAATCTGCCATTCGAACAACATGACTCCAGCTGAGGGATACAAGCCGACATATTGTTCGCCAGGATCTTAGTGCAATTATACGAATAAATTAAGGCTGATACACTTGTTATATTTGTGTGCTACGGTAGGTGTACTATTTAATTAGTTATTGTAAATGCACGATCTTGGAAGTATTGTCATCCACACAATAATGTTTCGCGGACAAGGAGTTTTCGTTAAAGATCGTGACTGCGTAACAGTTGTGTTGACATATGTGGCGTAAATACCACCGACAAAAATGATGTCTTCAGTCAGTCAGTCTATGTTTGTTTACTCTCGCAGCTTTGCTCTAGGCATTATGGCGTCTACATATACAGTGCTTGTTTAGAGCTAATTTTGAAAGTATTACAACCAATAATGTATAAAATGTCCGTTGCTCTGTTGTTTCAAATAATTTTCTCCCCTACTTAAAATGGATAAGCTGGTCTAGTTGTTAGCAGAGGTATTTTTTTAATTATAAGTATGTGGTAGTTTTGGGGTAAATCACGCCGCCGTTGTTAGGATACATTATTGCTTCAGGATCCGAGGGTCTCCAGTTTCATTCCCATTTGGGTTTCATCACAGTGCCTAATTCGAGCAAGTTAATGAAAGCATGCAATCCTTTGCAGTGGGTCCAGTGTCCAAGGACAGTAATTTCAATTATGTTAATAAGTGTAATAAGCTTACATCGCACTCAAGAAGAATTTGAGTTCCCTACCTTATGGCAAAGGGGATAATCCAGTAAAGTGCCTGTAAAATATCAGTGATTCCAATACTTGTAAACATGTGCACTTTGTGCATGCACATAATCCTCGCGATAGGGTGTTGCAGTATCAATAATATAGATAGGAAGTATTATAAGGGTTAATAAAATGGCTGGGCAGCGATTTTGACGAAATGTAGTAAACTGGCCTCCCTTGCTTCCGCAACTGCAGGCAGGTTAAACATACTTGGGTTTCATTGTATAACTGATGTGTCTTCAAGCTCAGAAACATCAAGATTTTAACTCTTGCTCAATTAAAAGGCCGTCAACGAGTCTTATGAATATGGGCACTTTTCATTGCATTGGCTGGGCAGCACTTTTGACGAAATGTAGTGAACTGGCCTCTCTTGCTTCCGCAACTGCCGGCCGGTGAAACATACTTGGGTTTCTTTGCATAACTCATGTGTCTTGCACATGCAATTTTAAGCTCAGAAACATCAAGTTTTTCACTGTCGCTTAATTAGAAGGCCGCCAACGAGTGTTGTGAAGATCTGCACACGTTCAATGCATTGGCTAGGCAGCGATTTTGACGAAATGTAGTAAACTGGTTTCCTTTGCTTCCGCAACTGCAGGCCGGTGGAACATACTTGGGTTTCTTTACACAACTCATGTGTCATAGACATGCACTTTCAAGCTCAGAAACATCAAGTTTTTAACTTTCACTCAATTAGAAGGCGGTCAACGAATCCTGTGAAGATGTACACATATATATGGAATGCACCTCGAAATGGCAGCTATATTTTGTCCTTGTGCCTGAGTAATCTGTTTTATTGAGATTTCAGTTACTCTGTCATATGTCAATGCAATAACTGAAACTGTGACAATTGGCTCTGCCAAGTCAGTACTGTATACATGGCATGTATTTGATTTACAGAAAAGTCTCATTCCCGTTTCATTTCCATTTAACATGACACACAATGATTGTAATATTATTTCTAAATGCCATGGTGGCTGTTTTCTATGACTACGGTATTATATGCACCGAATCTGCCTAAAAAAGAATGGCTGTGTTCTGTGATTATTATATACTCTGGTACTGCCTAAGATGTTGAGGAATTTTAGTTCTGGGATTATTGTATGCATTGAATAATAGTCAAAAATGTTGTGACAGATGTGCTCTGTGATTAGTATACATGCACTGGTTTGGCAGATATGATAGCAGTTGTGCTCTGATTAGTATATTGACTGATTCTGCCAGAGATGTTATGACGGTTGTATCTTGCAATAGTTATATGAGATTTATCACCACCTGAAAGTGCCAGTGATGATTTAGCAAAAGCGATATTGTATACAACTCTGTTAAATTAATTTTTAGTGGTCCGGTGTTGGCCTATTAGTCATTAATAACATCAGCTGTGAAATACGCTCCTGTGTTCATGTTTAGTATGTTGCCATTTGCTCCAGACTTTGACAACAAATAGTTTTCCAAACCAATCTGTTCATTGCAAAAGCTAGTGATGCACCGGTTAACAATATAGTGGCAGATTATTGCGACATCTATTGATGCACCGGTTGACAACATAGTGGCATACTATTGCAACAGCCAGTGATGCAATGGTTGACAACATAGTGGCACACTAATGCGACAGAGAGTGATGCACCGGTTGACAACATAGTATCAGACAATTGAGACAGACAGCACCGGTTGACAACACAGTGGAAAACTATTGCGATAGACAGTGATACATAGGTTGACAACATAGTGGCAGATTATTATAGCAGTCAGTGGTGCACAGGTTGGCAACATAGTTGCAGACTTTTGCGACAGCCAGTTATGCACCGGTTGACAACATAGTTGCAGACTATTGCGACAGCCAGTAATGCACCGGTTGACAACATAGTTGCAGACTATTGCGACAGCCAGTAATGCACCGGTTGACACATAGTTGCAGACTATTGCGACAGCCAGTAATGCACCTATTTAGTCAGTCGGTTACGAACTTTGACATATGAGGGCGTAAATAGTTTTTAAACTTATCAAAATTGATTACACACAATTGAACAACCGATGAAATTAGTTTTACATTTTCCGATGCAATTTCTCCATGATGGTATTTTACAAATACACAAATACATGTGAACTTAATCAATGTTTAGTCAATCAGTTATCTCAGAAGTAATTAATTAAAGTAATTGATAACATGTAAAAAGTCAAATTCGGACAAATGCAAAGCTATAGCATGCGATTCTGTATGTTTTATTAACTGTAAGTTGAATGTATAAAATAAATCAAATATTGGTAAGTGTCACGGTAACGTTATTAACTCCTACTGGTCAAAGTCATCACAAATAGTTTTACAAGGTGTTTGAATAGTATCACTTACCCTGTAAAAATCTATTTACGAGTATTGACGATCTAAGCCAAACATCAACAAGAATCTAAAAACAGTCCTGAAACATTACACTATTTTATGAGGATATGTATGTTTTATTTACATGAAACAAATAAAAATAAATCAATACAGTCTTAGAGAATAATCAATATTTGATGTGTACAAAAATGGACTATTTTATCTAAATTTAATGTTTAAAGGGTAACCATTAATTATATATTTTATAATAATTAAATAAAATCAATTAGGGCTTCATATCAGTAAATCACGGAAAGAGTAATATACATTGCACCTTATACGAAAAATATCATGATGTTAGCCGAACGTGATTCCCGGTGACGTCAAACCCATTACACACTTGTCTATCTAAGTTCCCGGTATTTTCCGAAACAGGTATGTTAACCCGCAATGTTAACATAAACATCATTTAACTTTCGCAGAAGCAACTGACCAACCATTGTGCTAAAAAAACATTGTTATGTGACGGATCTAAGTGGAGACGTTTGGTCCGTTCTACAGTATAATTACGCACTGTAATTCGAAATGGCTGCAATAAACAACGTTGCCTTACGGGAGAGTTATTATCCCTGAATTTCGAATAAAATTGGGAAATAGTAAAATGGCGTCACGTTTTGGACGATCAGCGTTGAGAACATATTCAATAGTTTAAACCCGAATCAAATGAAACTTGCTGTACAACAAATACATAGTTTAAAGTTTAAATTGTTGGGTCCAACGTCTGGTTCAGGACGGCAACTAAAAAAGAACAAGAGTAAGCTCCATTGACAAAACAAATGTGCGCGTTTGGGTTAACCGAATAACTTACTCTTTCCATACTTCAAAAAGTAGTCCGATAAATACTTGAAGAAATGTTACGTTTAAACGCATGCTTAGGTAAAATACACGGTGTGTTGTATGCTTTAATAATATATATATATACATTTCATTCATACTTATTGAATAAAATTGATAAATAACAGTTCCGAATCTGCCATTCGAACAACATGACTCCAGCTGAGGGATACAAGCCGACATATTGTTGGCCAGGATCTTAAGTGCAATTATACGAATAAATTAAGGCTGATACACTTGTTATATTTGTGTGCTACGGTAGGTGTACTATTTAATTAGTTATTGTAAATGCACGATCTTGGAAGTATTGTCATCCACACAATAATGTTTCGCGGACAAAGAGTTTTCGTTAAAGATCGTGACTGCGTAACAGTTGTGTTGACATATGTGGCGTAAATACCACCGACAAAAATGATGTCTTCAGTCAGTCAGTCTATGTTTGTTTACTCTCGCAGCTTTGCTCTAGACATTATAGCGTCTACATATACAGTGCTTGTTTAGAACTAATTTTGAAAGTATTACAACCAATAATGTATAAAATGTCCGTTGCTCTGTTGTTTCAAATAATTTTCTCCCCTACTTAAAATGGATAAGCTGGTCTAGTTGTTAGCAGAGGTATTTTTTTTATTATAAGTATGTGGTAGTATGGGGGTAAATCACGCCGCCGTTGTTAGGATACATTATTGCTTCAGGATCCGAGGGTCTCCAGTTTCATTCCCAGTTGGGTTTCAATCACAGTGCCTTATTCGGGCAAGTTAATGAAAGCATGCAATCCTTTGCAGTGGGTCCTGTGTCCAAGGACAGTAATTTCAATTATGTTGATAAGTGTAATAAGCTTACATCGCACTCAAGAAGAATTTGAGTTCCCTACCTTATGGCGAAGGGGATAATCCAGTAAAGTGCCTGTAAAATATCAGTGATTCCAATACTTGTAAACATGTGCACTTTTTGCATGCACATCATCCTCGCGATAGGGTGTTGCAGTATCAATAATATAGATAGGAAGTATTATAAGGGTTAACAAAATGGCTCGGCAGCGATTTTGACGAAATGTAGTAAACTGGCCTCCCTTGCTTCCGCAACTGCTGGCCGGTGAAACATACTTGGGTTTCATTGCACAACTCATGTGTCTTTGACATTCATTTTCAAGCTTAGAAACACCAAGTATTAACTCTCGCTCAATAAGAAGGCCGTCAACGAGTCTTGTAAAGATGTGCACACGTTCAGTGCATTAGCTGGGCAGCGATTTTGACGAAATGTAATGAACTGGCCTCTCTTGCTTCCGCAACTGCCGGCCGGTGAAACATACTTGGGTTTCATTGCATAACTTATGTGTCTTGGACATGCATTTTCAAGCTCAGAAACACCAAGATTTTAACTCTCGCTCAATTAAAAGGCCGTCAACGAGTCTTATGAAGATGGGCACTTATTCATTACATTGGCTGGGCAGCACTTTTGACGAAATGTAGTGAACTGGCCTCTGTTGCTTCCGCAACTGCCGGCCGGTGAAACATACTTGGGTTTCTTTGCACAACTCATGTGTCTTGCACATGCAATTTTAAGCTCAGAAACACCAAAATTTTAACTCTCGCTCAATTAAAAGGCCGTCAACGAGTCTTATAAAGATGTGCACTTATTCATTGCATTGGCTGGGCAGCAATTTTGACGAAATGTAGTAAACTGGCCTCTCTTGCTTCCGCAACTGCAGGCCGGTGGAACATACTTGGGTTTCATTGCATAACTGTTGTGTCTTGGACATGTATTTTCAAGCTCAGAAACACCAAGATTTTAACTCTCGCTCAATTAAAAGGCCGTCAACGAATCTTATGAAGATGTGCACTGATTCATTGCATTGGCTGGGCAGCAATTTTGACGAAATATAGTAAACTGGCCTCTCTTGCTTCCGCAACTGCCGGCTGGTGAAACATACTTGGGTTTCTTTACACAACTCATGTGTCATAGACATGCTTTTTCAAGCTCAGAAACACCAAGTTTTTAACTTTCGCTCAATTAGAAGGCAGTCAACGAATCCTGTGAAGATGTACACATATATATGGAATGGAATGCACCTCGAGATGGCAGCTATATTTTGTCCCAGTGCCTGAGTAATCGGTTTTATTGAGATTTCAGTTACTCTGTCATATGTCATTGCAATTACTGAAACTGTGACAATTGGCTCTGCCAAGTCAGTACTGTATACATGGCATGTATTTGATTTACAGAAACACACATTCCTGTTTCATTTCCATTTAACATGACACACAATGATTGTAATATTATTTCTAAATGCCATGGTGGCTGTTTTCTATGACAACGGTATTATATGCACTGAATCTGCCTAAAATAGAATGGCTGTGTTCTGTGATTATTATAAACACTGGTACTGCCTAAGATGTTGAGGAATTTTAGTTCTGGGATTATTGTATGCATTGAATAATAGCCAAAAATGTTGTGACAGATGTGCTCTGTGATTAGTATACATGCACTGGTTTGGCAGATATGATAGCAGTTGTGCTATGATTAGTATATAGACTGATTCTGTCAGAGATGTTATGACGGTTGTATCTTTCAATAGTTATATGAGATTTATCACCACCTGAAAGTGCCAGTGATGAATTAGCAAAAGCGATATTGTATACAACTCTGTTAAATTAATTTTTGGTGGTCCGGTGTTGGCCTATTCGTCATTAATAACATCAGCTGTGAAATACGCTCATGTGTTCATGTTTAGTATGTTGCCATTTGCTCCAGACTTTGACAATATATAGTTTTCCAAACCAATTTGTTCATTACGATAGCTAGTGATGCACCGGTTGACAATATAGTGGCAGATTATTGCGACACCTATTGATGCACCGGTTGACAACATAGTGGCAGATTATTGCTACAGCCAGTGATGCAATTGTTGACAACATAGTGGCAGGCTAATGCAACAGAGAGTGATGTACCGGTTGACAACATAGTATCAGACAATTGAGACAGACAGCGATGCACCGGTTGTCAACACAGTGGCAAACTATTGCAATAAACAGTGATGCATCGGTTGACAACATAGTGTCAGACTATTGCAGCAGTCAGTGATGCACCTGTTGACAACATAGTTGAAAACGATTGCAGCAGTCAGTGATGCACCGGTAGACAACATAGTGGCAGACTTTTGCAGCAGTCAGTGATGCACCGGTTGGCAACATAGCTGCAGACCATTGCGACAACCAGTAATGCACCGGTTGACAACATAGTGGCAGACTATTGCGACAGCCAGTAATGCACCGGTTGACAACATAGTTGCAGACCAGTGCGACAGCCAGTAATGCACCGGTTGACAACAAAGTGGCAGACTATTGCGACAACCGGTAATGCACCGGTTGGCAACATAGTGGCAGACTATTACGACCGCAAGTGAGGCACCGATTTGCAACATAGTTGCAGACTATTGCGACAGCCAGTAATGAACCGGTTGGCAACATAGTTGCAGACCATTGCGACAACCAGTAATGCACCGGTTGACAACATAGTTGCAGACCATTGCTACAGCCAGTAATGCACCGGTTGGCAACATAGTTGCAGACTATTGTGACAGCCAGTAATGCACCGGTTGGCAACATAGCTGCAGACTATTGCAACAGCCAGTAATGCACCGGTTGGCAACATAGTTGCAGACCATTGCGACAGCCAGTTATGCACCGGTTGGCAACATAGTGGCAGCCTATTGCGACAGCCAGTAATGCACCGGTTGGCAACATAGTTGCAGATTATTGCGACAGCCAGTAATGCACCAGTTGGCAACATAGTTGCAGACTATTGCGACAGCCAGTAATGCACCAGTTGGCAACAAAGCTGCAGACTATTGCAACAGCCAGTAATGCACCGGTTGGCAACATAGTTGCAGACCATTGCGACAGCCAGTAATGCACCGGTTGGCAACATAGTGGCAGCCTATTGCAACAGCCAGTAATGCACCGGTTGGCAACATAGTTGCAGACTATTGCGACAGCCGGTAATGTACCGGTTGGCAACATAGTTGCAGACTATTGCGACAGCCAGTAATGCACCGGTTGGCAACATAGCTGCAGACTATTGCGACAGCCAGTAATGCACCGGTTGACACATAGTTGCAAACTATTGTGACTGCAAGTGCGGCACCGGTTGGCAACATAGTGATCTTCTATTGCGACAGCCAGTGATGCACCGGTTGACAACATAGTGGCAGCCTATTGCGGCAGCTAGTGGCGCACATGTTGACAACATAGTGGCAGACTTGCAGACATAGAAAACATAACTCTATATAAAAATGTTTGTTTTTATCTGTATAAAAAAACCAAGACAACTTATAGTATTTTGCTTATTAAGAACATTTTACAGTGATTTTTTTTCTATTGGATTCATTCATTGTTTTCGAAATGAAAATAAACAGCATGTTATTTCTCATAGCTACAACAGTAGAACAAATGAAGTTATCACCTCTGTTTAGCAACTACACATTTCCTTTTTATGTACATACACTCCTATGTTTCTGTTATTTCTTTAAAATGCAGAATAGACAGATTGGTTGGAACTGTTTAAGAACTTGAAAAGCAACATTTAGATTAAACAGTTGTAATACCATGCCATTCATTTGATACTTTTGAATGTTTAGGCCTAATTAAAATATTTGGTATTTGTTGCTTTTGTAGGGCCGTGTATTGCTTGAGAAATGACCATGATCGGGCGGGAGATCGAATACACGATATTCCACAAGCAGGGCGGATGCTCAACCCCTGGACCACTGGTGCTGTTTTTCAGGATGGAGAAATTCCAGTTAATATTTAACTAGTTTCTCTTTAGCATTGACTGTATGTAAAAGCAAGCACAGTACTGAACATGTATACTTCTGTGTTTGAAAATGATTTTAGGTGGCTACTTGCTGTATTGCAATACAGTTGATAAATACAGTTGATAAAGACACGTTACTCAACCTACTAAACTGTATATTTTTACTTGGTAAGTGCTTTGTTTTTCAAAATAAATACACAAGAACAATTCCAAGCATTGAAGCATTCTTACCATACTTACAAAGAAAACAACCAAATAGAAAGACTTATAGCAAGTAACTTCTTTTAAAGAAACTGGCAGAAACCTACCTGCCACATTGACCGATTGATATAGTGACAAATAATTATTTTGGTTTAAATCTATATTCCATTTTAACTTATATCACTTTTTTACTTTTAGCAACGAAATCTAATTCTTACTTATAGCAACTTTATGTGCTACTTTTAGCAACGCAAATGTTGTTGTTTTTTTTTACTTTTAATCAACTGTTTTACTTTTGACGATATTTCTTGTTACTTTTAACACAGGTTTTACTTTTAGCGTCGTTTTTACTTTTAACGTTGTAACAATGTATGTCGTGTTCTTTACTCATCGTGAACTAACATAGCAACATTATGTTGCGGGAGATAGAATTGTAACTGGATATATATATGTACGCTCTTAGTAATGACACCTCCCCCCCCCCCCCTGAACATAACCTTTTATAACATCCTGGCCTGGCCCGATTAGCTCAGTCGTTAGCGTGTCTGACTATCAATCCAGGGATCGTGTGTTCGAATCCCTGCCCGGCGACAGTCTCCGTGATGATTGATATACGACATTGCGTCTCAGTGTTATTCGTCTCTCACCGCTGATTCAAGTGGGAAGTTCTCAGTTACTTACGGAGAAGGGGTGTGCTCGAGTACTGGTTAACATTCCAGGATCCCAGTGATCAGCAGTGAGAGACGAATGATAATGAGACACAATGTCGTCTATCGTCTGACGGGCGGGATTCGAATTCACGATCCCCTGGATTGATAGTCAGACGATCTACCGACTGAGATAATCAGGCCCGGTATCTTCTAATGAACGCTACTCGTATATTCTGGTTAAAAGGCCGGGTCCGATTAGCTCAGCCGTTAGCGTGGCTTACTGTCAATCCAGGGTCGTGAGTTCGAATCCCCGCTCGACCACAATTTCGTGATGTTTGATATACGACATTGCGTCTCGTCATCATTCGTCTCTCATCGCTGATTCAAGTGGGACAGTTATCAGTTAATTACGGAGATGGGGTGTGCTCGGGTACTGGTTAACCTTTCAGGATCCCAGGAAACAGTGGTTAGGTTAACTGATCGTCTGTTAGCCCTCGGTGGCATAAAAATGCCGCTAAATATTCAATCAATTCAATCTGGTTCAAAGAAACCACACAGCTTACGCTATGATGTTAGAAATAGAATACCCTTTATCTGAGGCTAGAGGACACATAATCGGTATCAAGTTAAACTTTCTCAGTTAGATTAAATAACACTTTATTGTCCGATACACGTACAAATGTAAACAAACATTCATCGATTTACATGAAAATATCAAATATAAACTAATTCTTATATGGCAATGACATTATCAAATGTATGCCAATTCTAATATCATACAAGGCACTTGTCGAATCTTTACTGCTAACATATCAATATTGACCTAGGTTTATTAGATTAGAAATTCATTATTTACAGTTTTAACAAAAGTAAATAGATCACGCTCGTTTTGAACATATAAGAAAATTATTTTAAAAACACAAATCGTAATTTTCACGGATTTGTTTATCATAAAGATAACATAAATAGATGAGATCAACAGACGTGTTACAGTTTGGGTCATATGAGACCACGAACATGCCTAAGATGATGGTTTCCTCCGTCTACAAAAATTAATATACTCCTAACACAAAAACAATTTTAGTGTTTGCATACATATTTCATTTTAATTTCATGAAGATAAAGATTTTAATAAACAGAGTTAAGCGAACGTTTATGAAATTGATGATGTCCATTTAAAGAGATAACTCTTTTTATGTCAGAGCTCAAATGCGATGTAGATGTTGCTACTTATTTTACCACAATATTTAGTTTTGTTAAGACTGTAAGTAATGAAATTTTAGACATGATTATACCTGGATGGCGATAATTTCATAGGTACCATATTCAAATTGTAAAACAAATATTTGATTCGCGAAGAAAAGTGAACAAAATTCAACTTTGCCGAGCGAGACGGAAAAAAAAGGAAAAAAAAACTATAAATGTCTTAAAAATTGAACTTTTGTTAAAATGGATAAAAAAAATGGCCTATCATTATCATAAATACAATTAATAAATAAGATCTAAATGGTTTGGTATGCCAAATCCACCAAAACATGACAAAATTGATATCTAAATTGGAAATGGTAAACTTGAAACGAATTCTCCATTCTAAAAATAAACAGCACTTAAATACTGCTTGACGACCTTTATCTCATCATTCGGACTCTTTCTAAGATGAAAAAGTTTTACAACGTGTAAAACTATATAACAGATAAAATTGAAATCAAAATGAAATCATGTGACTCATCAAATATATCACAAAATAGGTTGCAATATTAGACGGGAAAGCTATTTTAGTCGAACATAGGCGCCTAGCCCAAGTTAGGAAATCATTTTGGAAAAACGTCAAGATAGGCATGATATAATGTGAAAAAATGTTTATAGACAATTTTAAAATATTGATATACTAGAATTCCCTTTAAATAAAGAACGGTTGTTTTTTAATCATGCATATTTCTACTTTAACATAACACGTAATTGTATATGTAAAATAAATGATACATGTTTATGTCCACACTGTCTTCTAGGAGTAAACCTTCGAAACACGTGTAATACTTATTAATAAACTATAAGTATTAGTTCACTACTCATGTCAAAATGATGTCACTTGCATTTATATACAAAATTATACTGTTTTGTCTTCAATCAATTCATTCTTATCAACATATGTCCTTATCAATAATGAAATGGTCCAAAACAATAGGTTGGAACTGCCAACAACTCACGATTCTTTTTTGGTTTTTATGTCTCCATTGCTTATCTCTCTGTCGAATACCTCTTATCAACACCCTTGTATATCCTTGGAAGGATCCATAATCACAATATCACAATTGGGAGGCTTATTTCAGGAATCGTTAAACAAGACGTAATGCATAAAGCATAATAAACGTTCGTTAAGTTATTAAAGTTTAAAACATATACACCACCCACCGACCGGATAACAATAAACTGGTGTTTATTATATCAATTGTCAATGTGTCCACCTTTCCTTACAGCATCGTGATTACATTAAAAAAAAAAAATTCGGAAGGAATATACGTTGATTTTGCTTCATTTAATTCACTTTAACCTGAACATGAGCACTTTATTAGTTTTCAGACATGTAACCAACAGGACGTCATTGCTTGGCGAAAAACTGACCACTTTGGGTGCAGCTAGACCGTCTCTTTCCGTCAAAATCTCACGCTTCACACGCCCATCATATGACATTTGATGAATTTTGTTCGCGCTTGACATGCAGACGTATATGTTCCCCTCTTTATCCACAGCAAGGCTATCTGCTCGGTATACCATCTTCGGTGGTGATGCATAAGTCACTGTTGATATGGTTGAACTGGGATTTATAGTAGAGTTGAGAGTTATTATAGTAGAATCAAGATTGGTACAGTTTGAGTTAGCAGAGTTACGCTGTGGAATGACCTTTCCAACTGGTATCTTCCGAGCTCTTTCCACCGCTTTTCCATCACGGCGTGATGATTTTGTTTTGAAAGATTTTTCCATTGATTCTTTTATACTAGAATCTATCAATTTGTCCAGATCAATCGTTAGTTCTTTTTTCAATGTTTCCGATAAAAGAGGTCGTTCTATTTCTCTACCGGCTTTCCGATCTACTATAACTCTTCCATATTCATCGACACGTCTAAATGTATGATGACCACTAACGAGTTCTTCTGGTGTTTCTTTTGATGAGCGTCCCTGTGGACGACGCCCAGATTGTTTTAAAGACCTTCCCAGTTTATCTGCCTCTGACTCTGTTGTAGTAGTGGCTGTATCCGATGCATCGTCCTTTTTCGACGTAGGCCTGCTTGATTTAGTGCCCTTTGTCGGACGACCAGATTTAACAACACCTCCATTTCCGTTTGTCTTTTTTGAAGATCTTGGCTTTGGTGTTGGAAATTCGAAAAAAACTGAAGATTTCTTTTCTCCATTAAGGTCAATTGACGTTACTGTTATACCAAACTCTGCGCCATCTGCTACATATAGGACTTGTTGGCCCTGCAAGAGACCGGAGCAGATGACCCCTGGGTATCGGAATATATCATTTCCGGAAAGGTCGTGCTTTATTTCCCCGGTCTTAAGCTGTTGCGCACGCGTTAGGCGGTATTTGTATATAGCACTATTTTCCAAAATAGAACAGGCGATTGTATTTTGTATGTATGCTAGACCGAGAGGCATTCCTTCGTCCACCATCTTATGAACGAAATGTTGTAGTTTATCCCGAACGGTAAACATACGAATATGATACGTACCCGATCTTTCAGTAATCACAGCAACAGTGTTTCCATCTACGCGACAAACATGACTTGGGTCGACTCTTAGCGTTATATCAGTTATAAGTTCAACTCTAGTTTTATGTGAAACATCAAACACTTTTAATTTTTTGTTAGCATGATCAGACAAAACTACTTTTGTGTCGGTAAGAAAAGTTGCTCCGCGAAAATCCGATGTCATGGTATCATTTGGTGCTTTGCCATTGAAGTGCCCTAACTTGACGACGTTTTTCGTATTTATCACATCTGACGCGGTTACAGTCTGTGCCACAATTACTGTCGACAGAGGAACAAGCTTACCATCTCGGGAATCGGGGTCGATTTGCACGCGTTTTCCATTCGTCACGTGATGATGATCGCTTCCTCGAACCTTTCTCTGCCATTCCGCTCGTATCATAGCGTCTGCTTTCTCTTTATCTAAATTCTCCTCTTTCTGAAGAAACGAAATAATTTCATGTTCTCGCGTTTCCTCGCGCTTTTCATGGTGTTTGTAACACACTTCACAATGGTGTTCCAGACAACTGTTGCAGTAGGCCACTGCTGGTCTTGTAGTGTTATTTAGCAGACATATTTCACAAAATGCTCTATGGACTCCATTGTCATTTTGATTTTTTATCGATGCGTTGCGCAGCAGACGAACAATTGTTGCATTGACCGGAAACTGATTTGCCCACTTCTGCTTTATCAGCTTGGTGCTGTCACGCGGTTTCGTAGTTCTTCTACAAACGGGACATTGGAAACTTTCCTTCGTTTTCGTCGAATCCGTATAAAGAATCAACGAGTTTAAGCAAATTAAACACATGGAATGTCCACATGGCAAAACACGTGGTGACTTGAACACTTCCAAGCATACTGGACATTTGATGACGTCGATATCAATTATGTATTTGATGGCGGCCAGGTGGTGAGGAGGCTGCAATCCGTTACGCGATGCCGGTTTGCTATGAGCTGAATTCGGCGTCTTTGATATCGGAGTTCTTGATGTCGATGTTTTTGAAGATGGTGTTTTCGACATTTTTTTGTACAGTCCTTATTTTATTGTTTTTGAAATTCCACTGCACAGTTTAGTAAAACGTAAGAAACATAATTTTTGATTCACACCAGCAGTATAAGATCCATTTCCTATAACAAGTACATATAAAATACAGGAGCCAAAACGAACGACTTTTCAAGACTATTACTTCAACTTAAATAACTAATTGTCTAACTAAATATATTATATTGGATATATTTCATCAATAATTATATTTAATTCAATTACAAAAGGGGCTTTAGTTCATCCCTGTTTTCAATGACAAATAAAACACAAATCTTGTATCAATTTATATACACGCATACTGTTTAAAACAAAGAATTCAGTATAACCTTACCATTAACGAACAAATGTTGTTTTTATTTGTTTTAATAGAGAACAAACCGTCATGAATCATTTAAAAAGTATATATTTCAAGATCGCGTTTTGTAATTGTTTCAGTAATTGTAGCTATTACACGGGCACTAAAACCAATAAATAGTTTGAGTGTGTATGCGTGCGTTACGTCTTGTCTTTGCTCTAAACTATCTCAATTATTAATTAGCGATTGTAAAGTGTGCAAGGTGACACCGGTGTACATACATTGACGTTTATCTAATTTAGTCCGATAACAAAAAAGCTTTGTACGACTTTAATCATATCACGCTTATCTGTTTTAAGTTGTGTCAGGATGTAAACGATATTTAAAGAAAAAATTCAATGATCTGTCAAACTATACAAACTTATTGCTACGGATAAATAATAATAAAGAAGAAGAAGAAGAAGAAAAAGAAGAAAAAGAAGAAAAATGAAAAGAAAGGAAACAATATTAAAAGAAGAAGAAAAGAAGAAGAAAAAGAAGAAGAGCTATATTGAAAGATGAAGAAGAAGGGAAGCTATACTGAAAGAAGAAGAAAAAGAAGTAGAAGAAGAAGGGAAGCTATATCGAAAGAAGAAGACAAGAAGAAGGAAAGCTATATTGAAAGAAGAAGTAGAAGAAGGGAAGCTATAATAAAAGAAGAATAAGAAGGAGAAGGTACCGTTGGATCATTTTGTGGATATAAAATGTATCTAAAGACGAGGCTCCTTAATCCAAATACTTTTTCAAATACAAAACTATAAGCACAACTAGAGGCGTATCGTTGAAAGTAAAGCATATTACAATACAGGGCACACAGCGACATAAGCATATTACAGTACAGGGCACACAGCGACATAAGCATATTACAGTACAGAGCACACAGCGACATAAGCATATTACAGTACAGAGCACACAGCGATATAAGCATATTACAGTACAGGGCACACAGCGACATAAGCATATTACAGTACAGGGCACACAGCGACATAAGCATATTACAGTACAGGGCACACAGCGACATAAGCATATTATAATACAGGACACAAATAAAACGTCGTCCACAATGGACCCCTTGGAAGCACATTCTGTCTAAAAAAGGGGTGGGATTGGGTTATTAAATAAGCAATACCCCACACTAGCATTTACGAATGGTATTCTATTTTAGCAAATATGCAGAATAAACTCATTGATTCTAAGGAATCGAAATAATAACAACGCTGAGTTAAAATACAGGCAACGTTTTACAGATTTTTGTTATACAAGGGAAACAACTAGTATTGTTATACATATACATGCATACTATAATAGCGTCCCTTTGTTACTGCACGTAAACTAGCACGATAGAGTACAGGAGCAAGTAAAGGTTTTAAGTACTGCCATTTTAATATGATTTTTTGTTTTGTTTTATTAAATTTTTGTTAGAGAGAGAGAGAGAGAGAGAGAGAGAGAGAAAGAGAGAAAGAAAGAGAGAGAAAAGAGAGAAAGAGAGAGAAATAGAGAAAGAGAGAGAGAGAGAGAGAGAGAGAGAGAGAGAAAGAGAGAGAGAGAGAGAGAGAGAGAGAGAGAGAGAGAGTGTGTGTGTGTGTGTGTGTGTGTGTGTGTGAGAGAGAGAGAGAGAGAGAGAGAAAAAGAGAGTGGGGATATTATGATATAATTTTAGAGGTTAAACTGTAAGCAATTGTACATGTGTTTCACTTTAACAAATAGTTAAGCCTAAACGTTGTAATAATAAAACTCGATTCCCCTTTTAAAATGAAATCATATTTGTACTATGTGCTAGTGGATAGTTTATGTTGTCTTGTATGTATTCAATTACAAGTTTTCACAGAGAGAGATGACTACTAAATAGTATTAGTTCAAATATAACTCAGAATAATAAACCACATACATGCATAGCAAAATCGCCCTTCCATTGGTGAGCGACATGCAACAAATGCCCGTTTTGTAATGTTATGGAGGATGAAACACATGTTATATTAGAATGATTTAAGACAACTTTTATTAAAAAATCCCATGAAATATGTGACAACTCTTTAACAATGCAAAAGCCTAATAGAGTAGTGCCTCTATTTAATCTTGCGGCATTGATTACAGTATGTGCCAAAACCTGTTTTTTTTTATTTATGTAAATAATGCTTTCTTTATCTTAGTTATTTGCTTGAATTTGTTTCATCTATGAAAATATTGCTTATCAGTTCTCAATTGATCTAATCGGTATTTTAAGATAATTTTTTTTTTAAATATTCGCAATAGTGCTCTTTTTCTTCTCAAGTTTTTTTTTTAATTCAAAACTTGGTTTATTGCAGGTTTTGGTTAAAATATTATCACTCTTTTCCGTTTCTATATAATGTCGTATAATTATGCATGGTATTGGTATTCATATTTAATGTTTAAAATGTCTTATTTATTTTTTTAGAATGGATATGTACACGTTAAACGTTCATGTATATGTTTTGTTATATGGTATGTACATAGATGAGACGAAAATAAAGATAATACTATAACATATTTTGTGTTGATACGCCGTAAAACCCCATGTTTATTCACCGGATAACTGGTAGATACTCTTGTTCGTTGATCTAACAGTCCATTATAATCAAGTATTCTTATTACTGTTTTGAAACATGTATTTGTTAACGTTGCTCTATTTTCGTGCATGCGTTCAATTTTTATCGTACCTTTCGTTACGAAAAATACAAGTGTGAACGACAATGACCAGGGTGAGCTATTGTCGATATTTCGACATATACATATGTGACCATCAATTGCTTAGACATACAAATTTGCTGGACGTCTAAGAATGCTGTCTGTTGTTTTTTTTCAGTGATGCATGTGATGAAGGGCGTGGCTGCTGCTGTTATTGCTGCTGTTACTGCTATCACTACAGATGGTAGTTTGATTGACGTATTTTGTCGTTTTGTGGACGATGTGGTTTCATCGTTACGTCCAACAGAACGGTTCCTGCAGTAAGATAGATTATATATAAACATGAAACTCTATAAACGGTGTTGGGCTGTGAGGTTTTTGGGATAATGTTCATTACCCAGATTAAGCAACATCCACTGTTACAAACATCTAGAGACACTTACATACTCCTATCCCAGAACACTCATACAATGGAACATACTCCTAACCTCTGTACGGCAATTTGCAGCGAATCCGCAACTGGACATTTTAAATCGCCGTCTGGTGAGTTTACTCGTTATATTGAAGAACAAATCCGTCAATGGTGTGTTATTTATTATATTAAACTGTTTTTATTGAAATGATTGGTTAAAATAATAACCAAACGTTCAGTTTGGGATTTGCCGCGAATAGCCAACTACCAACCAGTTGGGATTCGGATATTTTTTAAATCGATATTTGTGGTTATGGTTATTCGAATTACCAACTGCCAACTATCTACCAACTTAACACTCATCTTAAAACACATACATGCTATAAAAGTCAACCTTTTTAACCAGTGACGTCTTATTGCAGTATATCTTATGCCAGCATACGCTCTACTCATCTGAAGCTGGCCCACCATTAATTTCACATAGACCGTAATATAAGCACTGTAGACTGTCACACTTACAGTTGTACTCAAAACTCCATGAGAATTTCCAGAATTCATATTCAATTCAAGCAGAACACACACACAAAAAAACCCCACAAAAACATGGGCATAAACTTCTTCCAATTTCACATTTTTGCTCAAAGCGAAAGTAGGTGTCCCTATTTCACATACAGGGGTCAAATCAGCCAAATTATGCAAACATTCTTACCGTCTAAGAAACAGTCCCATCTGTGTGTTATAGCTATCAGTCCACTCAATTTTGCACCATTCTCTGCGCAAATATATTCCCTTCACAAGTTCACATTGCAATAGTACCTGTCAAGTGCATTTTCACACTCACACCATCTTGAACGACCACTGTCAATTTTCTATGGAACTACCATTTTGATCCCCTGGTTCCTGGTCCAAGTCCATCTGCAGCAAAAAATCACAACCACTACGAACCATTTTGAAAATATTTTAAACCAATTGACGTAGGACGTTTTTTAAGGCCAATAAACTTGGCGCATCTGTGTAGTGAGACGCTTAGTGCTAAATATGAAAACTACAATCGTACATACTCGGCCGATTCCCTTATCCTTCGGTATTACGGCAATTGGCGACGTGGTCCGAATGACGAAAACTATGAAATGAATATTTCGTCGTAATACAGGAATTAAATGATGCCATCCAGAAGAAAGCAAGTTTCTCCAGAAACAATGTTCTCGGTTCACACTGCATTTGTCGATAGGGTTTCTATGTGTATATATCAATTTGTTCTTTTGTGCATAAATAAATTTTTAAACTGGGATGGTCCTACCTATTACATCTTATAATCTAAAGTGTGTTGATACGTCGTTAAACCTATATTTATGTATTCAACAAAGTTTTACAAATCTTCACAATCGTCACTTGAACAACATTGAAGTTTTAAAAATATATTCAACCAAAGATGAAAAAGTTGTATCCGATAAAATGAGGGAAACATTGAAGTAACCTAGTTATAACGCAGCCTACTCACCCAATACAATCATGTCGATGTTCCTAATCGTGCAGACATAAGATAACCTCAGACATATGTGACACATATACGTGAGATCACTATCATATTTAGTGACATCAGAGCGAATAGTGAATCAGTACGGATATCCCCATGACTTTAATCGTTGGTTTTGGAATGTCGTTGTTGTATGGTGTTTTAACGTCGCTTTCAACATTTTGTTTCAATTATGTCGCGACGGTGTCTACTTAAGACAGTATTCTTAGCACTGCCGTACCTGGGTTTCATGCCATAGACACATGCTACGATAACCCAACCAGTCATATTATACTGACACTGGGCCGACCAGACCTACAACTATCTTCTAAATGCTGAGTCCCAAGCTAGGAAGCTTCTAGTACAGTACTATTTTTCAAGTCTTATTCATAGGTATGACCCGACCGGCGATCGAACCCACGACATTCCGCATGTAAGTCGGATGCTACCACTAGACCACTGCTGCGGTTGTTTTGGAATATCTTTTTACTATAAAGTCTCTGCTTTCGTTAAGGTTTGTTCTATTAATAAAATAACACAGTTTATCGTATAAAGCGCCCCCTAGAGGTACGTATTTTTTGGACGATTTTCGCCGTTTTTCCCTTTATAAAATTATCAACATTAATGCAAAAATGTTTTCAATAACATTTCTAATTTACTTAATATTTTATTTCCTGGGATAAGATAATAACTTTTACACAGATAAAACACGAATTATGTTGCCTTTACATCTAATCATTACGACGAAAAGGAAAATACACAAAACAGGAGACAGTCACCAGAATATCTTGTGAGATATTCCACAACGTGTCTTTTGTGCAAGGCAAATCTCAACTGTCAGTAAGAAATAACATTCTTTTTTTGGTCACACTAGAATAAAATAAATTGAGTTCAACATATATGAATTCAAGAACTTGTACCAGAGCTTTTTCACGCAACCAGTCGCGAATGTTCAACCCAAGAGATTTAACATTTAAAAGGGAGTGTATCAGGGTAAAAAATATATATGTCTTAAAAGATAATTGTCAAATTGGATAAAAAGCATCTCATTATCATTGATAAATATAAACCGAATAGTTTAGTATGTCAAATCTACCGTAACGTGACAATTGAAGTGACAAACTTGAAACGAAACCCAATTCTAAAAATAGACAGCACTTAAATACTGTTTGACGACCTTTGCGTCGCAATTTTGACTCTTTCTAGGATGAAACAAGTTTTACTACGCGTAAAACTGAATTATGAATCAAATTGAATAAAAATAAAATCACGTCACACATTTTATACAATATGCGGGTTATCTTCTTTAGTCAACCTTAGCGGGTAGCCCTTGTTAGGAAAACCATTTTAAATATATTATTTTGGCATGTTTAAGTAGATATCGTTTCGTCCATTCGGGGTCAGTGAGTATAAATAGGCATTGTATACTTGGAAAAATAATTTTAAGCCAATTTAATTTTTTGAAAAAATCCTGATATATTCCCTTTAAGAATTCTTATCAGCAATATATTACTGTATTGTGATTGTGTCAGGTGGTGATAAAACTAATCTTACAGAGCATTTGCATTTAAAGTTGCTTATCATGGCGATCGTTGGAGTTCTCAACGCTGTTAGTTTTGTTTGTTTTCTTTATGCAGTAAAAGGTAGGTACATTTTTTACAAAATAAATCGGGCAGAAATGCAAATTCAAAATTGAGTATAGATATATTTTTATTGGACATTAAGGACTGGTTATTCATATTTGGCGGTACAAATCTGTTAACTATATGGGCAAGAGCTTGTTAACCATATTTGGCGGTACAAACCTGTTAACTATATCGATCGGGCAAGAGCTTGTGAACCATATTTGGCGGTACAAACCTGTAGACTTTATTGGTCAGGGACGTGCTTGTGAACCATATTTGGCGGTACAAACCTGTTAACTATATGGATCGGGCACGAGCTTGTGAACCATATTTGGCGGTACAAACCTCTATATTTTATTGGTCAGGGACGTGCTTGTGAACCATATTTGGCGGTACAAACCTGTTAACTATATCAATCGGGCAAGGGCTTGTGAACCATATTTGGCGGTACAAACCTGTAGACTTTATTGGTCGGGCACGTGCTTGTGAACCATATTTGGCGGTACAAACCTGTTAACTATATGGATCGGGCAAGAACTTGTGAACCATATTTGGCGGTACAAACCTGTAGATTTTATTGGTCAGAGACGTGCTTGTGAACCATATTTGGCGGTACAAACCTGTTAACTATATGGATCGGGCAATAGCTTGTGAACCATTTTTGGCGGTACAAATATGTACACTTTATTGGTCAGGGACGTGCATGTGAACCATATTTGGCGGTACAAACCTGTAGACTTTATTGGTCAGGGACGTGCTTGTGAACCATATTTGGCGGTACAAACCTATTAACTATATGGATCGGGCAAGAGCTTGTAAACCATATTTTGCGGTACAAATCTGCTCTATTGGTCAGGGACGTGCTTGTGAACCATATTTGGCGGTACAAATCGTACATTTTATTGGTCGGGCACGTGCTTGTGAACCATATTTGGCGGTACAAATCTGTACACTTTATTGGTCAGGCACGTGCTTGTGAACCATATTTAGCAGTACAAATCTTACACTTTATTGGTTAGGAACATGCTTGTGAACCATATGAGATTGCAAATTATATTGGTTGTAACAGATCTGTGAACCAGATGTACCAAGCAAACTATGTTGGACAAAATAGGTTTGGACCCATGAACAATAAAAGAAACTTCTAAGATGTTCGAGTGCAGCTATGATTTTTGACCCCTTCCATATGTAATCAATAATTTTATCTTTTTCCCTGCACATTAATTGCATATAAATGCATATTAGAATATCCTTGGGACTCAATTATAAAAATACTATAAATTTGTTTTCATATTTCGATATATCTGCGACATAAAACATATATTTCGATATAAAACCTTGCGGCAGTTAGCTTTTTGTTCAGTATATACGTTTGTAATACCACTGATAACATATGCATGCATACAACGTGAAAGAGTCGATATTGATATAATTTTGCTACCCAAAAGAAAATGTAATAGTTTCTTGTCATCAATATGACAGAATGTCAAAAATATGTGTTTATTAAATTTGGCTTTTAATCAACAGAGATGAAAAAACAACTACAGCTGGGAAGTGTTACCCTATTTAATAGCTAGCCTTTTTAGATTTTCCACATCTCGTCCGGAAAGCTGGTTGTGGTGCTGTTTGGCTAATAGTTACACGCGAGATATGTGTTTTAACTACATAAGTGAAAAGAAAAATTATTTCTACAATAACATATTTACTTAGGTGAAACCCTTGACTGCATGGGTAATCATCGTTACAGTGCACGTGGCACGGCATATTTTCCCGATGACAGTCCAATAGAAGGAGGGTACTTCGACATGCACGGTCATCCATTGGATACTCTGCAGGTAATGCGACAATTAGGTCGAGAACTGGAGAGTCAAATTCGGTAACACATACATTTAAACTGTTAGAATGAATTGTATTATCGGGAAAAATATAAGCAAAAGAAACCAACGTCAGTAGTTAATAAATACATGTAGTCGTATAACTTATGTAGATTGGTTTTTGATTGATTGATTGATTGAATATTTAGCGTCATTTTATGTCATCGAGGGCTAACAGACGATCAGATAACCTAACCACGGTTTCTGGGATCCTGAAAGGTAAACCAGTAGTCGAGCACACCCCATCTCCGCAAGATAATGATAACTTTCCTACTTGAATCAGCGATGAGAGACGAATGATAATGGGACACAATGTCGTATATCAGTCATCACGGAGACTGCTGCCGGGTAGGTATTTTTCAGACTCATATTTTTTAAAGCATCTTTCACAAGTATGTTTGAGTTTTTGTTACTGAACTCGGTGTAAAAAGCGCGATAAGGTGTATCGATCTGCTTATTATTACGAGCATTGTTTATTTTCAGCACATTTTCACACAACGAATTTATTTTTGAAACGCAACCCTCCGTTCTGTTTGTCGCTTGTGAGTTAGTGTCATCATCATTCAGACACGTCTCTACATCCGCGGAATCTTTATCCACTGCGGTGTCTGCTTCGTCAGGAGCAGATTCAGTTTCAGCAATACCCATAATCAACATTGTTCTTACCATTGTTAGGTTTTCTCACCTCTACATCTGGGGTCGTATGCACCAACCATTTTTGAGAATATTCTTAGACTTGAGCTTGAAAATCAAAATTTCAACAAAAGATATCTAGTTTACCATGACAGATGGAGTAATTGTGAGAGCTTATTTTGACTTTTTATATGGTGTCGCTATATGCTTGCAAATTTTGATATAAAAAACTGGTATCTAGGTGTGTTTTTCAAAATTCTTTATTGAGTTCAAGTCCAAGAATATTCTTAAGAATGGTTGGTGAATACGACCGCAGAAGTTAGACATTTTTGTTTGAACATTCATTTCCACCAGAGTTGTTTTATTTTATTGCTTTCAGTAATAGTTGCCTGTGATACCCTAAATTTCCTCCCATATTATGATCGAGCGAGTTTGATAGTACATCTGATCATTGCAGGATTTTCTTGCTGGGAGTACGAATATAGTAACTGTCGCCATGGACAACCGTGCTGGTATACACTACGACACTAAAGTCTGCATTCCGGAGCTCAACCATAAGTATAATAGAGTGATTGACTTTAGAGTGCGTCCATTTTCATTAATACTTGTATACTTAGCTTAGTTATTACATATATATACAGGATGTGACGTAATCAGAGAGTAACTTATTGTATCAATGGTGAGAACCTACGTCACGTGCACCTGCTAAATACAGAGCCGAAACTTTGTTTCAAAACCTATTTAGGTGAAATTTTGTTTCAATTTTGGGAACATGTGCAGATTTTATGCACCCACAATCGAAACGACGAAGGTTCACACCATCCGCTTCGGCAGTGTAGTTACCTGTATCAGGTGCGCGTGACGTAGGTTTTCCCCTAAAGATAAGGATGTGTCGTCATGTTCTTTTGTACTTATAAGAGAAACGTAGATATACACATTTATACGTTCATCAATAAAATACGACGTGACACTGTTTTCTGCCCGCATACACTATACTAAAAGTCTCATCCTAGATGAATTGTTGTCTTGGTTCTATATAGAATGAGGTCTAGGATTCCAACGGTAAAAAAAAAAATTTCCACATAGAATCATTTTTGAAATGTTTGTTTTTTCATAGCAAGAATGTACCGCACATAAAATGCACAATAACTGGTAGGTTGATTACCTATATTTTTAAAGACAATGAAGTGCCACCTAAGGTTCTTTAAAATCCATGCAAATACAACCTTATTGTAGTATATTCTACGCCATGCTTTACTCATCTGTAGCAAGAAATCACATCCCGTTTGAACCATTTTGAAACTATTTCAGAGTGTTATCATGTTACCGTGGCAAAAAGGTGCGGGACGCAAATGTATAGCGAGACCCAAAGCTGTACTCTTGAGTCACTCACTACCACTCACTTTACTCTTATTTCTTAAAATACGTTACACTATGATCATAGGAAATTGATTACCCCAATATGCATAAAAGTAGACCCTTACTTTCGTTTATATTTTGGTTAACACTTCAAAACACTGAATAAAAGTTCATAGCAGAAATTCAAAAGCTATGATTAATCGTTTTGTACAGATCACTGATTGCACACTGAACGGAACACCCACACTTTTGTACAAGCCACTGATTGCACAATGAACGGTATAGCTAACCCACACTTTTGTACAAAACACTGATTGCACACTGAACGGTACAGCTAACCCACACTTTTGTACAAACCACTGATATTGCACACTGAACGGAACACCCACACTTTTGTACAAACCACTGATTGCACACTGAACGGTACAGCTAACCCACACTTTTGTACAAACCACTGATTGCACACTGAACGGAACACCCACACTTTTGTACAAGCCACTGATTGCACACTGAACGGTACAGCTAACCCACACTTTTGTACAAACCACTGATTGCACACTGAACGGAACACCCACACTTTTGTACAAGCCACTGATTGCACACTGAACGGAACACCCACACTTTTGTACAAGCCACTGATTGCACAATGAACGGTACAGCTAACCCACACTTTTGTACAAAACACTGATTGCACACTGAACGGAACACCCACACTTTTGTACAAGCCACTGATTGCACACTGAACGGAACACCCACACTTTTGTACAAGCCACTGATTGCACACTGAACGGAACACCCACACTTTTGTACAGACCACTGATTGCACAATGAACGGTACAGCTAACCCACACTTTTGTACAAAACACTGATTGCACACTGAACGGAACACCCACACTTTTGTACAAGCCACTGATTGCACACTGAACGGAACACCCACACTTTTGTACAAGCCACTGATTGCACAATGAACGGTACAGCTAACCCACACTTTTGTACAAAACACTGATTGCACACTGAACGGAACACCCACACTTTTGTACAAACCACTGATTGCACAATGAACGGTACAGCTAACCCACACTTTTGTACAAAACACTGATTGCACACTGAACGGAACACCCACACTTTTGTACAAGCCACTGATTGCACAATGAACGGTACAGCTAACCCACACTTTTGTACAAAACACTGATTGCACACTGAACGGTACACCCACACTTTTGTACAAAACACTGATTGCACTCTGAACGGTACAGCTAACCCACACTTTTGTACAAAACACTTATTGCACAGTGAACCGTACAGTTAACCCACACTTTTGTACAAACCACTGATTGCACACTGAACGGTACAGCTAAACCACACTATTGTACAAAACACTGATTGCACACTGAACGGTACAGCTAACCCACACTTTTGTACAAAACACTGATTGCACACTGAACTGTACAGCTAATCCACACTTTTGTACAAACCACTGATTGCACACTGAACAGTACAGCTAACCCATACTTTTGTACAAAACACTGATTGCACACTGAACGGTACAGCTAACCCACACTTTTGTACAAACCACTGATTGCACACTGAACGGTACAGCTAAACCACACTATTGTACAAAACACTGATTGCACACTGAACGGTACAGCTAACCCACACTTTTGTACAAAACACTGATTGCACACTGAACTGTACAGCTAACCCACACTTTTGTACAAACCACTGATTGCACACTTAACGGTACAGCTAACCCACACTTTTGTACAAAACACTTATTGCACACTGAACCGTACAGCTAACCCACACTTTTGTACAAAACACTGATTGCACACTGAATGGTACAGCTAACCCGAACTTTTGTACAAACCACTGATTGCACACTGAACGGTACAGCTAACCCACACTTTTGTACAAAACACTGATTGCACACTGAACGGTACAGCTAACCCACACTTTTGTACAAACCACTAGTTGCACACTGAACGGTACAGCTAACCCACACTTTTGTACAAAACACTGATTGCACACTGAACGGTACAGCTAACCCACACTTTTGTACAAAACACTGATTGCACCCTGAACGGTACAGCTAACCCACACTTTTGTACAAAACACTTATTGCACACTGAACGGAACACCCACACTTTTGTACAAACCACTGATTGCACACTGAACGGTACAGCTAACTCACACTTTTGTACAGACCACTATTTGCACACTGAACGGAACACCCACCCTTTTGTATAAACCACTGATTGCACAATGAACGGTACAGCTAACCCACACTTTTGTACAGACCACTGATTGCACAATGAACGGTACAGCTAACCCACACTTTTGTACACACCACTGATTGCACACTGAACGGAACACCCACACTTTTGTACAAGACACTGATTGCACTCTGAACGGTACAGCTAACCCACACTTTTGTACAAAACACTGATTGCACACTGAACGGTACAGCTAACCCACACTTTTGTACAAAACACTGATTGCACACTGAACGGTACACCCACACTTTTGTACAAAACACTAATTGCACTCTGAACAGTACATCTAACCGACACTTTTGTACAAAACACTGATTGCACACTGAACGGAACAGCTAACCCACACTTTTGTACAAACCACTGATTGCACACTGAACGGTACAGCTAACCCACACTTTTGTACAAACCACTGATTGCACACTGAACGGTACAGCTAACCCACACTTTTGTACAAAACACTGATTGCACACTGAACGGTACAGCTAACCCACACTTTTGTACAAACCACTGATTGTACACTGAACGGTACGTACCAGCTAACCCGAACTTTTGTACAAACCACTGATTGCACACTGAACGGTACAGCTAACCCACACTTTTGTACAAACCACTGATTGCACACTGAACGGTACAGCTAACCCACACTTTTGTATAAACAATGTATTCGTAAATACACTAAGTAGCGTTGTTAAAGTTTGTGTACGACATTAACATATACATGTAATTATATATTGATTTGACAAAGTCTCGATGTTCTTTATTATTCAAGTCCAAATTTCACTGAAATTGCTTTGATTCTGTTTTAGAAAATACATAACATGTCAGGTACATAACATGTCAGGTGGCGGGTTAGCTGTTCCGTTCAATATACATCAGAATGTAGAGTAAATGTTGCTAGTTGTGCGCATATAAAATGGCAGCTTAATCAGCAGCAATCATAGATATACTGAAGATATGAAATTATGCCCGAAATTATTTCTCTCGCGTATCTTCTTTTAGATTAAGCTGGTCTCAACCCCACGACATCAGTGATAAGAGCTTAAGTGATCTTGACTTTCATTGAGCTTCTATTGAAACATAAATGAGGTCGAGAGTTCCAGCATTACTGGCCAACATTAAAATCACAATCATATCATTCACAGGTACGCGACACCGGCCCGGCCTTCTATGGTAAAGGATACTCGAGGATCGACATATGTACCAAGACGGAACACGATTCCTTCGACGACACCATCAATTCACATCTCACGCTTGTCTTCCATTAATTGGCTAAATATATTGATTGAAGTTGACGTTGTTACTAATTATTTTTAGTTACCTTGGGTGAGTTTCACACAAAAACACGAGGAAAATCGTTGTTAACGTAAACGTAAACCAACACATATTCAAATTAGTTTTAATATTCATCGAAATGAATCCAAAATTGCTAAGACCATGCAGAAAATGATATATTTTCTGGAAATACAATCATTTTAATCGTCGATCACAATTTAAACAAACCACGTAGTAATTGTCAAATATACTTTTTATCATAAATTAATTTGTGAAACGAAGACCAGTAATATAAATATTACATTTATTTCATGGTTCGACTCCGTTTAATGCATTGCATTAACAATAGCCTTCTCAGGTAAAGGTTTTGGATTGGACCTGATTGAGATTCGAACCTACACCTCAGCGATAGGAAGTAAGTGATCCTGAGACAGCACCTGACGCGTCTGGTCATGGCCGAATAAAACTAATAATGAGATTTATAGAAACTGCAGGCATTTGTGATTAGTGAAAAGAGGCATATCTCTGGGAAATTGGTGAAATAAAATAAATAACAGGTGTACATTCATCTGTAAAAAATAAATGCCAATTATTTCTAAATTGCATCAGTTGTTAACGGTATGATAATAAAACAAGGAAATATGAGTTTGTGTTTTTAGAGATTTTAATTGTATTACTAGCGAGATAATTGTATTGAAATTAATCATATGAAGTCTCATACAGTAACACTTAAATATTCATATTTCCATATAGTTATAAGTGTATATATATAAATATCGAGTTGCCGTGTGAATATGTGTAAATTCGATGTCAATATTTTCGTGTGTTTCTTTAATAGCACCGCTGCAATAGTAATTACTTTTTATTAGTTTAAAATACATTACATGAAATGGCTAGTTTTATTAGTTATCTTCATATGTATATGTGTAGGTGCTTGATGGCATTAATAGGTAAACTGAATATGCACTTTTGTTATTTTGGTTGCGTTCTATATGTGTCAGGTATCCTTCGACAGATTTATTATTTTATAATGACGTTGTTACAAGCTGACACGAAAGATGTAAATTGAAAAGTTGTTCAAAAGAGATATGGTAAGAAACAACTTTATTAGTAAAACAAAGCAGTAAAGACGTGATAAAGACAACTAAGTGAGCTAGTGTTTTCACTGTAAAGATGAGGTTGACATTTTAAGTGAGGTACATGTGTTACTGCAATGTTCTTTATATGATACATGTTTTAAGGAATTTAATACGTCGAATCTCTTTCGATAATGATAAATTGTAGTGCTAAGAGAGCGCTTAGTACAAAAACCTGTTTTATGAATTTGAATAGAAAAATATATATTTTATGCACGTATAGTTAATATGTGTGTTTATGTACACTTTAATGATTTAGCATAATGGTTAAATAGTTTATGTCTGAATAGATATACAGTTTTCAGATACATACACATTTAAATATGTTTATCCGGATGTCAATACTAAATATGATATATTTGTGATTCATCAGTCTTTCATATTTTTGATTTGAAATCGTCAGTTAGCCCTCGATGGCATAAAAATTACGCTAAATATTCAATCAATATTCAATCTGATTTGAAAGGTTTGCATGAGTTGTTTTTAACAATAGATACTCATAATGTTTGTTGTTTATTATGTGTAGAGAAACTCAAATAGATATATCTTATAAAATGATGTAACATTATCCGATGACGGGTCGGGTTAGCTCATTCGGTACCGCGTCTGAATTTTAATCCAGGGGTCGCGAGTTCGAGTACCCACCATAACCTCAGTAATGATTAATATACGACTCTGCGTTTCATTGTCAATTGGTCTCTCACCGCTGATTCAAGTGAAAAAACTTGCGGAAATAGTGTGCTCGAATATTGTTTAACTTTAAGGATCCAAAGAGTGGTAAGGATAAATATTTTTCAATTAGCTCTCGATGGCATAACAATGACGATTGATATTCAAATTAAAAAAAAATACACAACAATATCCGATACATCGTTTATACATGTTATTCTCTCATGAGAACATAAAATGGGACATTTCTTCTTCTGATAGCATTCTGTGTCAAGGCTTTCTAAAGAAGCTTCATGCTATTCCAAAGAAAGAATATTATCCTGTGATATACACTCGGTAATAGTCACGCAATGAAAACAATAAAAACTGTCTACATTTGACTTTTATTAATTGTATTTGATACATATTGCTTAAACAACAAATTGTTGTGAGGATGACAGTTATACTGACATTATTACATATAGTGAAATGTATTAAGAAATGTTTCAGATATTTAAAAGAAATACAAACAAATAATTGATAAAGAATATATGTATAAAGATAAAAAAAACATTAAACACAATTATCACAGCTTGAGATTTATCATTCTTAAAATATGAACACAACGACATCAAAAACAACAACAATGTCATTTATTACAATCCAAAAAATGAGTTATCTGGGTATCTTAAATATTTCGAACTTCTGACTGCTTAAATATCTATTTGATCCGCACACGAGCAAAACTCTATCATCAACATGATCAAGTACGTATTTTAGTGTTGAAAACTGGTATTTCAGTGTCAGTTTTACTAAATGTTATTAATAATTGATTCAACTGTGATTTTTTTCAGTAACGGAAGTTGAAAAAACTCCATGTAATATTTGGATGTCCAGGAAATGTGCATGGGGAATATGATTGTTTATATAATAGATTATGTTTAATAAATAGTAACGTATTTAATATTTTATCTAAAAATCAGATCTATGTGCATACATAACCCTGAGACAGATCAAGTGTATGATACTACATTTTAATGAACCATTAAGAACCATTACGCTCTTTGATATGAAAATTATTTTTTGTGAATGCTGACAACATTATCATCACCTGCAACATAATACCAAATACAAGATTTAATACTTTAGTTTTGCAGAAGTAGTGAAGTTATTTCCAGATCTGGGTTGAGTTTTTCATAACTCTTTAGTTTAATACGCCGTTGGGTGATATCTTGTATTTTCACTTTTTTCAAAATTTAAAGTTTTAATATTAAATATAATAGGTAACAGAAGTAGAAAGACATTTTGTTTTGATTGGCAGTAACATGTTACATTGAATGTTATAAAATCTAAAAATACTATGCTACGAAAATTTATCTTAAAAACAGTGCTTTGAATTTTAATTATAGATATTGACAAAAATGCCACAACTTTAAAATTAACCATCTTAAAGACAACAACAGTTAAACTGGCACCATCAAAAGCAGCAACAATTCAACTTGACGAAATGTGAATATACATGAGCCCCGATTGCCCAATTCAATTGTGTATTTTTCACTAAACATCACTTCCTATATTTGAAAACTATCAATCATCTATATATAAACCGTACGTTTAAACACTGTTAGCCGGTGGAGCGGTTAATAGCAAGAACTGTTAGCCGCTGATCTATCTGCATGTAACGGTAGGTGATGAACACCAATACCAATTAGCATCTCCTTAATGCGGTTTACTTTTAGTGTTCATAGATAATGTTCATCACTTTCTATAAGTAGACAAGAAGTCTGCTTGAAACAGAAATGTTTTCTTTTGTAGACTCGACGGAATATTTGGTATGATCTGTAAATGCCGAGATGCTATCAGATGTTATAACGTTCTCTTTCTGCATTCTAATATTGGCAATGCATGTGTATGTTTTTAAACCTAATCACATGCCAATGCATAATATTATACATTGAATATGTATTTAGATCTGTTCACCATATCAGTCTGTTTACATTGGAAGCTTATCCCTGCAACGACAAGAGGTTTATAAAGTTAAATATTTTCATATATTAATAATTTCAATAAAGACTTTTAAACATTTTATATAAGTTTGAATGACAGAAATACATAACGTTATGGATTCAGCCTCCAGATACACGAGGGAGGCATCTGATCCTTCGTGTCGTCTTATTAGTGAGATAGATCAACACGTACTCTAACCATAATATGGAACCAGTGTTCGTGGCTCTCGTGTCGTATTCAAAATATACTACCTGCTTGGTAGCCTACAAATGTAAAGGACCAGTCGGACCACGACATTCACCAGCACGTATTGGACTTTCGCTAAATGTTTGTTTTGAAATCATATACAAATATGTATTTAGCATCCTAAGTTAAGTTACATTTACTCTACAAGCTATCCAGAACTTATATGAGCCACTCTTCAGTCCGTTTCCTGGGTAAGATCATGGCCTAAACGTATCAATAACTCGAGTCTGAGAATCGAACTCAGACTCAAAATCTTACATTTTGTAAAACCCTGTAAACAAAAAAGAATTGGTAAAAACTGTGGTTCTGTAACATTTTCTGTTAAATAACCATTAACATTGTTCGTTTCTAGTAATAAATATAGTAATATGCTTGTTCAATAGATGCTACTTGAATCTTAAGTTTTTGACAATTTGAGTCTGTGTCTACATGTCAGACTCAAAATATTGATGAATTTCTAAAGGTGCGGTACCGAATGTTGACTTCGAGGTGTTATCGGTTCGAACCTTGGTTTGAACCCTCGACCTCTAGTGTGTATCCGCTGTTCTACCACCCTGGCTGTTTTCTTTATATAATGTACTTACGTTTTATGTTTACGTAATGCACAAACAATTAGGACGAGTATTATTATGAAGACACCCGCAGTTGCAAACACTGATATCACGATGGCCTTTGTTTGTTGAGTCTTTGGTACCATTGCCTGCTCCGAGTCTGAAATGGTAATAGACAGTGCATTGTTCATTCACTTTTTTGATAAATTAAATTGTAGCCCCAAATTATATCACACAAACACACAAAACGGAACGTATATTAAGTTTTATTATATTTGATTTTACAGGTGTGTCCTTTATTTTCAACAATATGTACTTAGCAATAGATAAAGCTAACATGATATCTCGCAAAAGCATACGTCATCATAAACAACACTAAACTATCATGTTTTCACGAGTTATAAAAGAGAAAGAAATAAAATAAAATATATGTATAACCATTTAAACTGAAAACAGAGCTCGTAAAGACGATAAATTCATGCATACACGTTTGCATGTAAATCAATTATTTAATTGGCTGCAATGACATACACTTATTCTTTAAGCTTTTAGAATTGTTAAATCGAATTCTCAACAGATCGTAACATCAGTGGTAATATCACTGTTAAAAAAGAATAACCCAGAAACGATTAAAACAAATTTCACTGGTCTTAATATCTTGTTTAGTCTATGGGTTTAACATGTTTCTAGCGAAAATCATTAAATAAAAAAATGGTATGTGTTTAATTCAGCCACGAAGTAACCTTATCCCACCTCGTGCGACCCAGAAGTAAAATTCACAAGTGGTGCTCACTCGATGGAAATAAACCAACACCCCACTGAAACAGACACTGTGTGACATATGATGAACGCAATTTGTGCATATAAAACGTTTAGGTCATGAAAGCTATACATAAAACATGAGTTTTGTTCATCACAAATCCATAAGGCCAGAAATCAGCAATATATTTACCTGCTGTTGTATATATCTGAGCATTTGTGTAGGACGCTAGGCGATAAACATCGACAATTTTCACTCTAACGTCATAATTAGTATTAGACGATAGTCCATTGATGACTAAGTCGTAGCTTGTATCACTATTTTTATGTTTAGACAGCGGTGTGATAAGCTCGGTCCAGTCTGAAGGAGGTTCGGTCCGTTTACGATACTGGCCGTAGTATGTAAGAGGTAGCCCGGATGGAACGTCATTCTGCTTGATATATACCCGTAACGTAGAAGGCGAAGATGAGTCAAACCCACTATACGTTGGAACAGGGGGTTTATCTGGATGACAAAATAACCAGCTTAATTATAGTAGTATATTATTTCAATAAAAAGTATAACCTGCGTGTCCAGCACGATGCGTAGCATTCAAGGAATGCAGTCACCACCACAACAATAATCTCAACACGCACAGTACACGCATACATTGGACAAGACAACAGGCTGACAACTACCTTGAAACTTTCAGTAATATAATTTTGAATTGAAACCAAACGTTTTTTGTATCGTACACAATTAAGTAGACAACTGGCTGACGACTGCCTTGAAACTTTCAGTAATATAATTTTGAAATGCCAACCAAACGTTTTTGATACACAATTAAGTAGATAATGACTTGTCATATTCGACGCAATGGTTCTTTACACGTCTCTATTTGATTTAAGATAGTAAGAAACAATGATTACTGAATGGATTGAACTGACAATCATACATTTGCAAAACACACATCCCCTGTATCAGAATAAACCGATAAAAGAAGATAAAATAAGGCAAGTGTCTTTCGTTCCTTCTTTACAACCAATACTCTTTTTATTTGAAATATTCTAAATAAACCATGAATTTAATCAAGCGCACACGTTTACTAAAATGTGTGCTCAAAATGCTCAGATCTGAACATTCTCAATTATAGCTGTGTCTTTAAGAACAGAACATTCGTTTCTTGTTGTGTAATGATTCTACCAGATTGTCGAAATACATTCATTTAGTAGCTTTGTTATCACACACTTACTGTAAACTTCGAGAGTGACCACTTTGGTAGCGTCGGGTTCAATGGTGTTTGATGCCTTACACATGTAATCTCCAGTATCGCTAATACTTGTGTGAGTTAGACGTAAGTCACCTCGGTTGTCTTGCATGTCAGTTTCAACCATATATCCAGTTATATCAACGGCGGCAGCGGAAGGTGAATCAAACACCCAAGTAAATGTCGCTGGCGGTTTACTTTCAGCAGAGCAAGGAATAACAACAACATCGCCGGCATATACTCGGTACGTAGTCAACACAGGCTCCAGTAGTTCTGGCGAATCTTTATAAGAAGGAAATAAGGAGCATATAAAGACTGTTACTTAGCCGAAAATGTGAACTGAGATAAGAACACCATGTAACAAAGCCAAATATAGCATCATAAACATTAGTATTATTCTTCATCTACAACTGTCCCTGGTTTGTTCAATCTGACGTAATCCGTTAAATACATCAGTGTATGGGCCTACATGGCATCATCATCATTTAAAATAAGAGTAATTCAATTTTACACAGCACTGACCTTGGCAGTTTCTCCAGTTGGTGTACCAAATATGCATTATGCACTCAGGGAGAAAACAAAACATTGTTCGTAGAAAAACCAAAATATAAAGATAAACTTTATACATGTATTGCTTGTAACCTGTTGAACGCCAAGATTCAATTAAAAATATAGTTATATAGATCTGGCTGCCCATTCACGACCTTAATACGAGCAATATAAAAAACCGTCACTGTGGAGCTTAACCCTGGTTAATGAGGACACAAACCCCCGCTCTTCCCCTGTTGTCAGTTGGTGAGTGAATACAGTAGTAAAGTACGTTAGAATACATGTGCTAATGAAGCTGTTAGAAATGCAGTATATAGATAGCATTACATTATTAATGTCGTTTAAGGAAATAATATCAAAAAATGGCTTTTGTGCGTGCCAGATGTTGTTGTTGCTGTTGTGATATGTTTTATCGCGCCCCGTTCGAAAGTCCACAACAACAATCATACAAAGTCATTATTGACCGAATGTGAAAACATATACTAACAAAAATATCAACCATATAAAGTCCTCTTGCCATTATTGACTGAATGTTAAAACATATGATAACAAAAATATCAACCATACAAAGTCCTCTGGCCATTATTGACCGAATGTGAAAACATATGATAACAAAAATATCAACCATACAAAGTCCTCTGGTCATTATTGACTGAATGTTAAAACATATGATAACACAAATATCAACCATACAAAGTACTCTGGCCATTATTGACTGAATGTGAGAACATATGATAACAAAAATATCAACCATACAAAGTCCTCTGGTCATTAGTGACTGAATGTGAGAACATATGATAACAAAAATATCAACCATACAAAGTCCTCTGGTTATTATCGACTGAATGTGAGAACATATAATAATACAAATATCAACCATACAAAGTCCTCTGGCCATTATTGACCGAATGTGAAAACATATAATAACAAAAATAGCAACTCTTACATTCCACTTCTAACGTAATTTTATCTGCCGGGTATGTGTTGGGTGGAAATGACGAATAGACGTTATCTACTCTGCATTTAATTTCTGTCCCATCCATCTCCCTGTCTATTGTAAATGTCACAGTCTGACTTGCGTTAAATCCTCCATATTCACCGCTTGGAACATCAGTGGTGTCAACCTGATCCAGATCTGAACCATTTACTCTTTTGCCGTCTTTATACCACGTAAATGTAACACCGCTATGCTCCCCATTGCGAGCTTCATCGCTGGAACAGGTCAGTCTGAGTGAAGCACTTCCTTTATTATTCAGTTTTACCAATTGATTACCCGATATTTTTGCCGATGTTGGTGGAACTGTAATATTGTATAAACGATAAAATGCATGACCAGCAAGAGCAATAGCAGTCATACAGTAGTTTAGTTTAAACTTATTTATTTTACGTTGATTGTGAAACAAGTTCTTATAACTTAGACAAATCACGTTCAAAATATTCCTGGGTAAAATCAGTACTAAGCATATCCAGGAAAAGTATCATGCTCAAAGACACCACAAATAGCTGTGGCGGAGGATCGAACCAACAACCCTCCGGTCATGGGTACGGTGTTCTATCAGTGGACCACGCGCTCATACAGTAAGACCACCAAACAGCAAAAAAACAAACAAAAAACAAAACAAAAAAAAACAAAACACAAAACATGACCAACATACAAAATAATTATAAAAAGTAAAATAAAGTCATACATAAAAGGTGCAGTTACCAAAGCTGTAAAATCATTCTGTATATTCATTTGTTAATGGTGTTTTTGTTCAATCTATATATTAAATGGATAATGAACCAGAAATATTCCTTAATTGCCGTCATATAACCTTTTAGTAATTAAATATGTACGCTCCGCTGAATGTTATGTTTTGCACACTTACTTAAATCACTTAATTTAATTACAGGTGAGGGATTGTCTTTAAATACACATATTTATACCAATAGAAACGGGAATGTTAAAACCGTGGATAGAGTGTAGATATGGTGATCTCTCAAAACAACACCCAGCACAGGTTCTATCCAGGAAACGAACTCGAGAGCAATCCGCTTGATATGATGGCCTCTCAAACCAACACATAGCAAATACTAAAGTTATAAATATATACTTACAGTTAGTTTAAACTTTTTTTACTTAGATTGTGAAACAAGTTCTTACAACTTAGACAAATCACGCTCGAAGTTTACCTGGGTAGTACCAGTACTAAACATATGCGTATCAAGCTGTCTTGCTCAAAGACACCATATATAGCCGTGACGGAGGATCGAACCCACGACCCTCCGATCATGGGTTCGATGCACTTCCCCTAAACCACGTGCTCTACTTATATGTATATACTATACTATACTATACTTACAGTTGTATTTTAACGGCCCCCAGGTGTGGCTGTATATGATGTTATCATCATAATATATATTACAGGAGATGTTTAACCCTGTGTCCTTTCTACTAACCTCTGACATGGACAGGTAAGACGCACAAGTGTACAAGTGGTTTATATCCCCGGACTGAAAATAAATCAATATAAAGTTATTGAGCGAAAACATGATTTCTATTCATAGTAACAGTGACCTTGACATGATTTACCTCGAATTGAAACCAATGCCAAGCTTCCTTTTCATTGATCGTATTATTTAGTTAAACTTATGACATTTTAAAAGACGTTTCATTAAACATGTATTTAAAAAAAATTGCTAAGATATTTTTCGTGAACATCAGCATTGAGCGATGGGTTTATATCATTCTTTACTAACCGAGTATTCAGACATAATATGAATGGAGCAATGCTTAACACATTCACATAAATAATAATGAACTTTAGGTTATGGACATCCACAATGTTCCTAGAAATAGATTGATTGAATATTAAGCGTCATTTTAATGCCATTGAGGGCTAACAGACGATCAGTTAACATAACCACTGTTTCCTGAGATCCTGAAAGGTTAACAAGTACTCGAGCACACCCCATCTCCGCAAGTAACTGATAATTTTCCCGCTTGAATCGGCGGTGAGAGTCGAATTGAAATGAGACGAAATGGCATGTATCAATCATCACGAAGACTGTTGCCGGGAGGGAATTTGAACTCATGACCCCTGGATGACTGAGCTAATCGGGCCTGGCTCCCAGAAATAGCAAACATAGTTATTATTACTACGGACGTAACGTAAACTTCGTGTATATTTTTATTTCAGGATTAATGAAACGTATACCTATAATCAGGTCATACGTTTGAACACTTAGCTTATACGCATTCGTTCATATAAGCATTGACGATAGGCCCTGATAAAGTAATATATCAATAACTGTAACTGATAAAAAAGATATGTCAACAATTTGAATGGTGGTTTAAACATGTAAGTTTTATTTAAATTACAAAAAAAAAAAAAAAATTTAAGATTTTATCGAGTCTGGTATTTTCACTTCTTTGTCTCGCTCTTTGCTTCTAATGTATTCTTTCATCAGATGTTATTTTCTATTCTTGGAATACAATGGCCATGAACAAAATATTACGGTGAAAGTTGGTAATTTATATATTAAATGTTGAAATGGCGTTTTACCAAAAAAAAAAAAAGGTCACTTCTGATGTTGTGCAACTGGATTTCTGCTGCCAACAAGTAACTGTAAATTACCTGCACACATTTGGTTGGGGTTGTAGAGTTGTGATATGTTTTGTTTTGTATGTTGCTGAACGTCCACGTCACTGTAGATTTGTCAAGGCCATCTATGGATTTGCAGCTGAAATTACCATTGTTAGATTTGGGGTAAAACCAATCGGTCCCACTAGCAATATACTTCAGGGGAGCGGCTGTAAATATATAAAATTCATGCTTTTTACATGTGATTTGTAATACATACTTAAATATACATCGAATTCAATATAGACAATTTGTAAGAACTTAATTGCCCACAAACATGTATATATTTTTCTCATACATATTTCATGAACGCATTTTTAGCTTCGGACATTCTCAGATAAAATCAGTGTTACCGAGATGTAACGACAATGGCGTATTTAAGATACGCCCTTGATTATGTTGTCATTGAATCTAATTCCCGTTTCTGATGCGAGGACAAGTTGCGTGTATATGAGTGTATAAGTATATATTTCATGGGTTTGAGGTCCATCCCGAGAGATAACCGATTTTCATGTTTATCTCTCTTTGTGATATAACCTATCATAGATTGTGAATTTGCATCTAATAAATATCCCAAAATGTTATGAAATTATTATCTCCCTTTATTATATAATCAACTTATTATAATTTCACTGCATCTTCATACTTATGCAGGTTTCTATGTCTATCCTTTATTCAGCTTATAAGTAGTTATGAATTCTTAACTCGATCCTTCTCAGATAAAACTATTAGTTCATGTATGTAAATTGTCCTTACAATCCAGCCAAATGTGTTGCATGAAAAAACCGTTGAATATAAGTCATGGTTGACACCGAATCTATTGAGTTGGTTGATGACATGGTAGTGTGTCATTGGTTTGCATTGTAGCTATGCGCGCTCGCCGTAGTCTGGTCTGTACATTTATATCCGGTTGTTCACAAATAATCAACTCTCTATATAATATTATGTTATTTAATTTAGTTTAATAAAGCAAGACATTTGTCATTTGTGGCATCCATGAGCATATGTTTACTCTAACCAGACAAGACGTTGAGCGTAAAGAACAAAAAGGCAAAAGCGATATGAACTGTACTGCCACTTACCACTGACCGTAAATGTAACGTTGCCTTCTTCGCTGCCTGTCTTACAAGTGTACAGGCCACTGTGGGCCAGCTGAGGATTCTTTATTCGTAAATCTTTAAAATTGCTATATGACATTTCAGTGTTTTGTGGGAAGGATTCCGAATCAGTGAGGTGCGTGGAGTTTGGCGGCCCATACCACTCTGGATAGGTGTAGTTACCCTCCAGGGGGCACTGCAAAACTATGTCATCGCCGATATTTACAACAATGTTCCTCGCATAAATTCCTCGTTGTTGGTACATCACTAAAATATAAACACATATGTATATATATATATGCATTGTGGCTAGGCGCGCTCGCCGTTGTCTGGTCTGTACATTTGTGTCTGGTTATTCACAAATAAATATCTCCATCTATATATATCATACATTGTGAATGTGCATCTGAAAAAGATCCCCAAAATCGGAAATCCCGTTGATGTGACTTTAATTATTTCCCTTTATTAAATAAAATACATATACATTCACTGTATCTTCATGATCAAACGGGTTTCTAAATATGTCCTTTATATAGCATGTGAGTAGTCATGAATCTTTAACTAGATCCAACTCACATAAAGCTATCAGTTCATATATGTAAATTTGCCCACCCTGTCCAGGTGTGTTGCATATAGTTCCATAGTATATAAGTCATGGTTGACACCTAAGTTATTGGTTTGGCAGAGGTCTTGATATTGTATCTATGGTTTGCATTGTAGCTAGGCGCGCTCGCCATAGTCTGGTCTGTACATTTGTGTTTGGTTATCCACAAACAATTATCTCCATATACATTTATATCATGTATTTATCATTTAAAAATAGAAAAATAGAAAAAATCAAGCAAAAGTGTCCGTTTTAAAAGAAGCGAATTTAATTTTGAGCATGGCGGCATTATGGAACCACGATGCAGAGATAAAAGCAGACTATTAGACATAATTTATATATGCATCGTCTTAATCAATTGATTCCCCTGCCTAACCTCCGATGTTCCCTTTGTGACGTATTTAGGTGTGGTCAGGTAATGTTGTATTTATTTATTGTGTATGTACGAGGAGTAGTAATGAAATACATCCGAAAATTTATGACATAAATCTATTAACATGCTAGTAGTAGGGAAATTTTGAATAAAATAGTCCTAACTGATTTTGAGATATAACAAAAGTTACATAGTAACATAAGTACATAGTCTTATTATCTGAACGATAGCCTGTGACGTAGCTTCCTATATACACTGTAAGCACGTGCCTACACTTTTTCTGAAAAATAGAAAAATTAAAAATGCCCAAAAATGTAATAAAATCGGACCCCAGGGGGTAGCGGGGTAAACTATAAATTCGCAGCAAAAATCATTGAATATGATCCGGATATTTAACATCATTTGACCAGTTTATTATATACAGTGAATTTCAGGTTAATATTAAGGATAATTGGTGGTGGTTTCGTACCACTTAAGGAGAAGTCGTATCAATCGTCATCATATATGAAATTTATAGTGTTTAAAACTTAACTTTGTTTATAACATGTTTTTGTAAAAAATCATTTCCTGTTCATATTAAGGAATTAGATCGTAATACTGATATATATGATGGAACTCATTTAAAAAAATGAATTATAACAAATGAGAGATATACACGATTCATTAAAAAAAGGAGAAAAAACATGCGATCAGTTAACCATGCCCCTAAAACAGAATAAATATACGCCTAAACGCACCTACGACGGCCTTTCTGAACAAAAAGAATCCGGTCCCCTACAACTCTGTTACACATCGTTTTCAGCAAAGCTACGCCGCTGATAGCAGATATTAGTGGATAATATAAAACTAATTTGTAACTTAATAATAACGAAAACAGTAACATACCGTATACCAGGTACAGCAGGATCGTCAAATAAGTACGTCCATTTCTCTGTTCCATAACGTATAGACAATTTATTCACGTATATATAATACAAGCGCAATAACAACAAGTCACTGTTTCGATTGTAGCTATATGTTTTAGTTTTACCTTGCCGTTAAAACTTTAAGTGTATAAACAATATCAACAACACATCAGCTTTTATATCAGTCAATCCTTACGGACCCGGATGTACTTATCAGCTGACACGTGACTTTGCGTATTTACAAATATAACAGGAGTGGATGTCAAGACTGTTGGTAAACATTTTATACCTGTAAAATATTCCACCAGACGACATTTAGATGTAACCACTTTATGAATGAGTTGCTGGGTTGCCGTAGTTGCGAAATGTGTATAGTTAAGCTTATAAGACGTATATGTGGCTATCGAGATCATATATACTGGCTTATTAAATGTAATACTACCAATGTAGCTTTCTAGTTTGATGGGTACTTTAATTAGTGTTATCAAGAAATACACATAATGCTCTTTATAAGGTCGTCGTCTGTTTGACTAACCTATATTGACACAGTGTCAGGTAGTAAGTAGATAACAGTCCAAGTATGGAAAATTACTAATTTGGTGACAACGATACATTCATGAACGTAAGGAAAAAATTCCGGATAAAGGTGTAGTAATGATTTCCTTTTTCATATCGTATCTATGCCAAGCACAGATATTCCCTGATTTATATTTGTATATATTATGTCACTAAATAAAGTGAGCGAGTGAGTGATGGAATAGATAGGTAAGTAAGTGAAAGTAAGTGAGTGAGTGAGGAAGGAAGGAAGGAAGGAAGTAAGGTTTTGATTGATTGATTGCCTATATATGTCATGCCAACAACCCAAAGACCATCTGTTTGTCTGCCTGCCTGCCTGCCTGCCTGCCTGCCTGCCTGCCTGCCTGCCTGCCTGCCTGCCTGCCTGTCTGTCTGTCTGTCTGTCATCTACCTACCTACCTACCTACCTACCTACCTACCTACCTACCTACCTACCTACCTACCTACCTACCTACCTACCTACCTACCTACCTACCTACCTACCTACCTACCTACCTACCTACCTACCTACCTACCTACCTACCTACCTACCTACCTACCTACCTACCTACCTACCTACCTACCTACCTACCTACCTACCTACCTACCTACCTACCTACCTACCTACCTACCTACCTACCTACCTACCTACCTACCTACCTACCTACCTACCTACCTACCTACCTACCTACCTACCTACCTACCTACCTACCTACTTACCTACCTACCTACCTACCTACCTACCTACCTACCTACCTACCTACCTACCTACCTACCTACCTACCTACCTAGTTCACCATGTCAATATAAATTATTTTTATTATCATTATTATCATTATTATTATTATAATTATTATTATTATTATTATTATTATTATTATTATTATTATTATGTAATCATTTACTCGTATAACCCAGAGCCTGACAATATGTTACTTTTAAGGCGGGGTCATCAATTAACGAGTGGTGTTATCCGCTGTTGCCTAATGGCCACTTATCGCCAACCGCTGACGTTGTAGATAAACTGTTTACTCAGTATCATCTTTATTTACTCTGTAAAAAACTGAACATATACACTCGTAGAAAGTTGTGTGTTCAATTAAATAACATTAAACATAATATTTAATAATCCGGATATATTCCTTTTAAAAGTTACCTTATTTCTAGAAACAATTAGTGAGCTACAATAATCTCAAAGGTCAAGAAATTATAGCAAAAACTGAGCCAAAGTTGCATTTCGGAATTGAGGAGTTCTTATGAAGCTTAAAGGGACACAATGAAAGTGTTTATAGAAACAGATTGTAATACTGGTTTTCTCCCTTGAACCATTTATGATATATTAAAGTGATTTATCTTTTATACACATTTTAATGCAGTTTGACGGTCAACTTACATATTTCAAGAAGCGGGGAGCATGCTGGTTTGTACTTTGTAGGTCGGTCTTCGAGTTTTTTCCGGACGATATGGCCAACATTTGTCAAACATTGCAGAGTAGCTTATTTTGGAAAATAAATGCCCCTTGAATAAAAATACCGGGCGATATTTTACAGCAATTTAATATTACGTAATACTCCTGCATTAGTCAATAAAACTTGAAAAGGGATCCTCTTAAAGCACAGTTTGCATCAAAGAAAAGAATACCACGGACTCAGTTTTATCTAGTTTGTTCGTGAATCTGATAAAAGTTAACACAAATAATCTTGTTGACGAGAAAAGTTGATTATAACCGAATATTAGAATTTAATTTTCAAAATTGTGTAGCTCTTATTTGTTAAATCAGCCTACAAAATAACTTAATTATTAAGTTTGTTCTTAACTAATAAGAAGTTCGTCATCACTGCGCACGCGTGAATGACATTGCACAGACTCTGCCCCTGATTCAATTCTGAACGAGTCCTCTACAAATTACAAAGCCGAGCGAGCTATGCTTAGAAACGGCTTTAGCAAACGTCAACTTTCAAACGTCAGTCATCTCACCTTTCATCGTAACTAAGCTCCCGCCCAGAGTCTGTCAAATGACGCCAAACTGTCAGTCAAATGACGTTTAACACTTACTGCGGTCGCTCCCTTTTTTGCGTAGCATGAAGAGAAAGCATGCCGGTGATCGACGGGGTAGATCACGTATAGCTAACCGAGCATCGTTTCCTGTTAAATCTTTAATTAAACGAACGTATTTCTTAGTTGTTGCTGAATTTGGACGTCAACAATGGCCACGGTCTTCTAACTGATTCCTTCCACATTTGAACCGAGATATTCACCTCGTACCTGTGCTAATCGAAATTTGTCCATATATATCACAACCTTTATTGAAAATATATTTTGCACTAATGGCAATTTTATTCCTGGTTTACTTGAATGTATGATCGAATTTGTAGCCATTTTTCAGAACGTTTCCAGGCATTTTTTATGCAGTGGTATTCAGCGACCTATTTCAAAATGGTCGTACTAAAAAACATGGTTAAATATATTTGTACAAAACTTCACGCAAGGCTAGTTAAATGATTGACTATGTATTATAACTGGCTGTAGCGCACGTGTATTTCGAGCTTTCGTAACGGTTGCATTATTTATAAAGCACGCCTTGTATTAACTAGAATATTCACTCGAGTTGAAATTTAACATTTACAACTGCCTCATTTTGAAACTTGTGAATTAAATTTATATCTTAAATATTCTCAAGACGAACCGAATGCGTACTGACGTGGAATCTAACGATGTTGTTAAGGTATCTAAGATGTATAAAACACAACTAATGTTGATTGAAAATGAAACTTTAATTTAAAAATGAATAACACTCAAGGTGAACAGATTTGCAAATAAATGGGACTGATGCATATCTTCATTTCTATTACTAATCTCTAGTTTCTCTTCTTATCTAACACAGTTGTATGTTTTTAATAGTTCGCCTTTTTAACTGTATATTTGGTAAATCTCCTTATTAAGACAGTATTACAAGCATTGGTATATCATATTGCAGACACATGACATGGCACACCTGCTGCTTTAATTTAAAATAATATTTAGAAATACGCAAAAATATATTCTGACAATGATTTCAATTTAAAAATCTATTTTACCATATCATACACAATAAATGTATACTTACAAAAAATGATTTTTTTTAGCAAATATGTAAAACAATGCAAAGATGTATGGAGTTGTTTTAATGTTGATGTTGTTACTGCTACTGCTACTGCTACTGCTTATGCAATAGTGATGTTATTCATTTTGTAGTTCGATGAAAACTGCAACAGAAAACAGTACTGGAACATGATTATGGTAGTTTTGTCGTTATGCCCCTGTCTGAACGAAGTTCACTTCGATAATCAAAACAATCACAAAACAATCACAAAATTGGAGCAAAAATCAAAGTAATAGATACGTTTGAAGAAAACAGATATCGTATCACAAACCGTCTGACCGTAAGAATACAATATGACTTGTGTACGTTTTACAAAATACTGTTTATAGTATACGATAAACAATTCAAGTTATTTGTCCGATATTTGGGGGTATAATTGGTAAAATTGTCCGTTCTCTGGGTGGATAAAAATATAGTCAACGGCTTTTTTTTAATTGATGGTATTCATGTTTATTGAAAATTGGTGAACCAGAGTATACCAATTGTCATTCCTTTCTCACAGAGCAGGGCCCGATTAGCTCAGTCGGTTACGCGTCTGACTATCAATCCAGGGGTCGTCAGTTCGAATCCCCCGCCCGGCAACAGTCTCCGTGATGATTGATATACGACATTGCGTCTCATTATCAATCGTCTCTCACCACTGATTCAAGTGGGAAAGTTATCAGTTACTTGCGGAGACGGGGTGTACTCGAGTACTGGTTAATCACAGGAAAAGTGGTAAGGTTAACTGATCGTCTGTTAGCCCTCGATGGCATAAAAATGACGCTAAACATTCAATCAATCAATCAATCAATCAATCAATCAATTTCTCACAGAATGGTCAGGCGAGTCTGCGAGGCATAAGTAATTTTATTACAGTGACATCGATCACTGTGGGGCATAAGTAATCTTTTTACAGTGACATCGATCACTGCAGGGCATAAGTAATCTTTATACAGTGACATCGACCACTCGGGATCCTCTCGTAATTGTCGATAAACTATTGCACATGATGCTGCAAATGCAAGTATTTAGATATACAGCCAAACCTGTGTAAGCGGTCAACTGTATTAGGCAGCCACCTGCCTTAATCAGCCTTATATGCTATATAGCAAATAAACTTTTTACTATTTCTATGCTGGCAAAGCAAATTAACCTCTATTAAGCAACAGCCTGTCTTAAAAGTCCAATTTGGCTACTTACTCTGACTGACTGCTTAAGATAGGCTTTACTGTAATTGCTAAATCGTCAACAATATCACCACATGCTGAAATGCAAATTTGTAACGGTAAATATAAAATGTATATAGTATTAAAATATTGCTAGCAATTGTCCGTCAAACAGTTATTTAGTTCTGAATATAATTAATTTGCCTGTTACAATAAATAAAAATAGTGTATTGAACGCCCCGAACTTGTTCTTGTTGACCCCAACTGTTTCTACGTTACAGTCATTATACCCTACCTATTACGTTTGCAAAATATTTCTTTGAAATTGATCGCCTAAATTGTTATGTTATACACAAGGTCTTTATCTGATATGATAGAACACTTTTGGGTGTGGCAATTTCGAACAATCCCGATTGAAGGGAATTCCCATGGACTCTAGTAACGAATTCAATGCATTGTGGGTCTGCTTCACAAAGCAATTAACATATACAGGACATGCCCAAATCTAAAATGCTTTGTTGCAATACTAAGTATAACCAATATAGCTCTTTCAGCTTTTAAAAGCTTAAAAACAGTTTGTACGAATATGTTTGATCCTGATGCATTCCTTACAGTGAATTGTGCAACGAGCTTATCCTGGTGCATTTCTAACAGTGAGCGATGTGCAAGTGAATCTCGATGCATTTCTGGCAGCGAACCGTGTAACAAGTTTATCTCCTATGTCTTCTTACAGTGAGTTGTATAACGAGCGTTCAGGTTTTCTTACCTCGTTTTCTTTTGCAAATATGTTAACTTCAACATCAGTGTTTAAAAGAAAAGTTAAAGGATTCGTTTGCATGCTGTTAGTATAATACACAATGAGATGCGTTTCATATCATGTGACTGCGGCATGCGACTTCTGTAAATTGTTCTATACCGTAACGTCTTAAGTGTACACCGTCGTGATTGTAATGAACAGTTAACATGGTCACTAAATAGACGCTTAGACATTGTATAGCAAGTTTTTATGGCACTCAATCCTCTCCAGACACTTTCAGTAATCTCCGTCCAGACCTCTGAGATGACTGTCCGGCGTTTCATGCTACTTACCATGTTTATCAATAACACTTTATAAAACAATTAAACACATTTCAGTATGTCGAGTATAATGACATCTTTTAAATTAAGAGATACTATAGAAATTCTATATATCTTCGTATTAATAAAAGAGTGAGACCGATAGACACAGAAACCAAGACAGAAATGAAAGAACCTGAATGGTATTGAAGACGAGTATCAGTTTGAGTATGTCCTTTCTATGAGTTATTTAGTATTCAGAATACGTTCCTACAAATCTGTATCATCGTCCGAGTATGTATACATTTATTGACTTTGTAAACGTGTCCATACTAAGTGCTCCATATAAGTGAGCTGTTTTGTGTATTAAAACGATTGATTGATTGATTGATTGAATATTTAGCGTTATTTTTATGCCATCGAGGGCTAACAGACGATCAGTTAACCTAACCACTGTTTCCTGGGATTAACCAGTACTCGAGCACACCCAAACTCCGCAATTAACTGATAACTTTCCCACTTGAATCAGCGGTGAGAGACGAATGCTAATGAGACACAATGTCGTATATCAATCATCATGGAGACAGTTGCCGGGCGGGGATTCGAACTCACGACCCCTGGTTATTTAAACAAAAGACAAATGATAATATTAGTATTTAGATTCAAACAGCTGATTTGTAAATGTGCATTATTTCTATATGATTTATTTTAAAATATATTCATGTATGTAACTTATTTCTTTTCATTATCCTATCGCTTCGTGCATGTATTGTAGGGTTTGTGTAAATGTTCAAATTATATTGAATACAATTCTGTTCTGTTCCATGTTCACGATAAGAAGGATCTCGCCTGTTACAGTGTGCCAATAAATAATTTTCAGTTTGTTTAATCATGGAAAGGATCATGTAAATAAAACAAAAATGTTCGTTACGTCATTATACGTCATCTTTTGTATGAGAAGACCAGGCACCAGTTCCACTAAGCGTATAAACTTAAAACTTTTCCCAAGTCAAATATTTGAAATGCTATAACTTAAGTTATTATTGTCATTTTGCAATTTGTGATATACCAATGAGTAACGATTGGTTTGGTTTCAAATATATATGGTCATTAAATATGTAATAAGTTCAAGTAATTCTGTAGAGAAATTGAGAGTTTTTAGTTAAGGACAATCTTAGCCAGAGATATTTAGTAAAACCGGTCCCAGGTCAACGTTTTTTATTATTGCGATGCATTTGTTTATAATTAAGTATAGGTCTTACCAATTACCTCCCCTGTGCCCAAAAAGCTAGATTTGTGTAAATCAGTTGGGCATTGTTTTTGCTGAAAATGCTTAACATGGTCAACGTCCATGGTATATTTTCACAAGTCCTGCCAAGTCCTAATGACATTGGGTGAAGGTATGACAGTTTAAAGATGCGTAGTGATGCACTGCAACAAATGGGCAGAAATGTCAAAAATAAAGGGGTGTCAACAAACCATCGAAAGTGTGAAGAGGCAATCTGCTCAATTTTCCTGCATAAATGGACTAACAGTGAACTGTTTATGAAAAACCAGACACTTTAAAAATTATTAACAATACTACAATAAAGGTCATTGAGCTAAATTTCTAAAAAAAACAACAACACTCTTTTAATACAAAACATCGGAGATGGACGAGGAATCTTTAAACGTTTATTTTGTTTAAATTCTTACAGTGATAATATTGATATATTCACAAACTCATTTCATAAAATGATGTCAATAAATTTCATATATTGCTCAATATTGTCTTTGCGACTTAATTAACATGTGCAAAATGCAACGCTACTTGACTGAATATCTACATGACGTCAATTAAAACGTTGACGTTTCAGATGAATAACAGAAACTAATATATGGATACTGTTATGCACTGGTTTTCTCAAGTTCCGTATTAGAGAGATGATAAGAGGAAGATAAACCATATATTTGAGTATGTGATAAATAGAGATTTTTACGTGTTTTCAAAATAGATTATGCGAGGCTCTGTTGTGGACGACATGCCCTTTCATAATAATAAACTGTGTCTCTAAATTAATCACCAACCCGAAAAAAATATTTAAAATGAAAGTCTTTGCGAGCAAATATACTCCGTTTGCCCGCATTTAGGCGACCTTCGTTATTGTCCGCTTTGTTGTGATTCCTTATGAACTCTTTGACATACGAAGCATGTATCATGTTTTGTTTACCCATTTATCCCGCCTTTAATAGGCAAACCGTGTCCCGAAAATTATATTCAACTCTAATTGCATACATATTTATTACCAACACCTAGTTTGTTAATAATCTGATAGGATCTTTAAGTCGCCAAAATAGATACTATGTCTCTAAATGCTGTAATCAGTTTTCGCTATAACAGTTTTGGATCATAAATGATCTCACTCAGATAATGAAAGCCGTACTTAACCTTCAATTTTAGGTTAAGAGACTAATTGAGCCAGAGTTTTTTCGGCAGATAATTCAAATTGATCACTTGGTTGATACTATTCAACAAGACCGATCATATTCTGTTTAGGTCAATGCTACACACATGGTATATGCCGAAAAAAACACATCTGTCTTGTGGTACGTTTTCAAATTCAGATGGTTAAAGTTGATATGAATATCGGAATTTAAATAGCAAACGAATTTTCTTATAGATATATTAAGTAGAATACACATATAATACAATGCCGAACTGGAAAGGTAACATTTAAAGAGACATAATACGACATTATAGACAACTTTTATGTTAGTATGCTTTAAATTACCTCACAGATGATATAGCATATACCTAAAATATAAATAACACCTTAATACATTGTAACTAATTATACACATGTTAGTAGTAAGGTTTTTGAAATTATGTTTTCTTTTCTTACAGAAATTTAGTTAGTAACGTTTCACTACACAGTTACGCCCCCTTTTCCCATGGTAACATTATTCTTACGCTTAAAAACAAGGCCTATTTAATTTGATTATAATATTTTCAAAATGGTTTATAGAAGTTGTGATTTCTTGCTGCAGATGAGTAGAGCAAATGTTGGTATAGCATATACTGTAATAAGACATCACTGGTGTTAAAAAGTTACTTTTATAGGCTTTCAACATACACTATGTATGTATTTATGAGCATTTGAGGAAATCTCTTTACAAACAATCTGAAGATGTCACTGCATCCTCTTTTAAAAAAACAACGTGGTCAACCTACCAGTTATTGTGCATTTTTATGTGGGTTTACATTCCTGCTATGAAAAAAACAAACTTGTGGAATTCTTTTTTAACCACGGAAATCCTAAACCTTATTTTATATAGAACAAAGAACAAAATTCAACTGTGTAGTGACACTCAAGTGTCTTCTTTTCGTTTTAGCTATTTTTTATGGAAATAGTGTCAAGACAATTTTATTAGTAGTATTGATAGCGTTCCGATACTTCCAATGCCTTCAGAAAAACATATCGTTTGTGTGCGTTTAAAGCAAGATTTTAATATCCGATTCCGTGTCATATTGACTATTAAATAAGATATAAATTCATGTCCGGATAATGTTTGATAGAGTGCAACGACACATTGAAAAGAGGCACGAAACTATGATATTTGGAGCGATTGATTCAACCAGTGTGTTGCGTTGTTTATTTCACTCTTGACCCACTAAGTACTGGAAACATGACTCAATTTGGAAACAAGAAGTACTGGTGTTATAAAATAGCTCTCTCATAATATACATGGTTCAAGTATGGTAAATTAAGCTATTTTTATATATGAATAATACATTGTATTAAAGAATGCTTTAACAAATTGGCCAACCTTGGGGAGAGTATGAAAAATATTTTTAAACTGAATAAAATCTGTTTTATCATCTTCTTATCAAATTTGAATTCTTGAAAAAAAATGTAGTCTCATTACAGGACTTAAACAAGTTCTGGAGGGCATGAGGAATGTTGCATTTTACCTGTCATGAACAGACTGAATAAACCAACTGAACGAATGTTCGTTTCTATCTTGTGTATGCGTTCCGTGCTTCCACCGAATTCTATATTTAGATACACATGGCCCAGTGGATGAGCATCGGATCCAAGATAATGGGTTCGATCCTCCGCTTTGGCTTTATGTGGTATCCTTTAGCTAAACACTTAAACTGCATATGCTTAGGTAGTCTTCGAGCGTGATTTGTCTAAGCTGTAAAAAACCGTTTCACAATCGATGTAAAACTAGTTTAAAAATAGCAAAATACCATTGTCGACAAATCATATGACAATGGCATAATTGTGCACGTGATTAAGGAAAAAATTTGTGCGCGCTTTTTTACATTCCTTGTACTAACATACAAATGTCATTTCTTCGTACGGTAGTTTGTGACGTTGAGTTTTGTCTTAGTTCCAAGTGCTTTCAAACTATTTAGCACTATTTATTTTCAACACATAACATGTTATAAATTGCATATCCAGTTATATGTGTGTAAGGAAACACCAGAATGAATATGAGTAGAACCACAGTGCTTCCTCAAGTAACTGCACCCACTCATGATTATGTATTTTTATTTAGCAACGACGTCAGCGGCGAAGGACCGTGCGACGACAGCGATTTAAGTCATTCGGTCATGGAGGACTTAATTTTTTATTTTACAAAATTAACAAATATTTTTGAATTGAAAAGCAGATCGACCGAAATCATCAACAGCACGAGTTTCGTGCCATTATCAAACACATTTTATATTATACTTTTGACGCAGCCGTGAACCTGTTACAATAACCAGTTGTAAAACGCATTAACGTATTTCTAAGTGCAAATAATTTGCTTAATTACCAAACTACTTCAATGTTCGTTTTGCTTGGCCTACGTACAAAAGATATTATTTAATGACACGAAATCAAAATACTATTATGTATCTGTTATCGACAACTATATTGGTGACTAAATATATAACACCGACGCTTTGAAAGGTAAAACTAATTTTGTAATCCAATCATTTAATTATGCTTTGATGTTAGATATAGTTACATTATTGTCTTGCTGTTTTTTTTGATTATGTCATATTACAAGTGTGAAATCATGCAATATTTTGACCTTTTTTGGTATGGAATTAAATAATTTTGGCAAAAAAGAACATTATGCGAGGCCATATCATTATACCAATGTATCAACATATCAACTACTGCAGGGAAGTAGCTGGCTTCAGCTCCTATCACTTTTAATTGCAATTCTGGCGGTTTTATTTTTCTCATTTTTGAAGAAAGGTGTAGGCCCGGGTTTAACCTTAAAGAAGCTGACCGTAATTACATAAGTACAAAATTAAATTAATTAGTATATCCAACAATAATGAACTTCCACAGAAAGACCGTGTATGCTTTCTTAAAGTTTCGTGAATGTTACGAGACACACAGTACGAACATATCTTAAATACCCTGGATATATTCGTGCCAATGACTTGATATTTATAAGTTTAACATGAAATAAGAAATTTACGTCTCACACACCATTTAATTTTGTTCTGTTCTACATATAGAGACATGCACTTCTGGAACACTGGATACATTACCAATGGTTCTAAAAGTGCCTTATTCCCATAGATAGTCCTCTGTTGGTCCAAATTTGCAGAAAAAAACATGGGGTTGACCAGGTTGCTTTTTCACAATTTCGATGGTTTGATGGCACCCCTTCATTTTTGACAATTCTGCCCATTTGTTGCAGTGTATCACTACGCATCTTTAAACTGTTATAGCATCATCAAACAGTTCCCAGGGTCACCCAAACTTTGCAGAAATCATGAAAATGTTCCAATGTTCCCATATGCACAAAGAAATATGACATTTTATGCATTTTTAACAAAAAATTGCCCAACCGCTTTACACAGCTCTAATTTCTTGGGCGTAATAATCTTGCTACCGTCATGTAAGGGAGGTAATTGTTCAGTGAGACCTTTAAAACAATTTGTTATTATAAAATTAAATGTACAGAATTTAGTAAATCAAAGTAGACGTATATGTATGTACTTTCTTAATGTACATCACTATGATATGTCAATTACCGTAAATGACACATTGAAGGACATATCTGTAAAAAGAAAATACTATTCAGATTTGGGTTATTAAGGCTAAATTATGTAAAACAAGATTGTCCAGCATGAGCCTATGCGTGCTAATTGACGCCTGGGCTGTTTTCATATTGCATTGCCCGTCATGAACGTACTCGATGTAAACCAGAATGCTATTTTCATTTCTTAGCAGTGTTGTATAATGACCTTGTATCATTTTATTAGAAAGAATTATATAAAAATGACGAATTGAAATCACGTAGTAGATATAAGATATGTGTAGTGTTCAGGGCCGTAGCCAAGGTTTGATTCCACGGGTGGCACAATCCCAACTTTGCTAAGGGTGTCCGGGGGCATGCTCCCACGAAACAATATTTAGCTCATGCAAGGACTTAATTTATATATCTGTATAAGTCCTTTTGATGTTTCAGAGACATTTTAAGCCGTTCAAATCTATAACACAAACTGCATTTTATACAATTACTCATTTACCTTAAATACGGGTCCTCCGTGGCCGAGTGGTCTAAGGCGCCGTCTCAAGATCACTTACCTCTCACCGCTATGGTCGTAGGTTCGAGTCCCGCTCGCTCCAAAAACTTTATGTGAGAAAGTTTCCAGTTACTTGCGGAAGGACGGTGGTTCTACTCAGTCTGACTCAGTCTGAGGTCTTCCTCCACCAGTAAAACTGGATATGCCAATGTGTTGAAAATGGCGTTAAACCCCATTCAAAAAAAAAAAAAAATTACCTTAAATACACATTGATAGCTTTTTAGACCCGACATAACAGTGCATATCAACCCATAGTAGTACACTGTAAGACAAGTACTTGCTGGGTATTATGATACATACATACAGAAAATACTATAAAATTATGTGAAGGATATGTCATATTTTACAAAGAGTTATAATTCATTTTTTGGGGATAACTTTATTATTTTTACAAAAACACTAATAAATATGTGACCCTCCGCAAATTCTACAGGAGGCAAGTGCCTCCGTTTGCCTAACCGTGGATACGGCTTCAGTATAATTATGTCTCACGACACAGTAATCCCCTTTTTCCCACGGTAGCAAGATTCTTACTCTTAAAAAATAGGCCTATGTACTTCGGTTATGAAATATTTTCAAAATGGTTCATAGTGGCTGTGATCTCTTGCTGCAGATGGGTAGAGCAAACGTTGGCATAGCATATACTGCAATAAGACATCACTGGTGTTAAAAAATGTGACGTTTGTGAATTTCAACATATGCATGTATTTATGAGCATTTGAGGACTTCTTTTTTCAAAAAAGCTCAGGGTGTCACTGCACCCTCTTTTAAAAAAAACCCCAACGTGGTCAACCTACCAGTTATTGTGCAATTTTATGTGTGTAAGCATTCCTGCTATGAAAAAAAAAATACTTTAATAAAAAAATTCTATGTGGAATTCTTTTTTTACCAGTGAAATCCTAGACCTTATTTTATATAGAACAAAGAACAAAATTCAACTGTGTAGTGAGACCTTAAGTATCTAAATAAACTTAAAACTTAAATGCAACCATCACTTACCTGTATAGAAAAAGTACTCGTTATGCCATTTTGAAGACCCCCTTAAAAAAACGTTTTTAAAATATTATATAAAAAAAGAAGCTTACATGCCAGACATCTGATTTACATCGTGTTGCGAAGCCTGTCTTTATATGATTGATTTCTTGTATCGGACTATATTTCCGCTGTTTTAGGCAAATACGATACAATAGGTACCGCTGATTTATGGCTTTGTTTCAAATAAATGAGCAGGGTTATTCAGGGGTCATATCCACTTATTCATATAATCTATAATATATATTCGGCTTATCAAACATACACAGAGCATTATACACTATCAATAACACAATAACAGAAAAGTGTTTTAATGGCCAACACTCTATTATACCGGAATACAAAGCTAAGGTATATGTGATATTTATATTAGAACATTTTTAGATACAAGTGACTTTGTCTGATATAGATAATATTGAAGGTGAATGATTGTTAAAAAACGTACCATACCAGCACTTCATTGTTACCAGTAAAATAATAAAAGAAATCACGTGACCTGGATCGCGATAGAGGTCAATTCTCACGCTTAAATTTCATTCTTAAAACGATTTTCGTATTCTGCGGGAAGGGCGTAATTGTAAAAAATGACGGGAATGGTTTAGATTTTAATGAAAAAGTAGTTCCATCATGGCATTTACTCGTTATAGTGTAATTGTTGTTGGTCACTGTAACTGGATATTCCCTATGACCCTTCAGACAAACCCCAACACATGTACCGTGTCATGAATCAGTTCTGGCTTTCTTAACAGTGTAACGAGGTACCCAACAGTCATATGACTTAACTTGTTTTACTGGTTTTAATATCAACACATACATTTTGGGTATTAGAAACTTTACAACGCTAAGTGTTTATTTCTTTAACTATTTTAAAAGCTAGATAAAAGCATACAAACCAGTTGTTAATTATCGTACTAAAATCATTTTTTCAAGTGCAAATATTATAAACATTCTAATATATTCCCATTATTCATAAAAAAATACTCCTTAAGGGCAGATCGCCCCGTAGACAATTTCAAAGCTCATTCATTTTTCCCTTTAATGTGATAATTTCAGAAGTTCTGCTTATATCATACGCTTGCAGAACGTCGGGAATCGCTTTGAGGCAAATACCATCCATTGATATCATTAAATGATTACATGATATCAATCAGTTGTATTTAATCACACACATAAGTGTATTCGTTTTAAAGAGAATCCAGACATTAAATTAATACGAAGTTACTACAATACATATTTATTAGTTTTATTTCTCTCAAATTTAATTACAAATGTAGAATTTCAACATATCGATTATCTTATTATTAATCTTATTATTAATATGAATAAAACGGAATAATTGATAACAAAGAATTATTTACTGATATTGATAACTAGATTTTGTTATATGTATTACTCTATTTTGTGATATGAAATAATGGTTTAATGAAGAAAATAGTCTAGAGGGACAACCTTTATTAACGTTTATTCATTTTATAATGTGTCAAAGTGTTGCGGTTGGATGTACCCGTAAGTTAGATTTAAGGTTATTATCGACGGTTTTAAAACTGACCGCGGCAAGACGACGGAGACCGTTTTCATCTCAGTTGTGTGTCTGCTGTCGCGGTGATTGTGTCCGTGTTATGCAGTCGATGTAGCCCACGAATAGATATTGTCTCACCCCACTATTATTTCCCTTGAGTACACCGGACCTACAGATGAAGGAGGTAGAAATAAAACATAAGTTATATTTTTCTTCTTTTTTCAGAGCTTTGTACTGCAATGATTATTTTTTCCTAGCATGAGTTAAATGGTCAGTATTTTAGAAATAACCACTGAAATGTTGATGCTGATACCAGCTTTCTGGACAATTCTGTGTCATTTCAGAATTGTTGCTTCGAACCGCATCGTGGGCGAATAGTTGACCTATTTTTACTCTGGAAATTGATCGGTCTCACAAAAGCATTAAATGTAAAAAAAAACAACCTGGTCAAGGTATACTTTTTTTTCTTTATAATTGCATATCTTGAACCGGTAAAGAATTTGAGCCCAGACACATGCTGCAGATTTTTATTAGCCCTATGGTAAATGTAATAATGGTGTGAGACGTTGTGGTGATTGAGTCCTTGTTACGCAGTCTGTCTAATCAATTGACAGATAGTGTTTTATAATTGTAGTAAAGACTTGCGAAATTGCTTGTTTGTTTTATATCATACCAAAACAAAAGTGATTAGGTATGACTTGTGTACCATCTATAGGATTTTTTTTTATTTTTAATAGAAATGTACTTCCTAAATGAAGTTTAGCCACAACAAACCAAACTTTAAGTGTACGATCAAACCGTTAACATGGTAAGCAATCGACATTTGTTCTCCTTCTTTTTTAAAGCTGGTTGGGCAAGAGGTGCCTATTGTTAGAGTATTATTTGGATACATTATTATTTTTTGTTTTATTTTTACTTTGACATATTGATACCTCATTGATCGAGGGTCATAATTATAATAATTCTAAGGATGATCAACACTGACTGATGCAAATAAATGACACGTTTAAGGGATAGAATGAAATACAGCATTCAATTGGATATGCTGCAGTTTAGATTGCTTGTCAAATACACGGCACCTAAATAAAGTTTAAGAGCCGTAAGATACACAGTGAAGGAGACAAATAAGGCAACTCTCATGATGATATAGAACCTGCTGCTGACCTAATCCAAACACAAATATGATTTAAACAAAACGACAATGAGGAACAACGTAACCTTCCTTTGTCTGATTGGTTGTTCGGTTTAAACTATCGAGCCATTTCGTTTGAATAAATCAACGCTCCCTTCCGTTAAAGGTAACACTTTAGCTGAGTTAATGCAAACCGATATATCATTGTTTTTTTTAAATCATTAAGCCTCTCTTGTTTCAAGGGTTAATTACAAGCCATTTAAAAAAGAACCGTATTAAAGTGTTAGTCAATAAATGAAATGACGTCATCCACTTTCTTAAAATAGGAAATAAACGAGCGTCGCATGTCAGCTGTGAAGCATTGAGAAATAGTATTACCGCTGTAAGCGTTTGAAGTCCAGGTCATCTATTGAGCGTAAATATCAAATTAGATATCACTAATTGGAACCCTTTGTATTCCCAACTTAATTTACACCGATCTAAAGGAAGCAATGTGGTTAAGTTTCTGAATTATTTGAAATCAATGAAATATAATTGTATTTGTAATAACTAGATACAGTGGCGTGGACTGTAGTGAAATAACAGTTCGCTCAACATTTTGATTAATGTTTTGATTTAGCTACACGTGACACTAATGTTCCTTTGCTGTCGCTCAGAAACGATGTTTAGCGTATTTACGGTGTGTACTGGGGAAAGAATCGGTGTATCTAATCGGGAAGACATCCATCGGTTCCACCAATAATTTATTTAAACTTAGACTTAATTGCTTATCAAAGAAACACATTTTGCGTTCTATTTTTACTTTCATGTCAACTTGAATATGCACAGGCTTACTTTGTTGCTTTTTCGTTTTAAATCTTACTTGCTATTCTACATATCGACTCGTGCCTCAAGCTAATTGCACCCTTACCTGGTCATTCTCTTACTCGCCGTTTTTTTTAATGGACCGGTTAAGTCCGTCTGCAAACATTCAATATTCAAATGTTGCTTTTCAATATTCCAGTATGTAATTCTTCATGGATTGCGGCTGAGAATGTTGGGGTTCGTTTTTCGTTGAGTATCAAAGGTTGTAACACACATATTACAATATATTCAGTCTGACATTTAGTTTATACTGATTTATTTAAGCGAATAAATCTCAGAGCTAATATGAACCACCCTTGAGTCCGGTTTCTAGCTAGAACTAGTACTATTTGTTTTTCTATTTGAAACGCCATTGGGTCGACTGGGGATCGAACCCACATCCTTAAGCGTTACAACACTCCACTGATCTACCGTCCCGCTTTAAAATATGACCTTTACTGGTTTATCTAAGGTATGGATTTTGTTAACTCAATCATTGACAAGTTTCCTTTTTTGTGTATACTTACGTCTAACCGACTTAAAGTAGATTGCCCATTATAGTTCAACTACCCGATTGTTGACTATTAATGACCGACTTTCCTTCTTACTCGATTTCATATCTCATATATCACCCACACATTTTGCTACTATGTGGGAAACATAAATACAAAACCAGCGATATAATCTTATCTTCAGTATTGGATTATTCATTTGTTTAAAGTTTTGTTATGGTTTCCACTTAATTACTTACAAGGAAACAAATGTTTCTCTGTAAAGAATTATCACGAAATCTGTTCTGTACTTTACCTCAAATTGAATTCATTTCATAATTTGGCATTGTTTTCTGTTTACCACAATGACCTCGGCCGAACTGCGACTTTATTTTTGGATGTTAACTACGATCCACGCGACCATCAACAGCTCCCTCGCATCAATGGATAGAATACTGGCGTGAGAAGATCGTGAGCCAAAACTGCTAGCACCGACGTTTATGACTGGGTCACGTCAGGCAATGTTGAAGTATTAATTCACATTCATAATAACTGACAACCGATTCAATAACATAAATAGATATTATATCATGCAATCTTTTTTTATCATCCGTTTGTCTATCTATATTTAAAGTTGAACCAAAGCAATCACAACACGTACATTACTGTTCGAATAATAATTGCGTGTTTGGAAAAATGGCTATAATATAGCATTACAAACTTGTCACGTGATCATTCTTTATGAACAGATTCATTAAAACAGAGTTTAGTCTTTTCGTCGTGTGATTTTTATCATGTATTATTATACATCATAACAACATTTTTCTCTGTTAACAATTGGAAAAAATAATACCGTAACAGGTTGTACTGCGGACGTGAACGTGTCGCATATTTCATTACAAATCATGAAGACACTCAATCAAACCGAATCTGTTATTAATAATTATGGTTGTGTTATGTACTTCCAGGATATCATGTTATCATCTCCTATTTCATTATGCGAGCATTTATATAATCAATTCTGTAGTAACACATTTACGTAATGAACTAACGTTAACTAACATAAATTTGCATGCTTTAAACTTATTTATTTTGATTCGATTGTGAAAAAGTTATGACAATTCCGACAAATCGTGCTCGAAGATTTCTTCCTGGCCGAACAATATTAAGGACACCACAAAAAGCCGAGGGCGAGGATCGAAACCGCTACACCCGACCCTGGATACCATGCTCTGCAATTGAATCAAAATGGCAAGGACAAAATCTTCAAACCTTCTGTCCAAAATAACAGTAATTAGACTAGTCATTCAACTGAACAAAAGTGTTGTAATATCGTCAGCATGTTGGTACTGTCCTATTGTACTTCATAGGAGACATCCATTGTTGTTATATCTTCTGCATTTAGGTATTATCAAATTGTAATGTATCTAACCCATTCATAGGTGATAGCCATTGTTGTCTCATCTTCACATCTTCTTATGTTGGTATTGTCTTATTGTAGTTTACTTAACCCATTCTTAGGTGACAACCATTGTATTTACATCTTCTGTATGTTGGTGTTGTCCTATTGCACTGTGTCTAATGTATTGTCCTATTGTAGTTTATCTAACCCAGTCTTAGGTAACAGCCAGTGTTATCACATCTTCTGTATATCTTTATTGCCCTATTGTATTTCATCTAACCCATTCTTAGACGACATCCAGCGTTGTCAAGTCGTCTCTATGTTAGTATTGTCTTGGTGTAGTTTACTTAACACATTCTAAGGCGACAGCCAGTGTTGTCACATCTTCTGTATGTTGATTTTGCCCTATTGCAGTTTATATAACCCATTCTTAGGCGACAGTCAGTGTTGTCACATCTTCTGTATGTTGGTATTGCCCTATTGCAGTTTATAAAACCCATTCCTAGGCGACGGCCAGTGTTGTCACATATTCTGTATGTTGGTATTGCCCTATTGCAGTTTATAAAACCCATTTCTAGGCGACAGCCAGTATTATCACATATTCTGTATGTTGGTATTGCCCTTTTGCAGTTTATATAATCCATTCTTAGGCAACAGCCAGTGTTGTCACATATTCTGTATGTTGGTATTGCCCTATTGCAGTTTATATAACCCATTCTTAGGCGACAGTCAGTGTTGTCACATCTTCTGTATGTTGGTATTGCCCTATTGCAGTTTATATAATCCATTCTTAGGCGACAACCAGTGTTGTCACATCTTTTGTATGTTGGTATTGCCCTATTGCAGTTTATAAAATCCATTCCTAGGCGACGGCCAGTGTTGTCACATATTCTGTATGTTGGTATTGCCCTATTGCAGTTTATATAATCCATTCTTAGGCGACAGCCAGTGTTGTCATATCTTCTGTATGTTGGTATTGCCCTATTGCAGTTTATAAAACCCATTCCTAGGCGACGGCCAGTGTTGTCACATATTCTGTATGTTGTTATTGCCCTATTGCAGTTTATAAAACCCATTCCTAGGCGACAGCCAGTGTTGTCACATCTTCTGTATGTTGGTATTACCCTAATGCAGTTTATATAATCCATTCTTAGGCGACAGCCAGTGTTGTCACATCTTCTGTATGTTGGTATTGCCCTATTGCAGTTTATAAAACCCATTCCAAGGCGACGGCCAGTGTTGTCATATATTCTGTATGTTGGTATTGCCATATTGCAGTTTATAAAACCCATTCCTAGGCAACAGCCAGTGTTGTCACATATTCTGTATGTTGGTTTTGCCCTATTGCAGTTTATATAATCAATTCTTAGGCGACAGCCAGTGTTGTCAAATCTTTTGTATGTTGGTATTGCCCTATTGCAGTTTATATAACACATTCTTAGGCGACAGTCAGTGTTGTCACATCTTCTGTATGTTGGTATTGTCCTATTGCAGTTTATATAATCCATTCTTAGGCGACAACCAGTGTTGTCACATATTATGTATGTTGGTATTACCCTTTTGCAGTTTATATAAAACATTCTTAGGCGAAAGCCAGTGTTGTCACATCTTCTGTATGTTGGTATTGCCCTATTGCAGTTTATAAAACCCATTCCTAGGCGACAGCCAGTGTTGTCACATCTTCTGTATGTTGGTATTGCCCTATTGCAGAGTATATAACACATTCCTAGGCGACAGCCAGTGTTGTCACATCTTCTGTATGTTGGTATTTCCCTATTGCAGTTTATAAAACCCATTCTTAGGCGACAGCCAGTGTTGTCACATCTTCTGTATGTTGGTATTGCCCTATTGCAGTTTATATAATCCATTCTTAGGCGACAGCCAGTGTTGTCACATATTATGTATATTGGTATTACCCTCTTACAGTTTATATAAAACATTCTTAGGCGACAGCCAGTGTTGTCACATCTTCTGTATGTTGGTATTGCCCTATTGCAGTTTATATAATCCATTCTTATGCGACAGCCAGTGTTGTCACATATTATGTATATTGGTATTACCCTATTACAGTTTATATAAAACATTCTTAGGCGACAGCCAGTGTTGTCACATCTTCTCTATGTTGGTATTGCCATATTGCAGTTTATATAACCCATTCTTAGGCGACAGCCAGTGTTGTCACATCTTCTATATGTTGGTATTGCCCTATTGCAGTTTATATGACATATTCTTAGGCGACAGCCATTGTTGTCACATCTTCTGTATGTTGGTATTGCTCTATTGCAGTTTATATGATCCATTCCTAGGCGACAGCCAGTGTTGTCACATATTCTGTATGTTGGTATTGCCCTATTGCAGTTTATATAACTCATTCCTAGGCGACAGCCAGTGTCGTCACATCTTCAGTATGTTGGTATTGCCCTATTGCAGTTGATATAACCCATTCCTAGGCGACAGCCAGTGTTGTCACATCTTCTGTATGTTGGTATTGTCCTATTGCAGTTGATATAACCCATTCCTAGGCGACAGCCAGTGTTGTCACATCTTCTGTATGTTGGTTTTGCCCTATTGCAGTTTATATAACACATTCTTAGGAGACAGCCAGTGTTGTCACATCTTCTGTATGTTGGTATTGCCCTATTGCAGTTTATATAACCCATTCCTAGGCGAGAGCGAGTGTTGTCACATCTTCTGTATGTTGGTTTTTGCCCTATTGTAGTTTATTTTACCCATTCTTAGGTAACAGCCATTGTTGTCAAATATTATGTGTGTTGGTATTGCCCTATTGCAGTTTATCTAACCCATTTTTAGGCGACAGTCAGTGTTGTCACATCTTTTGTATATTGGTATTACCCTATTGCAGTTTATCTAACCCATTCCTAGGCGACAGCCAGTGTTGTCACATCTTCTGTAGATGGGTATTGCAATTTTGTTGTTTATCTTATCTAATTTATTAGATTTTTATATCCTTTAAATCACACTTGGGTCGACAACAGAGTCATCATTCTATTCACATGCTCATTTTTTGTTTCTTCTTACGTTGATGAAGAAAACACAGTCAATGACGTTATTCTTTCCTCAGGGGGTGGTGTTTGTCTCTAAGTTAATTAAAGTGTCCAAATGATATGTTCGAATTTTCAACATTCAAAACATCAGAATGATATACTGTATATCTTGAGAGAATAGATTCAGCCTTATTTTAATCAGAAGCATATGAAGTGTAAATACATGTGGTATTAATAGTATCAGATGCGACGAGAGTAAACCTTATGTCAATCAGAGATAAACGAAGTGTAAAAATACATGTGGTATTTGATAGTATCAGATGAGAAGATAGTCAACATTATGTCAAGCAGAGATACATGAAGTGTAAATGCATTTGGTATCGATAGTATCAGATGAGACAGTAATCAACCGTATGCCGATCAGAGATATATGAAGTGAAAATGCATGTAGTATTGGTTGTATCAGATGAGAAGAGAGTCAACCATATCTCATTCATAGATACATAAAGTGTTAATGCATGTGGTATTGATAGTATCAGATGAGAAGAGAGTCAACCTTATGTCAATCAGAGATACATGAAGTGTAAATGCATATGGTATTGATAGTATCAGATGAGAAGACAGTCAACATTATGTCAAACAGAGATACATGAAGTGTAAATGCATGTGTTATCGATAGTATCAGATGAGAAGAGAGTCAACCTTATGCCAACCAGAGATACATGAAGTGTAATTGCATGTGGTATTGATAGAATCAGATGAGAAGAGAGTCAACCTTTTGTCAACCAGAGAAATATAAGGTGTAAATGCATGTGGTATTGATAGAATCAGATGAGAAGAGAGTCAACTTTATGTCCACCAGAGATACATGAAGTAATGTATGTTTTATGGATAGTATCAGATGAGAAGAGAGACAACCTTATGTCAATCAGACATACATGAAGTGTTAATGTATGTTTTATGTATAGAATCAGATGAAAAGAGAGTCAATCTTATGTCAACCAGAGAAACATGAAGCGTAAATGCTTGTGGTATTGATAGTATTAGATGAGAAGAGAGTTAACCTTATGTCAATCAGAGATACATCAAGTGTAATATTGCATGTGGTATTGATAGTATCAGATGAGACGAGACTCAACCTTATGTCAACCAGAGATACATGAAGTGTAAAAATACATATGGTATTGATAGTATCAGCTGCGAAAAGAGTCAAAATTATGTCATTCAGAGATATTTGAAGTGGTAATACATGTGGTATTGATAGCATTAGATGAGAAGAGAGTCAACATTATGTCAATCAGAGATACATGAAGTGTAATTGCATGTGGTATTGAAAGAATCAGATGAGAAGAGAGTCAACACTTTTTTCGATCAGAAATACATGAAGTGTTAATGCATGTGGGCTTGATAGTATCAGATGAGAAGAGAGTCAACCTGATGTCGATCACAGATACATGAAGTGTTAATGCATGTGGGCATGATAGTATCAGATGAGAAGAGAGTCAACCTTATGTCAAACAGAGATACATGAAGAGTAAATGCATGTGGTAATGATAGTATCAGATGAGAAGAGAGTCAACCTTATGTCAACCAGAGATACATGAAGTGTAATTGCATGTGGTATTGATAGAATCAGATGAGAAGAAAGTCAACCTTTTGTCAATCAGAGATACATGAAGTGTAAATGCATGTGGTATTGATAGAATCAGATGAGAAGAGAGTCAACCTTATGTCAACCAGAGATACATGAAGTTTAAATGCATGTGGTATTGATAGTATCAGATGAGCAGAGATTAAACCTTTTGTCAACCAGAGATACATGAAGTTTAAATGCATCTGGTATTGATAGTATTAGATGAGAAAACAGTCAACCTTATGTCAACCAGAGATACATGAAGTGTAATTGCATGTGGTATTGATAGTATCAGATGAGCAGAGATAAAACTTAATGTCAACCAGAGACACATGCAGTGTAAATGCATTTGGTATTGATAGTATCAAATGAGAAGAGAGTCAACCTTTTGTCAACCAGAGATACATGAAGTGTAAATACACGTGGTATTGATAGAATCAGATGTGAAGAGAGTCAACCTTTTGTCAACCAGAGATACATGAAGTGTAAATGCATGTTGTATAGATAGTATCAGATGAGAAAAGAGTCAACCGTTTGTCAACCAGAGATGAATGAAGTGTAAATACTTGTGGTATTGATAGTATCAGATGAGAAGAGAGTCAACATTATGTCACCCGGAGATACATGAAGTGTAAATGCATGTGGTATTGATAATATCAGATGAGAAGAGAGTCAACCATATGTCAATCAGAGATACATGACGTGTTAATGCATGTGGTATTGATAATATCAGATGAGAAGATAGTAAACCTTATGTCACCTGGAGATACATGAAGTGTAAATGCATTTGGTATTGATAATATCAGATGAAAAGAAAGTCAACCTTATGTCAATCAGAGATACATGACGTGTAAATGCATATGGTATTGATAATATCAGATGAGAATAGAGTCAACCTTATGTCACCCGGAGATACATGAAGTGTAAATGCATTTGGTATTGATAATATCAGATGAGAAGAGAATCAACCTTATGTCAATCAGAGATACATGACGTGTAAATGCATGTGGTATTGATAATATCAGATGAGAAGAGAGTCAACCTTATGTCACCCAAAGATACATGAAGTGTAAATGCATGTGGTAATGATAATATCAGATGAGAAGAGAGTCAACCGTTTGTCAACCAGAGATGCATGAAGTGTAAATGCATGTGGTATTGATAATATCAGATGAGAAGAGAGTCAACCTGATGTCAATCAGAGATACATGACGTGTAAATGCATGTGGTATTAATAGAATCAGATGAGAAGAGAGTCAACCGTTTGTCAACCAGAGATACATGACGTGTAAATACACGTGGTATTGATAGAATCAGATGTGAAGAGAGTAAACCTTTTGTCAACCAGAGATACATGAAGTGTTAATGCATGTGGTATTGACAGAATCAGATGAGAAGCGATTAAACCTTTTGTCCACCAGAGATACATGAAGTGTAAATGCATGTGGTATTGATAGTATCAGATGAGAAGAGAGTCAACCTTTTGTCAACCAGAGAAACATGAAGTGTAAATACACGTGGTATTGATAGTATCAGATGAGAAGAGAGTCAACCGTTTGTCAACCGGAGATACATGAAGTGTAAATGCATGTGCTATTGATAGTATCAGATGAGAAGAGAGTCAACCGTTTGTCAACCAAAGATACATGAAGTGTAAATGCATGTGCTATTGATAGAATCAGATGAGAAGAGATTAAACCTTTTGTCCACCAGAGATACATGAAGTGTAAATGCATGTGGTATTGATAGTATCAGATGAGAAGAGAGTCAATCTTTTGTCAACCAGAGATACATGACGTGTAAATACACGTGTTATTGATACATATGTAGTATCAGATGAGAAGAGATTCAACCGTTTGTCAACCAGAGATACATGAAGTGTAATTGCATGTGGTATTGATAGAATCAGATGAGAAGAGAGTCAACATTATGTCAACCAGAGATACATGAAGTGTAATTGCATGTGGTTTTGATAGTATCAGATGAGCAGAGATTAAACCTTATGTCAACCAGAGATACATGCAGTGTAAATGTATTTGGTATTGATAGTATCGGATGAGAAGAGAGTCAACCTTATGTGAACCAGAGATATATGAAGTGTAAATGCATGTTGTTTAGATAGTATTAGATGAGAATAGAGTCAACCTTATGTCAACCAGAGATACATGAAGTGTAAATGCATGTGGTATTGATAGTATCAGATGAGAAGAGAGTCAACCTGATGTCCTCCAGAGATACATGAAGTGTAATTGCATTTGGTATTGATAGTATCAGACGAGAAGAGAGTCGACCTGATGTCCACCAGAGATACATGAAGTGTAAATGCATTTGGTATTGATAGTATCAGAGGAAAAGAGAGTGAACCTGATGTCCACCAGAGATACATGAAGTGTAAATGCATTTGGTATTGATAGTATCAGATGAGAAGAGAGTCAACCTGATGTCCACCAGAGATACATGAAGTATAAATGCATTTGGTATTGACAGTATCAGATGAGAAGAGAGTCAACCTGATGTCCACCAGAGATACATGACGTGTAAATGCATGTGATATTGATTATATCAGATGAGAAGAGATTAAACCTTATGCCTACCAGAGATACATGAAATGTAATTGCACGTGGTATTGATAGTATCAGATGAGCAGAGATTAAACCTTTTGTCAACCAGAGATACATGAAGTGTAATTGCATGTGGTATTGATAGAATCAGATGAGAAGAGAGTCAACCTTATGTAAATCAGAGATACATGAAGTGTAATTGCATGTGATATTGATAGTATCAGATGAGAAGAGAGTCAAACTTTTGTCAACCAGAGATACATGAAGTGTAAATACACGTGGTATTGATAGAATCAGATGTGAAGAGAGTCAACCTTTTGTCAACCAGAGATACATGAAGTGTAAATGCATGTGGTATTGATAGAATCAGATGAGAAGAGAGTCAAGCTGATGTCAACCAGAGATACATGAAGTGTAAATGCATTGGTTATTGATAGTATCAGATGAGAAGAGAGTTAACCAGATGTCCACCAGAGATACATGAAGTGTAAATGCATGCGGTATTGATTGTATCAGATGAGACGAGAGTCAACCTCATGTCAACCAGAGATACATTAAGTGTAATTGCATGTGGTATTGATAGTATCAGATGAGCAGAGATTAAACCTAATGTCAACCAGAGATACATGAAGTGTAAATGAATGTGGTATTGATAGTATCGTATGAGAAGAGAGTCAACCTTATGTCAACCAGAGATACATGAAGTGTAAATGCATGTTGTATAGATAGTATCAGATGAGAAAAGAGTCAACCGTTTGTCAACCAGAGATGCATGAAGTGTAAAAACTTGTGGTATTGATAGTATCAGATGAGAAGAGAGTCAACCTTATGTCAATCAGAGATACATGAAGTGTAAATGCATGTGGTATTGATAATATCAGATGAGAAGAGAGTCAACCTTATGTCAATCAGAGATACATGACGTGTAAATGCATGTGGTATTGATAATATCAGATGAGAAGAGAGTCAACCTTATGTCATCCGGAGATACATGAAGTTTAAATGCATTTGGTATTGATAATATCAGATGAGAAGAGAGTCAACCTTATGTCAATCAGAGATACATGACGTGTAAATGCATGTGGTATTGATAATATCAGATGAGAAGAGAGTCAACCTTATGTCACCAGGAGATACATGAAGTGTAAATGCATGTGGTATTGATAATATCAGATGAGAAGAGAGTCAACCTTATGTCACCCGGAGATACATGAAGTGTAAATGCATTTGGTATTGATAATATCAGATGAGAAGAGAGTCAACCTTATGTCAATCAGAGATACATGACGTGTAAATGCATGTGGTATTGATAATATCAGATGAGAAGAGAGTCAACCTTATGTCATCCGGAGATACATGAAGTTTAAATGCATTTGGTATTGATAATATCAGATGAGAAGAGAGTCAACCTTATGTCAATCAGAGATACATGACGTGTAAATGCATGTGGTATTGATAATATCAGACGAGAAGAGAGTCAACCTTATGTTACCCTGAGATACATGAAGTGTAAATGCATGTGGTATTGATAATATCAGATGAGAAGAGAGTCAACCGTTTGTCAACCAGAGATGCATTAAGTGTAAATGCATGTGGTATTGATAATATCAGATGAGAAGAGAGTCAACCTTATGTCAATCAGAGATACATGACGTGTAAATGCATGTGGTATTGATAATATCAGATGAGAAGAGAGTCAACCTTATGTCATCCGGAGATACATGAAGTTTAAATGCATTTGGTATTGATAATATCAGATGAGAAGAGAGTCAACCTTATGTCAATCAGAGATACATGACGTGTAAATGCATGTGGTATTGATAATATCAGATGAGAAGAGAGACAACCTTATGTCAATCAGAGATACATGACGTGTAAATGCATGTGGTATTGATAATATCGGATGAGAAGAGAGACAACCTTATGTCAATCAGAGATACTTGACGTGTAAATGCATGTGGTATTGATAATATCAGATGAGAAGAGAGTCAACCGTTTGTCAACCAGAGATGCATGAAGTGTAAATGCATGTGGTATTGATAATATCGGATGAGAAGAGAGTCAACCTCATGTCAATCAGAGATACATGACGTGTAAATGCATGTGGTATTGATAGAATCAGATGAGAAGAGAGTTAACCGTTTGTTAACCAGAGATGCATGAAGTGTAAATGCATGTGGTATTGATAATATCAGATGAGAAGAGAGTCAACCGTTTGTCAACCAGAGATACATGAAGTGTAAATGCATGTGGTGTTGATAGTATCAGATGAGAAAAAAGTCAACTGTTTGTCAACCAGAGATGCATGAAGTGTAAATGCATGTGGTATTGATAATATCAGATGAGAAGAGAGTCAACCTGATGTCAATCAGAGATACATGCCGTGTAAATGCATGTGGTATTGATAGAATCAGATGAGAAGAGAGTCAACCGTTTGTCAACCAGAGATGCATGAAGTGTAAATGGATGTGGTATTGATAGTATCAGATGAGAAGAGAGTCAACCTTATGTCAACCAGAGATACATGACGTGTAAATGCATTTGGTATTGATAGTATCAGATGAGAAAAAAGTCAACTGTTTGTCAACCAGAGATGCATGAAGTGTAAATGCATATGGTATTGATAATATCAGATGAGAAGAGAGTCAACCTAATGTCTATCAGAGATACATGAAGTGTAAATGCTTGTGGTATTGATAATATCAGATGAGAAGAGAGTCAACCTGATGTCCACCAGAGATACATGAAGTGTAAATGCATGTGGTATTGATAGAATAAGATGAAAAGATAGTCAACCATTTGTCAACCAGAGATACATGACGTGTTAATGCACGTGGTATTGATAGTATCAGATGAGAAGAGAGTCAACCGTTTGTCAACCAGAGATACATGAAGTGTAAATGCTTGTGGTATGGATAGTATCAGATGAGAAGCGAGTCAACCTTATGTCAACCAGAGATACATGAAGTGTAAATGCATGTGGTATTGATAGTATCAGATGAGAAGAGAGTCAACCTTATGTCAACTAGAGATGCATGACGTGTAAATGCATGTGGTGTTGATAGTATCAGATGAGAAGAGAGTTAACCTTATGTCAAGCAGAGATACATGAAGTGTAAATGCATGTGGTATTGATAATATCAGATGAGAAGAGAGTCAACCTTATGTCACCCGGAGATACATGAAGTGTAAATGTTTGTTGTATTGATAGGATCAGATGAGAAGAGAGTCAACCTTATGTCAACTAGAGATACATGAAGTGTAAATGCATGTGGTATTGATAGTATCAGATGAGAAGAGAGTCAACCTTATGTCAACTAGAGATGCATAAAGTGTAAATGCATGTGGTGTTGATAGTATCAGATGAGAAGAGAGTTTACCTTATGTCAAGCAGAGATACATGAAGTGTAAATGCATGTGGTATTGATAATATCAGATGAGAAGAGAGTCAACCTTATGTCACCCGGAGATACATGAAGTGTAAATGCTTGTTGTATTGATAGGATCAGATGAGAAGAGAGTCAACCTTATGTCAAGCAGAGATACATGAAGTGCATGAGGTAGTGATAGTATCAGATGAAAAGAATGTTAACCATATGCCGATCAGAGATCGTATTCACGAACCATTCTTGAGAATATTATTAGTCTTTAGCTTGAAAATCCAAATTCCAACCTAAAGTATCTAGTTCACCGTGAACAATGGAATAATTATGAAAGTTTGTTTGAGAATTCATTATGGGTCCCTACATGCTTGCAATGTTTAATCTTTAAAGATTGTATATGAGTGTGTTTTTTTTAAAATGTATTCTTGAGTTCAAGTCTAAGAATTGTTGGTGAATAACACTCCACTCCAGATATACGTGAAATGTAAATACATATAGCATTGCTAGTATCAGATGAGAAGAAAACTTAACTATTGATTTTATTGAGGAGGTGGAACATTATCATTTGGGACCCATGTTTCTGTCAAATATATGATTAATTTTTATCATGACATTATAATTTCAGTGTCATCTATATTAGTTTGATAATAGGAGATCAACATATTTAAGTGCTTAAAAGAAATGTTTTACTTTTGAAAATATGTAAAGTAAACAGCAGTTTTATAGGAAAAATGATTTAAATGAAATAAATCGATACATTAAGTGTTGTGATATTACTATAACGGAAAACAAATTATTTGAATAACTTATTTATGATAGAATTAAAATATTTCAATAAAATTTCCATTTGCCAATTCTAGATACATTTGTTACTGAAGTGTCCCTCCATCACAATTTTGCGTTGCAATTTGCCAACATAAATTATAGTTTTGTGATAATCAGAAAGAAGTTTTTGAAATATTTATCACTAGGATATATATATAATTCTATATATCATATAATATCATTCATTATTTTTTATTTCGCTTCACAAATTGTGTTCATAAAGTAAACAAACCATTGGCAAAAACATGAGCTTCAAACCTTAGTTTTTTTTATTACGAATTTGATACGTTTGTCGAAAATACTTGAGAAATATATTTTATAACGGAAATAGGGAAGTAAGACAAAAATAGCAAGACTTTTTACTTCATCAGTGAAATTCTGCACGTATCTATAGCAGAAAAACCTGGACTACTTTCTCAATGAAAGTGGGTGTTCCTCTAGGTTAACATGTAATTCTAACTTGTTTTTTGATATGTTAAATGAATTAACACGGTTTTAAAAGCAAAGCAAATAACCTCTTACGAGTGCGTTTCAAATTGATTTTAATATGTAATTAAATATTATTTACACTTTTAGACCTGTTAACATCAACTTAGAATAATTGCCTTCTCAAATTATTTATAATGCACTTTTATTTATTTCAGGAAGAAAACGACTGAAAAAGATTATGGATATAAAATTAGCCAACACTGTAGTCCATTATTTCTATATTTAATCGCAGTAATTGTACAACAGAAGAACTTTAGTTTCAGTGTTTATATATCTTAATATCAGAATATTTAGTTCTATATTTAAATGGACCATAATTCTTTTTATTTAAGTAGATAATATAATAATATAAATGACAGGGCCAAAAAGATGGTAGCAATTGATTAACGATTTATCATCTAAAGAGCTGGCACGCCCGACAACGAACGGCTGTATTAAGGAGCACATACGGTTTAGTCAGAATTTGATACCATTTATATGGAGAATGTCCCATACATAAGAATCCCATCAGAAAAGTGTGAGTAAAAGTCGTGCCGTAAACGCCCTTAATTACGGTGATTGCTCAACGTTTTTAATACAAGTTTTTTAAAAGGATTAAAGTACGCAATTATGCGATAACATCCGCTATTTAATTTTACATTTTTACTTTTTTTTACATTTAAATATAGAAAGAATCGGCAGTTACGCTTTTATTTTATATATTGTTTATAATAAAACATATGTAGAATGTAGTTCTATTTTATATTCAGTTTTATATGTGAAGCTCGACATGTCACGTTTTAAAAATAAAATCTGCAAAAGCAAAATGTTTTCCTTTGTCGCTCTTTGGGTTACAGTAGAAAGTGTCATAAAAATTGTAATGTTTATAACGGTAGTAACTGATTATACCCAATGGTACCATTTCCTCTGTCACTCTTTGGATGTGTTGTAAAAAGTATATTTTTTTATAACGGCATTTATTGATTATAACCAATGTTACACTTTCCTCTGTCACTTATTTGATGTGTCATAAATATTGTTATGTTTATGATCGCAATAATTGATTATAACTAATAGTACCATTTCCTCTTTCACGCTTTGGATGTGTCATAAAAATTGCAATGTTTATAACGGCATTAACAGATTATAACCAATGGAACCATTTCCTCTTTCACGCTTTGGATGTGTCATAAAAATTGCAATGTTTATAACGGCATTAACAGATTATAACCAATGGAACCATTTCCTCTGTCAGTCTATGGGTGTTTCATAAAAAGTGTTATGTTTATAACGGCATTAACAGATTATAACCAATGGAACCATTTCCTCTGTCACTCTGTGGGTGTTTCATAAAAAGTGTAATATTGATAACGGCATTAACGGATTATAACCAATGGAACCATTTCCTCTGTCACTCTGTCATTCTGTGTCTCATAAAAATTGTAATATTGATTACGGCATTAACAGATTATAACCAATGAAACCATTTCCTCTGGCACTCTGTGGGTGTCTCATAAAAAGTGTAATATTGATAACGGCATTAACAGATTATAGACAATGGAACCATTTCCTCTGTCACTCTGTGGGTGTCTCATAAAAAGTGTAATATTGATAACGGCATTAACAGATTATAACCAATGGAACCATTTCCTCTGTCACTTTGTGGGTGTCTCATAAATAGTGTAATATTGATAATGGCATTAAGAGATTATAACCAATGGAACCATTTCCTCTGTCACTCTGTGGGTGTCTCATAAAAAGTGTAATATTGATAACGGCATTAACAGATTATAACCAATGGAACCATTTCCTCTGTCACTCTGTGGGTGTGTCATAAAAAGTGTAATGTTCATAGCAGCAGTAATTGATTTTAACCAATAGTACCCTTTCCTCTGTCACCATTTGGAACCTTGATAACCCAAAACAGAATAGAAAACTGAACGTTGTAGTCAGCTAGAAGTATGACAAGAACATATAGGTCCACTGAAGCTGGGTATAATGAATGTATAAACTTGGTTTAAAAAGTAACATGTTATGTTAACAAAATAATATGTTTTACCTGACGACCAGTATTGTAATGGTAAAATGTTACGAACAGGTACAGAAAACACTTGAGTATCAACAGCACCATGGCTACTCGAGTGATAGTGTATATACACGAAGCATATATACAAAATCAAAGTTTGGTTAAGGAACGTTTAAATTCTGATTTGAATTGTTTGAAATCAACCTATTTTTATCGATAGCCTTGTCCGTTTGAATAACAATGTCTATAGTCTAGATTCCAAACCTTAACAAACCTGTTACATTTAGTTGCTTTTTGGGCCAAGACCTACCAAACGCGACGACCTTTGTTGTCAAAGACATCTAGACCGGATAACGGACGATCGTTAAAGTCAGTATGGGGATCAAACGGTTTAGAGGTATCTATGTGCCGATCAAAGTAAGTTTACGAATTGAATGTACCAGTCCAATTTAAAATCACTCTTCATACGCATGTGTTTATTAATATATATTAACCCTTTACTCCATAGATACGCGTTTTCCCGCACCAATCATAGGACGCCTTTTAAAACAGTGCAGGAAGAGTTGTTACGAGCAATCTGAACACTTACTGCACTGTTTTCTACTCTGTCAGTTAATGTAAACATAATTCACCCAATAATTCAAAAACCTTCTATACAAGAGGTGTCCAAAGGCGTCTATATGAAGTAAAGGGTTAAGATGTGTGGAACGTTTTAGGAAACGATAAACTGGCCTAAATATGATCTTATAAACTACCTCACCAAAGATAAGCATAAAAAGCGATTTCGGGGAATCACTGTCGCTATTTACTGGTTCGCTGGTTTCATTTCGCAATTTTCATTCGGTAAAAATGGTCTGAATGTACACGCTTCGGTATATGCTTTGAACTAACCAAATTGAATACCGGTATGGTGTCTATTTCTTGTCATTATTCGTAAAATGTGTTAAAATTGATGCGAAAATATTACACATGTTTTTTAAAACTTAAAACTTAAATTATTCCAATTTAAGCATTTAGAATTTTTTTTTTTAAATAGATACTGTAATTTTTTTTTGTCATCTAATCTGATCTCCATTTTGTCGACCGTACATCAACATCTAAGATGCTAACGGAAAAAAAGACACACCAATCCATAGCCTGTGATCGCAGTGATAATTAACATAACCAGAAATTTAAAAAAAAAATATCGAGCAAATGTACGTTTACTGACCGTTTGACCTGTATAACAAAGATGGTTATGTTTTAATGCCTTCAAATTTAACACAATATAAGTTGATTATGTTTGTTTGTATTAAAGTTGGTATAGTTTCTCTTACCTCATATTGTGATACATTAATTGGCCATATAACAGCATCTACAAATATACGAACGTAATGAACGTACTGTCCCCTCTCCCACTAACTATATTTAACGTCATTTGTTATGTATACTTTCTGATATTTGAACCATGGTCACTTGTTCGAATTTTTAGAAATGTGTCATTTAGTCATACAAGGGCAGCAAGCGTTTCAAGTAATTAATGTCAAAACAGTTGGAAACTGTATCAATATCGGGCCACCTGGTTTTAATTTGGAAATCAGAGATGTAACAGCAAATACAATTGTACGAACACTTTCTATATCTGTAGCAACCTTGCACGTTACTCAGGAAGGGTGTGCGAAGGTGATTCCACTTCCGCTGGTGGAATTCCAGGGGAACTTCCCCTGCGAAAATTTTTAGAAATAGGATTAGAAATGATGGCTCCTGGTGACTTCTCAAATGTTACACTTCAATGGGCTAAAACACATTACTTAAATATCAGGACTCTAAATAAGGTCGATACACAGTGAATGCTATTGCTATATGCACGGAACAGTTCATGCCAAAACGTTAATGTACCTATTTATAACCCCCTCCTGTTACATTTCTATTGTTTCTCTTGACTTTTTACCCTTGTCAATATTAAGACTTTGATTTCCGGTACTACTCAGCAGAGAATCTGAGTATGCCACGCTACGCGCCTGGCGGACTTGACTGGAATATTGCGTAAACAGGAATAAATTTGTTAAGCTTATCGGAACCAAGCAAGAGCATGGTAGTGTTACTGTCAAAATCTAAACGATGTTTACGAAAAATACACTATTGTATATCCATTTACGAAGGTATATAACATTAAACAGAAGATATTGATGTTTGATGAAGGTAATGAAGACGAAAAACTGAACTTTCAATGGCGGTCACCCTTCTTATCACTGTATGCAGGTGTTGTATTTATTGGGATAATTCGATTATCGATATATATATTATACATATCGATTATGCTTATAATATTTTGGTGGTTACATGTGTCCATTGAATGTCACGTCACCTCTCTTTATAATATAAACTGTCACAGTTGTAAACTTGTTATATTAAAATAAATACATTTTAGTAGAAATGCTGGAAACCTCGAACCGAAATGATAATGTTCTATATCGTTTGTTTGGAAAAGAAAAAAAAAACACACCACATAGTGTAAAACTTTTAATTTTGTTATAGACCACAGTATGCAAACAATTAAATGTTATTCATCTCTCTTTGTTATTCTTTTTATAATTTCTCATACATATAGTCAGGACAATTATCAAATTATGATTGTCGCCTTTAAACTTAGTTTTAGCCTTTTTGACTGAATACGTTTTTTTGCGTCAGGAAAATATAAAATACTAGTTTATATATAGTATATTGTAAATTGATAATGTCCATTTATGATGTCCATTTTTAATGCCCATTGATAAAGTGCATTGATAATGTGCATTTGTAATGTCCATTGATAATGTCCACTGGTGATGTCCATTGATGATGTCCATTAATAATGTCCATTGATGATGTGCATTGATAATGTCCATTAATGATGTCCGTTGGTTATGTCCATGGATGATATCCATTGATGATGTCCATTGATGATGTGAATTGATAATGTCCATTGATAAAGACCATTGATAATGTCCATTGATGATGTCCATTGATGATGTCCATTGATACTGTCCATTGATGATGACCATTGATAATGTCCATTGATGATGTCCAATGATAAAGTCTATTGATAATGTCCATTGATGATGTCCATTGATGATGTCCATTGGTGACGTCCATTGATGATGTCTGATGTCCATTGATGATGTCCATCGATGATGTCCATTAATGATGTCCATTGGTGATGTCCATTGAGAATGTGCATTGGTGATGACCTTTGATAATGGCCATTGATAATGTGCATTGATAATGTGAATTGATGATGTCCATTGATACTGTCCATTGATGATGTCCATCGGTGATGTCCATTGATGATGTCCATTGATGATGTCCATTGATAATGTGTATTGATAATGTCCATTGATTATATCCATTGATACTGTCCATTGGTGATGTCCATTGATGATGTCCATTGGTGATATCCATTAAAAATGTGCATTGGTAATGCCCATTGATGATGTCCATTGATACTGTCCATTAAGATGTCCATTGGTGATGTCCATTGATGATGTCCATTGATAATGTGCATTGATAATGTCCATTGATGATGTCCATTGATAATGTCCATTGATGATGTCCATTGATGATGTTAACTGATGATGTCCATTGATAATATCCATTGATGATGTCCATTGATGATGTCCATTGGTGATGTCCATTGATAATGTCCATTGATGATGTCTATTGATGATGACCATCGATAATGTCCATTGATAATGTCCATTTATGATGTCCATTGGTGATGTCCATTGATTATGTCCGTTGATGATGTCCATTGATGATGTCCATCGATAATGTCCATTGATAATGTATATTAATGATGTCCATTGGTGATGTCCATTGATCATGTCCATTGATGATGTCCAATTGATGATGTTCATTGATAATGTGCATTGATAATGTCCACTGGTGATGTTCATTGAAAATGTCCATTGATTATGTCCATTGATGATGTCCATTGATAATGTCCATTGATGATGTCCATAGGTGATGGGTGATGTCCATCGATGATGTCCATTGATATTGTGCATTGATAATGTCCATTGATGATGTCCATTGATGATCTTCATTGATAATGTCCATTGATAATGTCCATTGATAATGTCCATTGATAATGTCCATTGATGATGTCCATTGATACTGTCCATTGATGATGTCCATTGATGATGTCCATTGATAATGTGCATTGATAATGTCCATTGATTATGTCAATTGATACTGTCCATTGGTATTGATACTGTCCATTGGTGATGTCCAATGATGATGTCCATTGGTGATGTCCATTGATAATGTGCATTGGTAATGTCCATTGATGATGTTCATTGATACTGTCCATTAAGATGCCCATTGGTGATGTCCATTGATGATGTCCATTGGTGATGTCCATTGATAATGTCCATTGATGATGTCCATTGATGATGTCAACTGATGATGTCCATTGATGATGTCCATTGATAATGTCCATTGATGATGTCTATTGATGATGACCATCGATAATGTCCATTGATAATGTCCATTTATGATGTCCATTGGTGATGTCCATTGATAATGTCCATTGATGATGTCCATTGATGATGTCCATCGATAATGTCCATTGATAATGTCTATTAATGATGTCCATTGGTGATGTCCATTGATAATGTCCATCGATGATGTCCAATTGATGATGTTCATTGATAATGTGCATTGATAATGTCCACTGGTGATGTTCATTGAAAATGTCCATTGATTATGTCCATTGATGATGTCTATTGATAATGTCCATTGATGATGTCCATTGGTGATGGGTGATGTCCAGATGATGTCCATTGATATTGTGCATTGATAATGTTTATTGATGATGTCCATTGATGATCTTCATTGATAATGTCCATTGATAATGTCCACTGGTGATGATGTCCATTGATAATTTCCATTGATGATGTCCACTTGTGATATCCCTCGATGATGTCCATTGATAATGTCCGTTGGTGATGTCCATTAATAATAACCATTGATAATGTCCACTGGTGATGTCCATTGATGATGTCCATTGATAATGTCCCTTGATTATATCCACTGGCGATGTCCACTGGTGATGTCCATTGAAAATGTAAATTAATAATGTCGAATTCAGTAATGCCAAAAAAAACCAAAAAAAAACCACACAAAAAACCCAAAAAACGTTAACATAGTATGTCTACATAACTTTCAGATATAACTTTGTGATAAAATTTATGAACATCAGTTGTATTTACAGGTCCGTTATTTCATAATTAATTACATAAAAAAACATGAAATATGCAGCACAAACAACATAAATTACTTTGCACTGACATTTTTTAATTAATCAAAGTATAAATCGGGTTCATGAATAAAATGTATTTATTCAAATGCAATTAATCTATCTACAGTATTTAACTAGCGTATCTACACTAATTAACTCTAGAAAAAGATTGCACAGGGACACAGCTTGCTCTAGGGAAAAAATTAAGCAGGAGAACCTAGTTAGGTATATTTGTTTCGTCGATCGATGTTTAATGTGTCACATCTGTATAAAATCTCTCTTTATAACTTATAATAACTTGTCAATATTGTTCCATCTTTGACCTTGACCTTCCGATCCATATACTGGTCCTGTTTACTTGTAGAGCAAATAAAAGTCTCCAGTTTTATCCACAGACCAGTAAGTTTAAACTTTTACACAAATTTGAAATTTCTGAGGTCACTGTCAATATTAATACTTCACAGCTGATACTTCCGCCGCATTTCACCCACATCCCTAACTGCATGTTCTCGGAAATTAGTCCTAAAATGCAACACAAATACCTTTGATTTACCAACAACATCAGTATTTTAGCTTACAGACATAATTATATATCTGCACTCAATCAGCATTTTCAATAAAATATATGACCATGAAACCTATACTTAAATTATACTATGGACTACTTTCAGACAAACTTTCCCTAATAGAAACATTCTCAGCTTCCACTATTGAAGAATTCCATGATTAAAAGTTGAACGACTAAAAATGAATACTCAGTAACCGCTGCATTACGTTCAACTTGATATTCAAATGATTACATTACCAATGGTTCTTAAAGTGACTTGTTCCCATAGAAAGTCCTTTGTTGGTCAAATTATTCAGAAAAAACGTGGGGTTGACCAGGTTGCTTTTTCACAATTTCGATGATTTGATAGCACCCCTTCTTTTTTGACGATTCTGCCCTTTTGTGGCAGTGTATCACTACGCATCTTTAAACTGTTATAGCTTCATGAAACAGCTCCTAATGACATCCAAACTTGGCAGAAATCATGGAAATGTTCCAATTTCCCATATGCACAAAGGAATATGACATTGTATGCATTTTTAACAAAAACATTGCCCAACTGCTTTACACAGCTCTAATTTCTTAGTCGTAAGAATCTAAGGGATGTTATTCTTAAGTGAGACCTTGAATTTACTAGTTTTTATTCGTTTAAAGATATTATCAATAACGAATTGATATATCTTCATTTGAAATCTGGCTGGTAGATAGGCGGTTTTAAATCGACGATTCACCAGTTATATATAAAAACATCCCCTGGAAGCACACAAAGCAGGAAAATAGTCATGGGGGATAACGGAGAGACATTGTTTTACTTATTAGTTATTTCTTGTAACTTATTTTTTAAGAATAAACAAAACATTTTTATAAGTGTAATACTTAACTTTATTATAAATGAAGTGGAGGGCCATTGTGGTTGAGAGAGACATTATGTCTATATAACGACATATAAACTAGAACTACTAGTATGTCGTTTTCCAAAGGACTTCGGCTCCGCAGACCCATGGAGCGGAGGACTTTATATGTTATATGTAAGTCCAGAAATTAATTGACAGGAATGCAACCACTCAATATCAATTCCTTCATAAGTCTCATAAAGATGTCTCGCATGCCACCTATCGGTTAAGTTGGTAGAGTATTCCTCTATGGCAGGTACATGTGGTAGCCGAAACACAGAAAATACGGTACATTAAGTACTTTCATAGAACCGAAAGTAATTCCATAGAAAATTGACAGTGGTCGTTCAAGATGGTGTGATTGTGAAAATGCACTTAACAGGTACTATTGCAATGTGAACTTGTGAAGGGAACATATTTTCGCAGAGAATGGTGCAAAATTGAGTGGACTGGTAGCTATAACACACAGATGGGACTATTTCTTAGACGGTAAGAATTTTGCATAATTTGGCTGATTTGATCTCTGTATGTGAAATAGGGACACCTACTTGGCTTTGAGCAAAATTGTAAAATTGGAAGCAGTTAATGCCCATGTTTTAACTGTTTTTTGTGTTCTGCTTGAATTGAATATGAATTCTGGATATTCTCATGGAGTTTGGAGTACATCTGTAAGTATGACAGTCTATTGTGCTAATATTACGGTCTATGTGAAATTAATGGTGGGCCAGCTTCTGTATGGAGATGGCTGTTGTGAACGGTTATTGGACTTTTTGGTAATATTTTCTGCAGGTAGGTTGATATAATTATTAGTTTTAAATTAGTTACATATACATGTGTTTATTGGCAGTTAATAACGATTATTAAATGATGCAGTTGCAAATAAGAGGTAAGTGTATGTGTTTTCTCGGGCCATGAGTGCTGTTTTGAGGCTATATTTTGGTTAGAGACTATTTGTCAGCCTCAGCAACATGGATGCAGCTTACAAACAGTATGTTACAACGAACCTGGAGAAGCGCAGTGTTGCAGGTGAGAATGATGTGTGTGTCATTTTGACTAGTGGTCAAACCAAAAATGGATATGGATAGTGTCGATGGCTCAGTCCAGATTGGCGCAAGCGTAGCAGTCCATATTTGCCATGCGCTTGAAATCAAAAGCATGGAGTTGGGACCAAAGGGTTGGTGTGTCAGCTATTTATGTCACAATAAATTGTGCATAAATCAGGACCACCTTTTCCACGAGCCACCAGGAATGAGCAATGAGAGGGAGTCGTGTGTGTCTGCTGGAACTGCCGCGGACATGAGCAGTTCAAGGCGTGTTTTGTGGAGTTAAAGTTTTAACGGTTTGTTGCAATTATTTTTACATCGCAATTAGCACGGTATAGCATATATAGCAGTGTAGTGTAGGTTAGTGTCCACATAGTGGAATATGCTTTGTGTGGTTTAGTTTAATTCAGGTTAAGTCTATTTAGCTACTGTTTCTGGAAGGATTAATGAGAAAAACATAGGTAGGTTTAATTTTTAATTTGTTCATGTTTTCTTGTATGCATTGCACATAATTATCAAAACAATATAATACAATGGTCACTCACTCACTCACTCACTCACTCACTCACTCACTCACTCACTCACTCACTCACTCACTCACTCACTCACTCACTCACTCACTCACTCACTCACTCACTCACTCACTCACTCACTCACTCACTCACTCACTCACTCACTCACTCACTCACTCACTCACTCACTCACTCACTCACTCACTCACTCACTCACTCACTCACTCACTCACTCACTCACTCACTCACTCACTCACTCACTCACTCACTCACTCACTCTCTCAGTCACTCACTCACTCAAATATAGATATAAACATATTCTGTTTTGTTCTGTTCTGTTCTATTCTATTCAATATACATTTTATCATTAGAATTTATTATTTTCTGTCTCTATTTATCACAGTTCCAGCATTTTATTTAAGTGTCTGGTAGTTATGGTCACTCCTTTTTTTTTAAGTAATCAGATTGTCTATTGTTTTTGAGACGTCTATACCACCGATGGCGAAACTCCATTTCACCACGACGCAAAAGTATACGTCTGTTGTACTACTTGTCTTTTCTGTACTTTCGATGACTTCTCATGTCCTTGGCAATTTCTGAAACTGCCTGTTCTGTTCTCTTTGACAGGTTAAGACCCATATACTCCAATTTTTTAATCAAAGCAATAGCTTGTCCATTATTGTGCCGGAGAACAGCTGATGCACATCTTCCACCATAGTTACGAGAGAAGTTCATATTCTTGGGAACTCTTTTTGATAGTAAAGTATTTAATGACTCCACTGATTGCGTGTTATAATTAAACTGTGTGCTTTCTATTGCTTTTTCACATAAGCGAGAATATCTTTGAGAATATATTTGAGAATATCTTCTAACAGTTCTTTATCACTTTCAGTCATTCGCAATGTGGTGATCTTGTGTGGAGCGAAGAATGCAGAGCGTTCGAACCAGCACGACTTTTGGCCTCCCCCACATACGAAAGAGTTTCTACGACACGTTGTGCAGTCAACGTCATAGCACTGTATTGTGGATTTCATCGCTTTCTTCACAGCTTTGATCATGGAAGGTAAGTCACCACAGTATTATTAAGCTCTTTCTTCACAATCAAACTGTATCTTGATTTTACGTCCAGTGCCAATATCGTCTGAGTTTTTTTTAGATGCTTCTCGTGTGCTGCAGCCAACGAACATGTCTTTGCTAAATGTTGCAGAAATACATTTTTGCCCTTGTTACCGTCCTATGTGCACTGGATCGGCTTGCTGCAGGATTTTGTGACCTGGAAAAATGGTTTCATAAATTTCTTGAAAACTTTTTTGAGCCTGGGCGTCCTGGTCTGTTATTACTATGCTTACTTTCACTCCTTTTTGCCCAAGTCTGGTAGCTATTGATTTTGCCATCTCGTACTCTGAATGTGGAGCTACATTTGGCAAGGTCGCTGTGCAGTCTGCATGTCCTGGGCAATTCACATCATAGCCTTTTGATCGTAAATGCGCACCAACATAGCACAGTTTGTTTTCGATTTCATAATCCAGTATGAAATGATTTTCCGTCATAGACTCGGCAAACGTATAGATTGCCTGGGATGAGTTGTGGCCAGGTTTCGTACAACTTACAATTGTGAGTGAGTTGTACTGACCGTCAAACGAACTGTGGATTTCTCCGCTTAGACCGAGATCAGACAGAGTTGTTTGAAGAAGTTGTAACTTTTCCTCAATATCTAACTTTGTCACTTTGACTATTTCTCGTGCCTCTTTATTAGCTGTCTTTTGCATTGCATTCTTAGTTGGTGGCGGAATGTCCAGTGACGCAATAAGAAGTAGAGACCATGTGACGCCAATTGGTGTGTCTTGGAGTCCGGCTTGGGATGATACATTTATCGCAGCGGCATTTGGACCAGGCAGGCGGGTCTCTATTTCCTTGAAGAACTTGTATTTCTTTGATTTGTAGGTACAATTTACACATCTGAATGTGTATTTCCAAGCCAGGCCCTGTTTTCCATTGCTGTGGATAGCAAAATGAGGTTTTGTACAGGTTGCAGATTCCTGATGACTCTGAGTACAGTCGTTGAATGCCTTCATCATTTTGTAATTGTCTATGATTCGATTGCCATCATGTTCTGCCTCTCGATTGATGTTCTGTGTTTTGTTGACTGTTTCAGGCCTGTGACGCAAGAGTAGCACATCAGCTTCTTGACTGGTAGATATGGACGTCTGATTGCAGAGTGAAAGCGAAGAAGTAGACCGCTTTATCGACCTTTTAGCTGCCATGCTGTTGCTGCCACTGCTGTCGTTCTGTCGGATGATGATGCTGATGATAATCTGACGAGTCCCTTTTTATAAGGAGAGCGGTTTTTCTTGAACATAGCATGTTTCCTTTTTCTTTCACCTTTCATGGTGGAATAATAATATCCCAGTTTCCACAGTGCCTTATATAGCAGAATATAAACATGGGAGGAGTGGACATGAGCATCTGGTTACCTGTTTTGGCAATCTGGTTACCTGTTTTGTCTTCTGTTTTCAGACTTGTTATTTAGCACAGCAGGGTGCCTTCTTTGGTGTTTAATATGCAACTTGCCTGGAATGGAAGCCTGCTTCTTTCTGTTGAACTTATTTTATTCAAAATGATTTAAGAGCATTAGAACAATAAATAAATAGTAAAATATACATTTTATTTAAAGTAAAAAAATAATTATGTAAAATAAATGTAGAGATTTAGTCAGAATTTCAATGTTTTGGTCGGTAGCCGACATACATTTATTTTTATAAATTTTCTCTCACTTGTATGACAGAGAAGCTCAGATTGTAAATACTACTGACTAAATACCTAGCAAGTTTCATTAAATTTGAATCATGAATAAAAAAGTTATTATTTTTTTAGAATTTTTGAATTGTTCCAGAATTCGGCCATTTTTGTCAATTTGTCAAAATACCAGCAAAAGTTGAATGGCTGTAAAAAAAATCTTATCTTTCTTTGAAGATGTTTAACCATGGTTACATTAGTAATACATGTATATGGGTTATTAATGTGCATTTTAATTTGACAATTTTCAAATCCAGATTTTCTTCTGGGAATTTGTTTTCTTTAGAAATCTCTGAAAAATGGCGCCAATTTCTTTACAGTCGACTAAAAAAATTTTTATATCTCCATTTTGCAATGCTTAATTTTACAATTTTCAGACAGAGTAAATGTATACGGATAAATATATGCAGGTAGTGGTATGTTATCTAGCCTAAAATAGTTGTATTACTGTTTTCCGTTTGTGCGGATTGTCAGATCTTTGGATTTTCCACTGAATTTGACGCAATGTCATAAGTTCAACTGGCACATGAATGTGAACGACAGTTTTTGAGAAACAGTCATGCAATCTACTCTGATCACTAACCCTAAGGTAGGAGAGCACAGCCATGTGGTTTTTAAAAGTCAGAATTAATAGAACAATTTCATATAGGACTTAGACCAGGAACCAGGGTGTCAAAATGGTAGTACCGAAAGTAGTTTCATAGAAAATTGACAGTGGTCGTTCAAGATGTGTGAGTGTGAAAATGCATTTGACAGGTACTATTGCAATGTGAACTTGTGAAGGACATATATTTTCCCAGAGAAATTGAGTGGACTGGTAGCTATAACACAGATGGGACTATTTCTTAGACGGTAAGAATTTTGCATAATTTGGCCGATATGTATGTGAAATAGGGACACCGACTTTCGCTTTGAGCAATTGTGAAATTGGAAGCAGTTAATGCCCATGTTTTTAACTGTTTTTTGTGTTCTTCTTAAATTGAATATGAATTCTGGAATTTCTCATGGAGTTTGGAGTACAACTGTAAGTGTGACAGTCTATTGTGCTAATATTACGGTCTATGTGAAATTAATGGTGGGCCAGCTTCAGTTAACTGACGTTTTGTCCCGTGTAAAGTCAAACATCCATAGTTTGGTCATTGTACGCGTGTTTTAGGTCAGCCTCTTTGCCTCGAACATAGTTTATTGAACCATGCACTGTAGCTGAGTAATTAGCGAAGTAGAACTGACCTTAGTTGCCTGCACCATCCGTGAACCAGTGTACGAGTCTGCCGTGTGATTATTTATGAATAATATACTGGACATTGATTTGCCAAGGCTTCGGTATAAATTCCACAATCGTAACAAGGAAAGCTCAATGCATTCTCTTCGCAAGAAATCGTGATATGGCGATAATTTCTTATCCAGCTGTTACCGAACTCTTCGCGCAGTTCTGAATCTGGGTAACCCATTACCAGACAAACATTTTGATGCTTAAATCGTTAACGATCTAACACACGATTAGTTTTATAACATAATCCCTCTCACACTAGACGTGGCCAAATTCACACATGTGTACCAGAAGTGACAAAGTGTTTACCCAGTTTGAAGGCTTGATCTCCAGGAAGAAAGGGTCCTAGAGATCTCCCCGGCTCCGGAGAAAGACTAATAGGAAAACGCGTCTTTCTAGATTGACAGCCGCTTGAGGAGTGGAGTGCTTTTTTGTTTGATCGTCAATTGTATTTTAGATCAGGACTGTGTTCTGTTCAGTTAAATGTTTGCTAATGTTATCTAATTTATATTTCTGGACATTACTTCAACCTGAAATACGCAGCCCAGATAAAATATAAAGTTTCCTATTAAAAAGAACGTCTTGTTTGTCGACCTGACGAACTGTAAGGATTGTGCAGGTACACGATACTCTCTTGTTATAAACGGAAAACACCATTTATTTCAGTGGAGGTAAATAAATTCAATATATAATGATTTCTGCCAATTGTATTTATAACATATACTATAACTTTAAAAAAGCCTATTAAACATTTCAATTCCCTTTTAACATTTTCCCACCAAAAGGCAAAGCTTCCACTCGCCTATCTCGCGTATTAAATGGACGCTATATATATATATACTTTTATAAAGTCTTGTGCATCTTCAAAGCTTGTTTTTCCAAAAGACATAAAGTATTTATACTCTGAGCACTAAATCGTTCTACAGCGTCAACTGATGCTGCTGTTCTGTTTGCAGGCATATGTACAGTGATATGGTGTTTAGTGAAGTAATTAAATACCATAAGTAAGATTTTGTAAGCTGAAACAAATACACTTCTTATAAAAGCAAGCGTCAAAACTCAGCAAGACTACACAGGACTGCGGTCAATTTGGTTTCATATGTTTGCTAACGTTTGATAACAACTGAACGGCATGTTCGCTGTAAACGTTTGATAACAAAGCAAACACTTTGAGAGCTGTTGGCTTGTGGGTAGGATAGTACCGATGTTTATGAACACAGCAAACATATTTAATCGACCTAAACGTAGCCCAGGACAGTGCAAAACAGTTGCAGAATCACACCTGCTTAGCGTTCAATTCGTACAAACGTTTAATGTGTTTGCTAACGTTTGATAACACACGTCGTCTGAACGATGTATACACTATAAGCATTTGCTAACAAAATCAAGAGATTTTTTAGATCAAATTTGAGATTGGTTTGCTTCCGTTTAAGCACTTGGCTTAAGGAGAAATTGAGGGACAGTGTCGATGTATTCCGATTTCCATTTACTGTTTGTTCAGTTTAGAAGTATTAGCGTTTATTAACACGTTAAACATGTTCTGCCGAACTGAACCTAGCAGTGCCCAGCGTCAGCGTCACTGACAAGTTTATTTGGTGATCAAAACGGAAAGCTGGTTATAAAAGCGTCTCGTTGACGTAGTGCAAACGAAATATACCTGATGAGTGTAAAGTTTGTAGGCAGTTCGCAGTAGAATCCGATTCCCCAACTGGCAGCTGGTCAGTAGTTGGTTATTCGAATCCCCCAACTACCGACCAGTTGCCAGTTAGGGATTCGGATTCGTTATTATTATTACTATTTAATTTACACATTTTACTCGTGTTTATATGTTTAACTAATATCAATAAAAAAATGAATGTAAATTAATATAAAATCTGAATTCCCAACTGGCAACTGGTTGGTAGTTGGAGATTCGCGACCTGGTGAGTATACTTGTTATATTGAACAAACCCGGCACTGATGTAACAACACCATTCGTGTTTTTTTTATTATTATTTAAAGCTATTTTTTTACTGAATTGATTTGTTTAGATAATAAAACAGCGAAAAAAAATCCGAATCCCCAACTAGCAACAGATTGATAGTTGGCGATTTGCAATTACAATTTAATTTTTACATGAATAAAATTATGAATATGCAATTATACAATATATACAAATTAAAGCTAATTACTCATCAACAAAAAAATACCGCTGGTTTAAAGATGTCCTATGATGGTATTAACACTTTTTTTAATCACAAGTTCTCTCTCCTACACGTTCCGTATATTTACATCGCAATACAAACTGCTTACATTATATGAATGTTATAACTGTTATTAAAATACACTAATATTTGTATTAATCAATTCTAACAATATTCTGTCAATCTTCTATACATTTTATATAAAAGCATAAATTATAAATTTCGGAAGAGAGAGAGACAGAGAGAGAGACAGAGACAGAGAGAGAGAGAAAGAGAGAGAGAGAGAGAGAGAAAGAGAGAGAGAGAGAGAGAGAGGAGGGATCGAGTGTAAGAGAGGATGGGGAGAGGGAAGAGAGGATATAAGCGAGGATAATGGGAGAGGGGAAGAGGGAATGTTAGAGGGGATGGAGGAAGAAGGGAAGAAAAAAAGAAAGAAAGAATGAGAGAGAGAGAGAGAGAGAGAGAGAGAAAGAGAGAGGTGAGTGAGAGGAAGCTAAAATTTGAACACCTCTTAACACCGACGTTATCACAAACCTCTGTTCCGGCTGTGTAATACTTTGTCTTGCACCAGAAAAGAAGTTGAAAAGCATTTTGTTAAATTGGTTTACAGTTAAAAAGCTTCTGTGACAGATTTGCTGAGATTTGTAGGACAGAACCGTGACTGACCTACATCGTACGAAAATTAAACACTTGAAATCTTAAACAAACGAGTAGATAGCAAAATATATGTTTAATAGGGTACTTGGAGGTAATAGTTATTTACTTTGCGGTTTTATAAACTTAAATAATCACTCGTCTGACCTACTTGGGACTGTTGATATACATATGCACGATAGCGACACGTCCGTACAGTGAACATATAATGCAAACTGATTCCCGGATGAGTGTTTGCTGTACAAATTTATGCTTACTCGCTATAAGTTAACAGTGCAAGCGGTACTTATATACTTATTGCAGCGGTATTTAATACGTGATTGTATACTGCAATAAGCACGTGATACATCCATACTGTTATATACGTATCAAAACGTGATACGTATACATGTGTATAACTTGAGTACTGTACATGATTCTTGCTGTTTGCATAGAGTATACCGTGACACAACACGTGCTACATTGTACATGCATATTATATGTGTAATGTTCTCGCAAATTGTGTACATTTGTTAAATGTGTACTGTAACACGACACCTGAAACATGTATATAACCTGTATACTAAACTTGGTGTGCATTTGTTATATGTGTACTGTTACACGACACGTGAAACATATATATAACCTGTATACTATACATGGTGTGCATTTGTTATATGTGCACAGTTTAACGACACGTGAAACATGTATATAACCTGTATACTATACTTGGTGTACATTTGTTATATGTGCACTGTTTAACGACACGTGAAACATGTATATAATCTGTATACTATACTTGGTGTGCATTTGTTATATGTGTACTGTTTAACGACACGTGAAACATGTATAATACCTGTATACTATACTTGGTGTGCATTTGTTATATGTGCACTGTTTAACGACACGTGAAACATGTATATTACCTGTATACTATACTTGGTGTGCATTTGTTATATGTGCACTGTTTAACGACACGTGAAACATGTATATTACCTGTATACTATACTTGGTGTGCATTTGTTATATGTGCACTGTTTAACGACACGTGTAACATGTATATAACCTGTATACTATACATGGTGTGCATGTGTTATATGTGCACTGTTTAACAACACGCGAAACATGTATATAACCTGTATACTATACATGGAGTGCATTTGTTATATGTGCACTGTTTAACGACACGTGAAACATGTATATAACCTGTATACTATACATGGTGTGCATTTGTTATATGTGCACTGTTTAACGACACGTGAAACATGTATATAACCTGTATACTATACTTGGTGTGCATTTGTTATATGTGAACTTTTATACGACACGTGAAACATGTATATAACCTGTATATTATACTTGGTGTGCATTTGTTATATGTGCACTGTTTTACGACATGTGAAACATGTATATTACCTGTATACTATACATGGTGTGCATTTGTTATATGTGCACTGTTTAACGACATGTGAAACATGTATATTACCTGTATACTATACATGGTGTGCATTTGTTATATGTGCACTGTTTAACGACACGTGAAACATGTATATTACCTATATACTATACATGGTGTGCATTTGTTATATGTGCACTGTTTAACGAAACGTGAAACATGTATATAACCTGTATACTGTACATGGTGTGCATTTGTTATATGTGCACTGTTTAACGACACGTGAAACATGTATATTACCTGTATACTGTACATGGTGTGAATTTGTTATATGTGCACTGTTTAACGACACGTGAAACATGTATATAACCTGTATACTATACATGGTGTGCATTTGTTATATGTGCACTGTTTAACGACACGTGAAACATGTATATAACCTGTATACTATACATGGTGTGCATTTGTTATATGTGCACTGTTATACGACACGTGAAACATGTATATAACCTGTATACTATGCTTGGTGTGCATTTGTTATATGTGTACAGTTATACGACACGTGAAACATGTATAGAACCTGTATACTATACATGGTGTGCATTTGTTATATGTGTACTGTTATACGACACGTGAAACATGTATATAACCTGTATACTATACTTGGTGTGCATTTGTTATATGTGTACAGTTATACGACACGTGAAACATGTAGATAACCTGTATACTATACTTGGTGTACATTTGTTATATGTGTACTGTTATTCGACACGTGAAACATGTATATAACCTGTATACTACATGTATACTTGATGTACATTTGTTATATGTGCACAATTAACGACACGTGAAACATGTATATTACCTGTATACTATACATGGTGTGCATTTGTTATATGTGCACTGTTTAACGACAGGTGAAACATGTATATTACCTGTATACTATACTTGGTGTACATTTGTTATATGTGCACTGTTACACGACACATGAAACATGTATATAACCTGTATAATATACATGGTGTGCATTTGTTATATGTGCACTGTTTAACGACACGTGAAACATGTATATAACCTGTATACTATACATGGTGTGCATTTGTTATATGTGCACTGTTCAACGACACGTGAAACATGTATATTACCTGTATACTATACATGGTGTGCATTTGTTTGATGTGCACTGTTTAACGACACGTGAAACATGTATATAACCTGTATACTATACTTGGTGTACATTTGTTATATGTGTACTGTTATACGACACATGGAACATGTATATAATCTGTATACTATACTTGGTGTGCATTAGTTATTTGTGTACTGTTGCACGACACGTGAAACATGTATATAACCTGTATACTATACATAGTGTGCATTTGTTATATGTGTACTGTTACACGACACGTGAAACATGTATAGAACATGTATACTAAACTTGGTGTGCATTTGTTATATGTGCACTGTTTAACGACACGTGAAACATGTATATAACCTGTATACTACATGTATACTTGATGTACATTTGTTATATGTGCACAATTAACGACACGTGAAACATGTATATTACCTGTATACCATACATGGTGTGCATTTGTTATATGTGCACTGTTTAACGACAGGTGAAACATGTATATTACCTGTATACTATACTTGGTGTACATTTGTTATATGTGCACTGTTACACGACACGTGAAACATGTATATAACCTGTATAATATACATGGTGTGCATTTGTTATATGTGCACTGTTTAACGACACGTGAAACATGTATGTAACCTGTATACTATACATGGTGTGCATTTGTTATATGTGCACTGTTTAACGACACGTGAAACATGTATATTACCTGTATACTATACATGGTGTGCATTTGTTTTATGTGCACTGTTTAACGACACGTGAAACATGTATATAACCTGTATACTATACTTGGTGTACATTTGTTATATGTGTACTGATATACGACACATGGAACATGTATATAATCTGTATACTATACTTGGTGTGCATTAGTTATTTGTGTAATGTTGCACGACACGTGAAACATGTATATAACCTGTATACTATACATAGTGTGCATTTGTTATATGTGTACTGTTACACGACACGTGAAACATGTATATAACATGTATACTAAACTTGGTGTGCATTTGTTATATGTGCACTGTTTAACGACACGTGAAACATGTATATAACCTGTATACTATACGTGGTGTGCATTTATTATATGTGCACTGTTTAACGACACGTGAAACATGTTTATAACCTGTATACTATACATGGTGTGCATTTGTTATATGTGCACTGTTATACGACACGTGAAACATGTATATAACCTGTATACTATACTTGGTGTGCATTTGTTATATGTGTACTGTTGCACGACACGTGAAACATGTATATAACCTGTATACTATACATAGTGTGCATTTGTTATATGTGTACTGTTACACGACACGAGAAACATGTATATAACCTCTTATACTAAACTTGGTGTGCATTTGTTATATGTGCACTGTTAAACGACACGTGGAACATGTATATCACCTGTATATTATACATGGTGTGCATTTGTTAAATGTGCACTGTTTAACGACACGTGAAACATGTATATTACCTGTATACTATACTTGGTGTGCATTTGTTATATGTGCACTGTTTAACGACACGTGAAACATGTATATAAACTGTATACTATACATGGTGTGCATTTGTTATATGTACACTGTTTAACGACAGGTGAAACATGTATATAACCTGTATACTATACATGGTGTGCATTTGTTATATGTGCACTGTTTAACGACACGTGAAACATGTATATTACCTGTATACTATACATGGTGTGCATTTGTTATATGTGCACTGTTGAACGACACGTGAAACATGTATATAACCTGTATACTATACATGGTGTACATTTGTTATATGTGTACTGTTACACGACACGTGAAACATGTATATAACCTGTTTACTATACATGGTGTGCATTTGTTATATGTGCACTATTTAACGACACGTGAAACATGTATATTACCTGTATACTATACATGATGTGCATTTGTTATATGTGCACTATTTAACGACATGTGAAACTTGTATTTTACCTGTATACTATACTTGGTGTGCATTTGTTATATGTGTACTGTTTAACGACACGTGAAACATGTATATAATCTCTATACTATACATGGTGTGCATTTGTTATATGTGCACTGTTTAACGACACGTGAAACATGTATATAACCTCTATACTATACATGGTGTGCATTTGTTATATGTGCACTGTTTAACGACACGTGAAACATGTATATTACCTCTATACTATACATGGTGTGCTTTTGTTATATGTGCACTGTTTAACGACACGTGAAACATGTATATAACCTGTATACTAAACTTGGTGTGCATTTGTTATATGTGCACTGTTAAACGACACGTGGAACATGTATATCACCTGTATATTATACATGGTGTGCATTTGTTAAATGTGCACTGTTTAATGACACGTGAAACATGTATATTACCTGTATACTATACTTGGTGTGCATTTGTTATATGTGCACTGTTTAACGACACGTGAAACATGTATATAACCTGTATACTATACATGGTGTGCATTTGTTATATGTACACTGTTTAACGACAGGTGAAACATGTATATAACCTGTATACTATACATGGTGTGCATTTGTTATATGTGCACTGTTTAACGACACGTGAAACATGTATATTACCTGTATACTATACATGGTGTGCATTTGTTATATGTGCACTGTTGAACGACACGTGAAACATGTATATAACCTGTATACTATACATGGTGTACTTTTGTTATATGTGTACTGTTACACGACACGTGAAACATGTATATAACCTGTTTACTATACATGGTGTGCATTTGTTATATGTGCACTATTTAACGACACGTGAAACATGTATATTACCTGTATACTATACATGATGTGCATTTGTTATATGTGCACTATTTAACGACATGTGAAACTTGTATTTTACCTGTATACTATACTTGGTGTGCATTTGTTATATATGTACTGTTTAACGACACGTGAAACATGTATATAACCTCTATACTATACATGGTGTGCATTTGTTATATGTGCACTGTTTAACGACACGTGAAACATGTATATAACCTCTATACTATACATGGTGTGCATTTGTTATATGTGCACTGTTTAATGACACGTGAAACATGTATATTACCTCTATACTATACATGGTGTGCTTTTGTTATATGTGCACTGTTTAACGACACGTGAAACTTGTATATAACCTGTATACTATACTTGGTGTACATTTGTTATATGTGTACTGTTATACGACACGTGAAACATGTATATAATCTGTATACTATACTTGGTGTACATTTGTTATATGTGTACTGTTGCACGACACGTGAAACATGTATATAGCCTGTATACTATACTTGGTGTGCATTTGTTATATGTGCACTGTTACACGACACGTGAAACATGTATATAACCTGTATACTATACATGGTGTGCATTTGTTACATGTGCACTGTTTAACGACACGTGAAACATGTATATTACCTGTATACTATACATGGTGTGCATTTGTTATATGTGCACTGTTTAACGACACGTGAAACATGTATATAACCTGTATACTATACTTGGTGTGCATTTGTTATATGTGTACTGTTATACGACACGTGAAACATGTATATAATCTGTATACTATACTTGGTGTGCATTTGTTATATGTGTACTGTTGCACGACACGTGAAACATGTATATAACCTGTATACTATATATGGTGTGCATTTGTTATATGTGTACTGTTACACGAAACGTGAAACATGTATTTAACCTGTATACTAAACTTGGTGTGCATTTGTTATATGTGCATTGTTTAACGACACATGAAACATGTATATCACCTGTATACTATACATGGTGTGCATTTGTTATATGTGCACTGTTTAACGACACGTGAAACATGTATATTACCTGTATACTATACTTGGTGTGCATTTGTTATATGTGCACTGTTTATCGACACGTGAAACATGTATATAACCTGTATACTATACATGGTGTGCATTTGTTATATGTACACTGTTTAACGACAGGTGAAACATGTATATAACCTGTATACTATACATGGTGTGCATTTGTTATATGTGCACTGTTTAACGACACGTGAAACATGTATATTACCTGTATACTATACATGGTGTGCATTTGTTATATGTGCACTGTTGAACGACACGTGAAACATGTATATAACCTGTATACTATACATGGTGTACATTTGTTATATGTGTACTGTTACACGACACGTGAAACATGTATATAACCTGTTTACTATACATGGTGTGCATTTGTTATATGTGCACTATTTAACGACACGTGAAACATGTATATTACCTGTATACTATACATGATGTGCATTTGTTATATGTGCACTATTTAACGACATGTGAAACTTGTATTTTACCTGTATACTATACTTGGTGTGCATTTGTTATATGTGTACTGTTTAACGACACGTGAAACATGTATATAATCTCTATACTATACATGGTGTGCATTTGTTATATGTGCACTGTTTAACGACACGTGAAACATGTATATAACCTCTATACTATACATGGTGTGCATTTGTTATATGTGCACTGTTTAACGACACGTGAAACATGTATATTACCTCTATACTATACATGGTGTGCTTTTGTTATATGTGCACTGTTTAACGACACGTGAAACATGTATATAACCTGTATACTAAACTTGGTGTGCATTTGTTATATGTGCACTGTTAAACGACACGTGGAACATGTATATCACCTGTATATTATACATGGTGTGCATTTGTTAAATGTGCACTGTTTAATGACACGTGAAACATGTATATTACCTGTATACTATACTTGGTGTGCATTTGTTATATGTGCACTGTTTAACGACACGTGAAACATGTATATAACCTGTATACTATACATGGTGTGCATTTGTTATATGTACACTGTTTAACGACAGGTGAAACATGTATATAACCTGTATACTATACATGGTGTGCATTTGTTATATGTGCACTGTTTAACGACACGTGAAACATGTATATTACCTGTATACTATACATGGTGTGCATTTGTTATATGTGCACTGTTGAACGACACGTGAAACATGTATATAACCTGTATACTATACATGGTGTACTTTTGTTATATGTGTACTGTTACACGACACGTGAAACATGTATATAACCTGTTTACTATACATGGTGTGCATTTGTTATATGTGCACTATTTAACGACACGTGAAACATGTATATTACCTGTATACTATACATGATGTGCATTTGTTATATGTGCACTATTTAACGACATGTGAAACTTGTATTTTACCTGTATACTATACTTGGTGTGCATTTGTTATATATGTACTGTTTAACGACACGTGAAACATGTATATAACCTCTATACTATACATGGTGTGCATTTGTTATATGTGCACTGTTTAACGACACGTGAAACATGTATATAACCTCTATACTATACATGGTGTGCATTTGTTATATGTGCACTGTTTAATGACACGTGAAACATGTATATTACCTCTATACTATACATGGTGTGCTTTTGTTATATGTGCACTGTTTAACGACACGTGAAACATGTATATAACCTGTATACTATACTTGGTGTACATTTGTTATATGTGTACTGTTATACGACACGTGAAACATGTATATAATCTGTATACTATACTTGGTGTACATTTGTTATATGTGTACTGTTGCACGACACGTGAAACATGTATATAGCCTGTATACTATACTTGGTGTGCATTTGTTATATGTGCACTGTTACACGACACGTGAAACATGTATATAACCTGTATACTATACATGGTGTGCATTTGTTACATGTGCACTGTTTAACGACACGTGAAACATGTATATTACCTGTATACTATACATGGTGTGCATTTGTTATATGTGCACTGTTTAACGACACGTGAAACATGTATATAACCTGTATACTATACTTGGTGTGCATTTGTTATATGTGTACTGTTATACGATACGTGAAACATGTATATAATCTGTATACTATACTTGGTGTGCATTTGTTATATGTGTACTGTTGCACGACACGTGAAACATGTATATAACCTGTATACTATATATGGTGTGCATTTGTTATATGTGTACTGTTACACGAAACGTGAAACATGTATATAACCTGTATACTAAACTTGGTGTGCATTTGTTATATGTGCACTGTTTAACGACACATGAAACATGTATATCACCTGTATACTATACATGGTGTGCATTTGTTATATGTGCACTGTTTAACGACACGTGAAACATGTATATTACCTGTATACTATACTTGGTGTGCATTTGTTATATGTGCACTGTTTATCGACACGTGAAACATGTATATAACCTGTATACTATACATGGTGTGCATTTGTTATATGTGCACTGTTTAACGACACGTGAAACATGTATATAACCTGTATACTATACATGGTGTGCATTTGTTATATGTGCACTGTTAAACGACACGTGAATCATGTATATTACCTGTATACTATAGATGGTGTGCATTTGTTATATGTGCACTGTTTAACGACACGTGAAACATGTATATAACCTCTATACTATACATGGTGTACATTTGTTATATGTGTACTGTTACACGACACGTGAAACATGTATATAACCTGTATACTATACATGGTGTGCATTTGTTATATGTGCACTATTAAACGACACGTGAAACATGTATATTATCTGTATACTATACATGATGTGCATTTGTTATATGTGCACTATTTAACAACACGTGAAACATGTATATTACCAGTATACTATACTTGGTGTGCATTTGTTATATGTGTACTGTTTAACGACACGTAAAACATGTATATTACCTGTATACTATACATGGTGTACATTTGTTATATGTGCACTGTTTAACGACACGTGAAACATGTATATAACCTGTATACTATACTTGGTGTACATTTGTTATATGTGCACTTTTATCGACACGTGAAACGTGTATATTACCTGTATACTATACATGGTGTGCATTTGTGATATGTGCACTGTTTAACGACACGTGAAACATGTATATAACCTGTATACTATACTTGGTGTACATTTGTTGTATGTGCACTGTTTAACGACACGTGAAACATGTATATTACCTGTATACTTTACATGGTGTGCATTTGTTATATATGCACTTTTTAACGACACGTGAAACATGTATATAACCTGTATACTATACTTGGTGTACATTTGTTATTTGTGTACTGTTGCACGACACGTGAAACATGTATATTACCTGTTTACTATACATGGTGTGCATTTGTTATATGTGCACTGTTTAACGACACGTGAAACATGTATATTACCTGTATACTATACATGGTGTGCATTTGTTATATGTGCACTGTTTAACGAAACGTGATACATGTATATAACCTGTATACTATACATGGTGTGCATTTGTTACATGTGCACTGTTTTACGACACGTGAAACATGTATATAACCTGTATACTATGCTTGGTGTGCATTTGTTATATGTGCACTGTTTAACGACACGTGAAACATGTATATAACCTGTATACTAAACTTGGTGTGCATTTGTTATATGTGCACTGTTTAACGACACGTGAAACATGTATATAACCTGTATACTATACATGGTGTGCATTTGTTATATGTGCACTGTTTAACGACACGTGAAACATGTATATTACCTGTATACTATACTTGGTGTGCATTTGTTATATGTGCACTGTTTAACGACACGTGAAACATGTATATAACCTGTATACTATACTTGGTGTACATTTGTTATATGTGCACTGTTTAACGACACGTGAAACATGTATATAACTTGTATACTATACATGGTGTGCATTTGTTATATGTGTAGTGTTACACGACACGTGAAACATGTATATAACCTGTATACTATACATGGAGTGCATTTGTTATATGTGCACTGTTGCACGACACGTGAAACATGTATATAACCTGTATACTATACATGGTGTGCATTTGTTATATGTGTACTGTTGCATGACACGTGAAACATGTATATAACCTGTATACTATACATGATGTGAATTTGTTATATGTGCACTGTTTTATGACACGTGAAACATGTATATAACCTGTATACTATACATGGTGTGCATTTATTATATGTGTAGTGTTTAACGACACGTGAAACATGTATAAAATCTGTATACTATACTTGGTGTACATTTGTTATATGTGCACTGTTATACGACACTTGAAACATGTAGATAGCCTGTATACTATACTTGGTGTACATTTGATATATGTGTACTGTTATTCGACACGTGAAACATGTATATAACCTGTATACTATTCATGGTGTGCATTTGTTATATGTATACTGTTTAACGACACGTGAAACATGTATATAATCTGTATACTATACTTGGTGTACATTTGTTATATGTGTACTGTTATACGACACTTAGAACATGTAGATAACCTGTATACTATACGTGGTGTACATTTGTTATATGTGTACAGTTATACGACACGTGAAACATGTATGTAACCTGTTTACTATACTTTGTGTTCTTTTTGTTAGATATGTACTGTTATACGACACCTTAAACATGTATATAACCTGTATAATATACTTGGTGTACATTTGTTATATGTGTACTGTTATACGACACGTGAAACATGTAGATAACCTGTATACTATACTTGGTGTACATTTGTTATATGTGCACTGTTATACGACACTTGAAACATGTATATAACCTGTAAACTATACGTGATGTACATTTGTTATATGTGTACTGTTATACGATGTTATACGGTGCGTTTTGTGTGTGATTTACACCGTTTTACCATATGTACTTTATATGGTGCGTGCTGTGTATGATATACACCTGGTCTGCTATATGTGCTATATACGGTGCGTATTGTGTGTGCTTTACACCGTTTTGCCATGTGTACTTTATATGTTGCGTGCTGTTGGTACTATACACCGTGTTTGTTATAAATTATAAATGGTGCGTTTTGTGTGTGCTCTGTACCGTTTTGCCATATGTACTTTATATGGTGCGTTCTGTAGGTGCTATACACCTGATCTGTTATATGTGCTATATACGGTGCGTTTTGTGTGTGCTCTGCACCGTTTTTGCCATATGTACTTTATATGGTGCGTTCTGTGAGTGCTATACACCTTATCTGTTATATGTGCTATATACGGTGCGTATTGTGTGTGCTCTACACCGTTTTGCCATATGTACTTTATATGGTGCGTTCTGTGAGTGCTATACACCTTATCTGTTATATGTGCTATATACGGTGCGTTTTGTGTGTGCTCTACACCGTTTTGCCATATGTACTTGATATGGTGCGTTCTGTGAGTGCTATACACCTGATCTGTTATATGTGCTATATACGGTGCGTATTGTGTGTGCTCTACACCGTTTTGCCATATGTACTTTATATGGTGCGTTCTGTGAGTGCTATACACCTGATCTGTTATATGTGCTATAAACGGTGCGTATTGTGTGTGCTCTACAACGTTTTGCCATATGTACTTTATATGGTGCGTTCTGTGAGTGCTATACACCTGATCTGTTATATATGCTATATAATACGGTGCGTATTGTATAAGTCATACACCGTATCTATTATAGGTATTGTAAACTGTGCGTATTGTATAAGTCATACACCGTATCTATTATAGGTATTGTATACGGTGCGTGTTGTGTGTGCTATACATCGTATTTGTTTTATGTACTGTATATGGTGCATGTTATCTGTGCTATACACCGTATCTGTTATAAATGATAAACGATTCGTGTTTTGTGTGCTATACACCGTTTTGCCATATGTATAGTATGATTCTATGCACCGTATCTATTATATGTACTGTATATGGTGAGTGTTGTTTGTGCAACACACCGTACCTATTATAAATGATAAACGGTTCGTGTTGTGTGTGCTATACATCGTATTTGTTATATATACTGTATATGGTGCATGTTGTTTGTGCTATAAATCGTATATGTTATATGTGATTTATACGGTGCGTGTTATGTGTACTATACATCGTATATGCTATATACGATGCGTGTGTGTGTGCTATACATCATATATGCTATATACGGTGCGTGCTGTGTGTACTTTACATCGTATATGTTATATAGGCTATATACGGTACGTGCTGTGTGTGCTATACATATTATATGCTATATACGGTCAGTGTTGTGTGTACTATACATCGTATATGCTATATACGGTGCGTGTTGTGTGTGCTATATATTGTATATGCTATATATGCTATATACGGTGCGTGTTGTGTGTGCTATACATCGTATATGTTATATACGGTACGTTTTGTGTGTGTTATACATCGTATATGTTATATATGCTTTATACGGTACGTGTTTTGTGTGTTATACATCGTATATGCTATTTATTATTCGTGTTTTGTGTGCTATACATTGTATATGTTATATATGCTATATACGGTGCGTGTTGTGTGTGCTATACATCGCATATGCAATTTAATGTACGTGTTGTGTGTGCTTTACATCATATATGTTATATAGGCTATATACGGTTCGTGTTGTGTGTGCTATACATCGTATATGTTATATATGCTATATACGGTGCGTGTTATGTGTGCTATACATCGTTTATGCTATTTAATGTACGTGTTGTGTGTGCTTTACATCGTATATGTTTTATATGCTATATCCGGTGCGTGTTGTGTGTGCTATACATCGTACATGTAATATAGGCTATATGCGGTGCGTGTTGTGTGTGCTATACATCGTATATGTAATATAGGCTATATGCGGTGCGTGTTGTGTGTGGTATACATCGTATATGTTATATATGCTATATGCGGTGCGTGTTGTGTGTGCTATACATCGTATATGTAATATAGGCTATATGCGGTGCGTGTTGTGTGTGCTATACATCGTATATGTTATATATGCTATGTGCGGTGCGTGTTGTGTGTGCAATACATCGAATATATTATATATGCTATATACGGTGCGTGTTGTGTGTGTTATACATCGTATATGTTATATATGCTTTATGCGGTGCGTGTTGTGTGTGCTTTACATCGTATATGTAATATAGGCTATATGCGGTGCGTGTTGTGTGTGCTATACATCGTATATGTTTTATATGCTATATACGGTGCGTGTTATGTGTGCTATACATCGTATATACTGTTTAATGTACGTGTTGTGTGTGATTTACATCTTATATGTTATATAGGCTATATACGGTTCGTGTTATGTGTGCTATAATTCGTATATGCTATTTAATGTACGTGTTGTGTTTGCTTTATATCATATATGTTATATAGGCTATATACGGTGCGTGTTATGTGTTCTATACATCGAATATGTTATATATGCTGTATACGGTGTGTGTTGTGTGTGCTATACATCATATAAGCTATATACGGTGCGTGTTGAATTGTCTAAACTATGTAAACATAATAATATAGCTGAATGGTTTAGTATGTAAATAGTAAACATACTGGGTTTGTTGGTAAACCGTAAAGTCTTAGTGCATTCATTCATTCATCAATTTATTTAACATTCATTCATTCATTCATTCATTCATTCATTCATTCATTCATGCATTCATTCATTCATTCATTCATTTATGTATTCATTAATTAATTCATACATTCACTCTTTCATTTCACTAATTCCTTAATTTGTTCGTTTGTTCAATTAATTAATTAATTAATTCACTCATTCGTGCATTCATAAATTCATTCATTCATTCATTCATTCATTCATTCATTCATTCATTCATTCATTCATTCATTCATTCATTCATTCATAGACTGATAGATAGATAGACAGACAGACAGACAGACAGACAGACAGACAGACAGACAGACAGACTGACTGACTGACTGACTGACTGACTGACTGACTGACTGACTGACTGACTGACTGACTGACTGACTGATTTATTTATTTATTTGAAAGTATTCTGATAAAATAGATTCATAATTTATATGAACAAATACTGATGAATAAATCGTATAGCATACATGAATGACTATGATATTTATTTACATATATGGATACATAATTCTTATTAACGAGCCTGTAAGACAGATGTCATCAATGGGACAGACAATAAAACTGACAAATACCTACACTGATTTACAGAATTGTGGACTTCATTCATTTACGATGTATCACAGGTTAGCCCGATCAAATATATACGAAGCTTTATTTCATGCACAGACAATTTTAGACAGTCCAGATTGAAAATAAAATATATCGATATTTTCTTTTATTGTGATATTGGATTGAGAGAAAGAAAGAGAGAGAGAGAGAGAGACAGAGAGAGAGAGAGAGAGAGAGACAGAGAGAGAGAGACAGAGAGAGAGAGAGAGAGAGAGAGAGAGAGAGAGAGAGAGACACAGACAGACAGACAGACAGACAGACAGACAGACAAAGTTCTGAGGTCAAAGTTCTGATGTTTTTGTATTAAAATCCTTTATCGATGCAAATAAAGTATTCATTCCTTATAACATAAGTCACACTTTTTTTTAATATACTTTGATTTTTCGTTATAAAACAAAAATATACATCTTTTAAAATTTGTAAGATGTTCTTTTACGGTAACTGTTACTCTGCCGATATTATTTCAATTGTACGGTAGTTGTTTGTGTTGTAATCGTAAATACAGCTGACATTACACTAATCGCCCTTTAAAGGGACATGCGACAGTGAGGACATCGAATGTTACCAATGTTCAGGCAACAAATCAGCCGTATCAATATGACGGTAATAACATATGCTATCAATCTTCAAGTATCAATAATTGGTGTCATTTTTTTAATGGCTTTATACTCATATGACATAACCATTTATATCGGTGGAGGAAGACTGCAAAATGAATCTGAGTAGAACCACCGGCCTTCCGCAAGTAACTGGCAAACTTTCTCACATACACTTTTTGGAGAGAACGGGACTCGAACATACGACCTTAGATGTTATACATTTAACAAAGTTAAACATTTTTATAAAATTAATGACAATCCACTTATTTAAAAGATATGAGTAAAAATTCGTGAAAAATTCAGATTGATATTCTTTTTTTCATAAATGACCACAAAAGTTCAAAGAAGGTCGAGTTACATGTTTTTTGTCAATGGTATCATATTATCTCACTTTAAAAATTTGAACCGAAATTAAGGGTCTACACATACTGCAGAGACTTTCATATTTACATTGTGCAGATATACAAATTTCAGAGATTGTTTTAAGGTTCAAGCCCACCATTGAATTTTGTTGAAATTGTTTTAAGGTTCAAGCCCACCATTGAATTTTGTTGAAATTGTTTTAAGGTTCAAGTCCACCATTGAATTTTGTTGAAATTGTTTTAAGGTTCAAGCCCACCATTGAATTTTGTTGAAATTGTTTTAAGGTTCAAGCCCACCATTGAATTTTGTTGAAATTGTTTTAAGGTTCAAGTCCACCATTGAATTTTGTTGAAATTGTTTTAAGGTTCAAGTCCACCATTTGAATTTCTTATTATTTAGAATATAAAAATGTTTGCATGTCTGTCATTCACTGAATGGCCCAAATGAAAGAAGTGAAGCTTTTTAAACATTTTTGTTTGTTTCTCAACCACTTTACTACCAAAATATGATGATAAAAGTAGGGGCCAGGTGTCATCAAATATATTTTTTTCTGTTCAGTGTGAACACTGTCGACTGTTGTCATATCCCAATTTCCATTGATCATTTTTTTCTAAATTGAAACATGACAATGCCTTCAATATGTTCAAAATACATAAAGAATAAAGCCCTTCAAATAAAAATATGAGCATTAAAATAAGGAAAATACACTTTTAAATAAGCTGAAACGAAGATTATTTATAACCGCCATAATGGGTTAATCAAAATGACCATGTTGCCCTTTAATGGTATTTAATCGCTGTTTGATAGAAGCCACCATTACCGGTTATCTCGTGTCGTACAGAAGTGTCATCAGGACAAAGGCTGTTTTATTGTTTGACGGAGACCCGCTGTTTTCATAACAAACGTATCAGTGACATATGGCGAAAAGTTTTGGTTAAATGAGTTCGTATGTGTTTACAAATCTGTAATAAACAACAACGAGTCTACTGTCCAATATCAGTAGTTGCCGGAGTGTTACTTTAGAAATCCATTACATGCAGAGCTTAACAAAGCCGTCCTGTTTAACATTATCTTAAAGTGTTTTGAAGCAAACCTGACGCGCAGTTGGAAATGCCGTCTCCACACTTGCGTTGACTGATGCCAGATAATTGGACACAGACTACGTACGTAAGTACGACATACACACTGTTCTGTATATCACTACGCTATGGAAGCCGCTTATGTCCGTTCTATCTTTATAACCGGCAAAATGACCATATGCGACGGGGACTACTTTTTATTTCTCGAATTTTATTTTTTCACATTTTTTATATATATATATATATGCAATAAATCAAACAATACAAATGTATTGTTAACTTTGTGTTATGTCATTTTTTAAATGCTGCATACAATATATCAAACCGTCTACAATGAAATAAATCAAATTAGGACGGCGTATGGATATTTACTAAACCCCAGCTATACGTAAATCTGATACTTTGATTATCAATATTTTCGCCATGTTCACACGTCGAACAAAGTAAAAATTCAAGTAAACATATTGCTTACTTTTTTCATTTAGTTTCCTATATAAAGTCTTGCAATGAGAAATAAAATACTTAGCACATTTTCGATGTTTCTCTTTTTAGCGGATATAAGGTTAGAGAGTTATGTTTTTTTGTTCTTGTCATAACAATAATCTCTTATTCGAAAGCGAAATATCAAACTTTCGGCTGTTTTTTTTAATCGTTATTACAATTTCTGGCGCGAAATTTTGACTTGATATTTTTATTCCATATTTTTGCACTCACAAGGCGAATTAGTTCATCGACAATTGTGGACGACACCGGCTTCCATAGTTCACTGATAATCCCTGGATGTGCCTAATCTTAAAATGAATATGTAAACATCGTTAAATCTTTCAAAACAACCACATTTGTCAGTGACTTATATAAATATCATATAGTTTTGATTGATTGGCCAGGAATTATTGATTCATAATCAAGTATTATATCAATAAATATTATTTATGTCACTAAAACAACAGTGAAATGAGCATTCACACACACAACGATTGTGATCGGCCATCATGGGTTGTTGCAAGCAAGATTAAATTCTCATTGGCAAATGTCCATAACAGGTGCGCGCTTTTGAAAAGGATCAATTTATTTGACTTTTGACACCTGTGTGGAGATTTTATAAGCCTGTAATATAAATGTGGATAAGTACAGGATCTCATCATTATTCGCAAAGTGCCACTTCTACATTTCAATGAATAAATACTTACATGGCTATATATTATCATCAAATATATATTGACATTTCCTGTGCCGATCGGGTGTCAACACATGTAGCAAGATAAACTTTAAGGTCCGTCAATGTTTGGACAGTAGTTCACGCAGCGAGACTTTGTTTTATAGCATGGACTTTAAATTTGAATGGTCATATTTTCTGAACTTATAAAAGCACGTTAGGTGCAGGAGGTTCACATATGTGTCCTCGTTTTCGTTGATCATATTACATATAAGCTCAAATATTCAAGAATAAGAAATTATTGTCAGCCGGTCATTTATATGCACATACAATGTTTGATGATCGGTTAGAGGCCATTATTAATGACAGCTTACCAGTGCGCATATTCTGCTGTTATTTGATGTCCGTTTACACAGCTAAACACAAAATATTGTAGCAATTTAACAGGAGTTATTCGTAAAACTAAGTCTAAATCAGTGGCTATTGTGCTTAACGAAACAGACAAACGAAATAGGACCACAATTATCGGAATGCCTCGGCAAATCTGTTCGCAAGCTGCATGACGATTCTTCTCTTAAATTACTGTTTTCACTCCGATACATGTTGTCTCTTTCATCTTACTTCTATCCTTTTCAATCATTTTAGCTCGGTCTATATCGTCGCGCTCAAGTTCTGCAGTGTTGATCACCGCTAAAATAAACATACGCGACAGGGACTACTTTTTATTCCTTACATTTCACTTTTCACTTTTTCATATTTTTACTATAAGCAAAAAACTAATAAAACAATAATTATATATTATGGACTTGTAATAAGTCATTTTAAAAAACGTGTTACTGTAATAAATCAAACGCTACAATAATATCTTTAGGATTAAAGATCGCCTATTAGTGCTTCCAAGCACATTGATTTTAAAAGAGAGCATCGTAGTTGTCAGGTTTTGTATGATGAAACTACTTTCCTCTAATATTGATGTTCAGGTACATTTCTATGTTGTCCTCCTTCCTCAAATCTTATCTCGTAAATGATTTATCATGTCTACTTATGGTTTATTTGCCAAACTGTTGAGATGTGAATTAAACAGTACTCGCACAGGTCTTTGACTTGTATCTATAAATAATACATCTGAATGAATGAAATTGTTTCTTTTTAAAATTAGAATGTATCGCAATGAAAAATTAAGGAGGCTTTATTCAAATAGACATAAACAACGTACTTGTATAAAATCAGTTTTATAAGAGTTGTACATTTATAAACAACGTTAAATGCAGATAGTATCGCCACGTGATATATAATAATAACTTGTGACTTATTTTAAGTGATTAATGGATTTTGCTATTGTAAACACAACTATAAAAGGACCGTATGAAGATATCTTTTAGTCGAAATTCATGCACAATAAATAAGTACATGTAAACTGATGTAAATACAAATTTAAGGACAAAATACGTTTATCTTCACCGCACAGCTGTCTTATATAAAACTATTAATTTCAACTTTAATTTACGTAAACAAAAAAAAACGAACTTTAAATAGACGTTTGATGAGTTCATGCAAGATAACAACACAGCAGATGTGAACACAGAGAAGAACGAAGAGATTTTAAAGCAAGTAGTTGATGCAACGGACGTATTATTCCTAAAAGGCCCGGCGCTAGTGAATACCTATTTTTTTTTTTTTGAAATACCTATTTGCAAAAACGCAACTCGATATTGTCGAACCTCAGTCAATATTCAATTCATTGGTCAATATCAGACATAAACCTTATTTTGCATATGACCTTAAAACTGCATGACCTTTGCGGATCTCATTTAAATGTTTTATACAGCTGGATACCATGGTTCGAGATTTATACCATGTGGTATGTTCTGTTATTTGATATACCTTTAATACAAAGTGTGTCATATTTAGTGTTTGGCTGACCTTGTTTAAAGCTTTTAATATTTAAAGAAGACTTGATGAACTTCATGACAATATATGCCCCTCATTAACACTCAAGTATATCACACATGAATTCGTCACTGGGTGTGTGTATCAAGTTGTTGAACATATTGAACACCCCTTGTGTTGAAAGGTACCGACCGATAACATGGCACTATTTAAACGTGTGTTACGATAAGATATCATTGATAAAATGCGACCGATCTACATTTGACACATCTCTGAACGAATGAACTATGGATATAATCCGGAACTATACTTTATGCTACACACTTGATATTTTAAATTACTAATTCGATCTTGCACGAGTAGGAACGGTCTTTTTTTTTCATATGTGTTTAAATATTGTTTGTTTTAGGCTGATTCCTTTATTTCAGCTCAGAGTGTATCACGAGTCCGTTTTAATTGTATGTTCGATACTGAGCGTTGTTTTTTAGGGACTAGCGAATCGGATCAAAGATCGAGCCCGCAACTTCTGACATGAGCGGCCAATTCTGTATCAACCGCAACCCAATGGCAGATTCATGTTCATCCCATTCTGTTTATACTAGGTAACGTTTTAGTAAACCCCACAACCTGTTTTTACACTGCTGCCCGTCTGATTTCTAAAGTACACATTGCTATTTCTTCATTTTCTGGTACTTTAAGTCGGCATCTGCTCGGACTCCTATCTTTTATGTCGTATCATGTGTCGCTGCTTGCAGAAATGAATGTATGACTTTTTTCAAATTAGATAAATCGTCATCACGGTATTCAGTTATACAAAATTAAAGAAAAGGAGACGTATACTTTCACAGGAGACACCCATTATATATTACAACAAACAAAGGAAACACATCGAAGAATTAATGAGGACAATACAGACACATAATTATAATAATAATAATAATAATAATAATAATAATAATAATAATAATAATAATAATAATAACAACAATAATAATAATATTTTCATGTTAGTGTCTGAAATTATCAGTTGTTTCTCTTTACCATGTCAATATGTCTAATTGGTCTTTTTATGAAATTGAAAATCACTATCAAACTTTTATCACAGCCTGTAGAGATTCCATTGAGAATTATACATAAGTACGTCATTTGCCTGATAAACTTGCATTGACGTGATAAACAATGTTTATCAGGCAGGTATTTTATCAACAACAATCAATGCATTGACATGATAAAAGGATCTCTGGGAAGGACATCAAGACTCCTTCAATACTAGAAGTAGACTCGGTTTTATTGAGCCTGTTCATGTGGGTTAATAGAATACACAACAAAACTCAAACACACATGGTACCGGTCAAAGCAGTTTCTATAACCAATCATCACACACCGGGTACAAGTCAAACAGTATTATTTAATCAATCATCACACACCGGGTACCAGTCAAAGACATATTCTATAAACAATCATCACACACCGGGTACCAGACAGAGACATATTCTATAATCAATCATCACACACTGGGTACCAGTCAAAGACATATTTTATAATCAATCATCACACACCTTGTACCAGCCAAAGCAGTAATCTCTAATCAATCATCACACACTGGGTACCAGTCAAAGAACTATCTTATAATCAATCATCACACACTTAGTACAGTAAAAACAGTATTCTATAACCAATCATCATACACCCAGTACAGTCAAACAGTATTGTATAACCAATCATCATACACCCAGTACAGTCAAAACAGTATTCTATAACCAATCATTATACACCTTGTACAGTCAAAACAGTATTGTATAATCAATCATCATACACCCAGTACAGTCAAACAGTATTCTATAACCAATCATCATACACCCAGTACAGTCAAAACAGTATTGTATAACCAATCATCATACACCCAGTACAGTCAAACAGTATTGTATAACCAATCATCATACACCCAGTACAGTCAAAACAGTATTCTATAACCAATCATTATACACCTTGTACAGTCAAAACAGTATTGTATAATCAATCATCATACACCCAGTACAGTCAAACAGTATTCTATAACCAATCATCATACACCCAGTACAGTCAAAACAGTATTGTATAACCAATCATCATACACCCAGTACAGTCAAACAGTATTGTATAACCAATCATCATACACCCAGTACAGTCAAAACAGTATTGTATAACCAATCATCATACACCCAGTACAGTTAAAACAGTATTGTATAACCAATCATCATACACCCAGTACAGTCAAACAGTATTGTATAACCAATCATCATACACCCATTACAATCAAAACAGTATTGTATAACCAATCATCATACACCCAGTACAGTCAAACAGTATTCTATAACCAATCATCATACACCGAGTACAGTCAAAACAGTATTGTATAACCAATCATCATACACCCAGTACAGTCAAACAGTATTCTTTAACCAATCATCATACCAGTACAGTCAAAACAGTATTATATAACCAATCATCATACACCCAGTACAGTCAAAACAGTATTCTATAACCAATCATCATACACCCAGTACAAGTGAAAACAGTATTTTGTAACTTAGGCTCAGTCACATTTGCAACGGCCGGCGGCCGGGAAGAAGGAATCGGCCGGCTTCCTAGCGTTCCGAGCGCCGGGGACTTTTTCCCGATGTCTGGGATTTGCCGTGAGTATGGTTACATTAGATACGGCCGCCCCCGCAAACAATTTGCCGGATTTAATCGAACGGATATCTGAAGGATCCCGTAGGGAGCCCGCAAAAGGGCCATTTCACCAAGGATTGTTTTGGTCCCGAGAGTACCGGATCCTTTTTTTAGTCGATCGGCCCTATTTTTGCAAAATAAGTCGGGAACCTGCGTGCACTAACGTGCACTAACCTATACCTTCGGGGTAAGATCTGGCGCGATCGCATTAGTCCCCCGAGGGTCGGGTACCTAAAAAGTGATCGGCTACTGTTTTTAAACAAGTTGAAAAACAGTAGCCGATCAAAAACCGTCGGCCCGTGGTCGCCTTGGTCGTCCGAGGGTCCTCTGAAGGTCCACTTGTCTCGCCCGCCCTCTGGAGCCCTCTGGAGCTTTCGTTTAGCCTCTGCCGCTCTCTTCCGAGGGTCGTGCGTAGTGTCGGCGGAGTGTAAGCACCCGACCATCACCAGATCCTCGGACGACCAGCCCGCATGGCCCCGTAAATGCCCGTAAGTGCCCGATCACACATGCAGATAGTCGACTTTCACCCGCTCTTTGCGCGAGAGTGGCAGAGGATGTCCAAGAGTAGCCGATTAAGCACCGAGACAAGCCGATTAGGGCGACCTATATAAATAGGGGTCCCAAAGAGCAGCAGACCATAACCCGCTTCGACACCGAACGCGCAACACCTTTACAGACCAACGCTTTGCCCAAGGGAAAAAAGACCGGCCAGGGGAAGAATCCCAGAACTATGCCTCTACGAATTCCAACGCCGCCGGTTTCTGAGGTTCCGGTCGACGTTCCGGTCGAGGTTCCGTTCGAGGTTCCGGTCGAGGTTCCTGCCGGTCGAGTTCTGCCTCCCCTCCACGAAGAAAAGACAGCTCCCGCGAAAAAGAAGGCAAGGAAGAGTGTCACCATGTCTGCCACTGAAGAGAAGGATATGGTGGACTTTATCCAACAGAACCCCTGCCTCTACGACAAGGCCAAGAGGGATTGGCTCAACAAAACGGTCAGAGATGAGCTGTGGAGGACCCAGGCGGAAGTGATGCAACGTCCCAGAGAAGAGCTGACTCTCTGGTACGTGTCCATCCGGACCCGACTCTCTCGTCTGAGGAAAACCAAGTCCGGCCAGGGAGCAGTCCGTATCACAGACAGAGACCAGTAAGTATCTACAATTACTTAATTGACAGTTTTATTTGCAATGTCTTTCATATGTTGCAGTAATATTAACTGTTGAAATTAGTGAAAGGCGCAAATTTTAATCAATACAATGGTCAATATTCACTGTACGAATTATCAATCAAATATTTTGACCCGTTCTATCTTATTTACATAAAACTTGTGCTGCGTTGGGAATTTGGTTCAGTATACAAGTGTATCATGTGTGGAAATATGTTTTTGCTGTTTATATAATATTTCTTTTAATTTGTGTCTTTTCAGATGGATCCTGGACAACTTCTCCTTCCTGATCTCCCACACATGATAGAGGTTCCAAGGAGGAACACTGTATCTATGTACGCGAAGGCAACCGCTGCAGCTGCAGCGCCCCTGGCCGCGGCCTCTACTTCGACCTCCGTAGAGGTGATCCCTGACGACTGCATCCTGGACGTTCAGGAGATGCCCGACATTCCACCCATTCAACCAACGTCGGAGTCTTTTGAGCTGCGACGCCCGTCTCACACCGAGAGAACTACGACCATCCACAGGGGCAAGAAGAGGCCAGCTCCCGGCGCCGACGACTCTACTAGTACTGACAAGCGCGCCATTGATGAGATGCAGTCTCAGAGGGAGCAGAGCAGCGAGCTAGCCCAGCTCTCTAGGGACCTGCTGCAGACTATTCGGCCCACCACCAGCCTAGACAAGCATCACATGTGCGGCTACCTGTCCAGTCAGTTCAACGAGGTACGCCCAGAGATCTGGAAACGTTACAGGGCCAGATTCTTCCTGCTCTGCGAGGAGATGGTAGCAAGAATGATGCAGCCAACGCCGCCGAACGTCAGTCAGCCTCCGCAGCAGCAGCCTCTGCAACGGCAGCCTCTGCAACAGCAGCAGCCTCCGCAGCAGCAGCAGCATCAGCAGCCTATGCAACGGCAGCCTCTGCAACAGCAGGAGCGTCCGCAGCAGCAGCTTCAGCAGCCTCTGCAACAGCAGCAGCCTTAGCAGCAGCAGCAACCTCAGCAACCTCAGCAACAGCAGCCTTTCCAGCAGCAACAGCATGTCCACAACGAGTGGCAGCCTCCCCCTAGCTAGTGGGGCGGCACCCAAACGTATCCTGGAGTGATTCCCTGGAATTCCATGGACTACCAATAGGCGGCGCACGTTTCCTGCACAGACCGTCACCAGATCGTCGCCCAGGTCACCTAGCTGCCCACCGTTTAGGACACCAACCCACGCCACTCTGAACACACCGCAGCTTCCTTCCCAGGGAAGCCTTGACCGGATTAGCTTCAACGATTCATTCAGCTCCTTGCTCAACCAGAACCGAGACTCGCAGGATAGCGTGGTAGACCAAGTTGTCGACGACCAAACAGTCTGATGACTCTGATGACCAGCCGCCCTCTGATGACTAGTAGTGATAAAAACAATCTGTCTGACATTTGGATTATTTGAACAAGCATTGCCTTTCGATTCCAAAAGAGACTTTATGTTGTAAATATGTTATTAAATTGTTTTGTTGTTCATTATTAAACTTTTGAAAATGTTAATCAAATGTCTTTGTTCTATTAAAAAATGTGTTGATAATGGCAACAAAAAAGAAACCAAATAAAAGGGGAACTTCAATAATTATTTGAGGCAAAACAATATTGAAGTTGCACTTTTTTTTCTTCTTTTTTTGGTGTTTGTCAAAAATGAAATGAAAAACACACACAAGTTCATTAACTAAATTAGCCCAATTTACAGCTTCAATTTATTTTATTTGATTTTGTCACTGATTTCTTGGAAGAATAGAGCTTTATTAAGTACAAAGATATTTACAATTAACAAAGTAAAAACAGTATACAAAAGTATTTTTATAGACATTTTAAAATAGACATTAAACAGAATGTCAATATCTTTAGTTGTCTCTGGGCTGAGGAGCTCTATCCTGCCAAGGAACCGACCCAGCTGGACTGTTGAAGTAGTGCTTGAGATAGTCCCTCTGGTTCTTTCCTTCAACATTGTCCCTGTTGTGGCCAAGGTTTTGGGCAAGGTCATGCATCGCAGTTTCATTTCTCCACTCTCCTGGGATAAGGTTGTGGTTTTCATCTTCCTTATCCATTTCTGCATTCTGCATCTGTGGGTACCTAATCCTCATGATGTTGTGAAGAATCACACTTGCTTCCACATTCAGTCTGCCTACTTCAGGGGTCACTTGCATAGGCGTTAGCATGCACCGCCACCGGCTAGCCAAAATCCCGAAGGCGTTTTCCACAACATAACCCCTGGATATCCTGTAGTTGAAGATTGCCTCCTCTCTGCTCAAACCTCTTTCTGAGTAGGGCTTCATCATGTAGTTACGTAAAGCAAAGGCATCATCACCCAGAAAGAAGTAGGGCAATTCAACGTCGTCGTTGGGCATTGGCGCTGGAGCAGGCAGATTCAGCATACCATGTTCAATGCACTCCTTCAGTTCTGATGCATTGAAGATCTGCGCGTCAGACATATGTCCATACCCACCAACATCAATCTATAGAAATCTGTAGTTGGCATCGACCAGAGCCATCAGTACCACAGAGCAGAACTTCTTGTAGTTATAGTACAGCGACCCACTGTTAGGAGGTTTCCTGATTGCGCAATGCTTACCATCCAGAGCTCCAAGGGCGTGTGGCACATTCCACCTCTTCTGAAATTCATCAGCGATTTCTTTCCATTCTTCAGCAGTTACAGGACAGGGGATTACTTCATCTTTGTACTCTTCGACAATGGCCTTGGTCACAATAGGAATGAAGGCAGCAACTGTATGGCGTGACACTCTAAAAGAATAGGACACTGTTGGGTAGCTATCACCAGTCGCCAGGTATCGCAAAGTTGCGGCCAGTTTCACCCCAGGATCTATCGCCAGCCGGTAGTTGGTGTCCATCTTCTGTATACGTGGGCCAATTCGAGCCAGCATCTCATCATACATCTCTGGAGGCATGCGCAGAAAGTTTCGGAAAGCAACAGAATCACCGACCCTCATCTCTTGCATCAGTGCATCGTATTGGCCATAGTGTAGCCTTCTGTCATCACCCAGCCAGGGAGTACACCAAAACCTGGAAATATGTGAAATATAAGAAATTTATTCAGAACAATATCAATACCAGAGAATTGTAATGAATCAAAACACATATAGAAATCCTTTTAAATGTCACAAATAATTAATTGTTACTTAATAGAACAGCAACGCATATATTTACTCAAAGTAATTATAAATAATAATAAATGTACAAATTAATACCAATGCCAGAGAACTATTAAATCTTTATAATAAAAAAATAAACTGCCAACTTTTCTCAGAACAGGTACTGAAACAAAACACAGGTTAAAAACCTTTAACAATTCACAACACCTTACTTCTTTTAAGCATATCTTCTCTTGACCCTGTTCCTCCTCCTCAGCATACTTTCTAGTCTTGTAACATTTTGCTGTGCTATAGCAGTACGAAGTTGTAAAGCTACAACAAGCCCCAGCACTGCTTGTTGGTCCATGACCTTCACTGGCTTGTCAGAAAATGGTGAAAGGCTTCGATCTGGCTCGATTTATATAGTCGGGCCACAAAAACACCGATCTCTCGCTGATCTGGGCAAATTTAATCGGCCGAAGATCGTTTAAATCGTCCGAAGAACGTTTACTTTCGGGTTTCTGCGGCTACGTGCGTCAACATAAGCCTACACTTGGCCTACAGAACGGCGTAAGAACGGCGGACATCGGCCGCAGAGCGGCCGAAAGCGTCCTCTCTCGAGCCGGGATCGCCAATTTTCGGCCCCTCTCGGCCGAACAACGCGCGAAGATCGCTCACTTGCGCATGAGATGCGGGTCTCTACCGGGCCTTTGTCTTGTACCTGCGGGTACTTGCGCGTACTTTCGCATACTTGCGCCCCTGAAACGTTTCGATCGCTCGAGGAACGTCCGTGAATCGTACTTCGCCGTGGTTCATTGGTCGGGACTCAATCGGCTTAAAAAATGGGGACGATTGGAGGCGATTCAGGACGACAATCTGGCCGATCAAAAAAATAAATCATCGGGGATAATCTGGTACAGATCGGGCCGATTGGAAAAAAACAATCCTTGGTGAAATGGGGGTATAAGAATATCGCAAGGATACTGCAAGGTTATCTGACAGACGATGGCCGGGCTGTCGTACGGTAGCCGGATGATGTTAGTGCGGCGCTGGCGGTGCGACGGGACACTTACTGGAGACTGCCGGGTAGGCTCTGATGAGTTTCGGTCAGAAAAATCGGGGGACACCGGCAACTTTTAGCTCCGCGCTAAAAGCCCCGGCGACCCGTGCGGCGTCTTAAAATCGGCCGAAAGTGGCTGATAATCTCCCGGCGTCCTTACGGTTACCCGATTTTGAACTCATCGCCCGGGCGCCTTTTCGGAAATCGGCGCAATGTGACTTAATCAAAATCATCACACACATAGTACCAATCAAAGCATTATTATATAATCAGTCATTAGACACCTAGTACAGTCAAAGCAGTATTTTATAATCAATCATCACATACCTAGTACAAGTGAAATTAGTATTCTATAATTAATCTATAATTAATCATCACACATCTAGTACCAGTCAAAGCAGTATTCTATAATCAATAGTCACACACCTAGTACAAGTCAAAACAGTATGCTATAATTAATCATAACACACTTAGTAACAGTCAAAGCAGTAAGTCATACACCTAGTACAAGTCAAAACAGTATTCTATAATTAATCATCACACACCTAGTACCAGTCAAAGCAGTATTCTATAATCAATAGTCACACACCTAGTACAAATCAAAACAGTATGCTATAATTAATCATAACACACTTAGCAACAGTCAAAGCAGTAAGTCATACACCTAGTACAAGTCAAAACAGTATGCTATAATTAATCATCACATATCTAGTACCAATCAAAGCAGTATTCAATTATCAATCATTAGACACCTAGTACAAATCAAAACAGTATTCTATAATTAATCGTCACACACCTATGGTGTCAAGCTATCAGAAAGAATAACAACATTGAGTCAAACTCCGCGGCGAATATTTTGATCACTGCACGGTACGTAATACTGCTGTTGTAACTGCCTATTTCTATCTGATAAAATGATCTTTGGAAATATTGTTACAAATATGTTTCATGTGGAGGTAAGTAAGGATAACTCCGTCATCATTTCATTTACAGTACCTGCGTTACCTTTGAACATTTCGTGAAAAAAATCATATTCGTATTAACATTATAACATCTTAAAATGCATTGAAACAAACAACTACAAGACAAAAGTTGAAATGGTTTTGTATCTCCCTATCATCCCCATGAGTTGAGTTATGATTTTGATATATATGACATGCTGAAATGTTTTGGTGAATAAGCAGTGGTAGATAGCAATTGAGAAAAATGCTTTCCATACCGAGGTCAACCGGGTTCGTAACAATAAGGTGAACTATCGTGTATCCAGTTGTTGACAATCTCTGTCGAAAATAACATCTGATTAAAAGATCCCCACAGACCACAGTCTCACAAACCGTGCATGTGTGTGCGTGTGTGAGATCTTCATTCACCAATATAACTGAATGCAATATATAAAATAACATGCTTTGACAATAACGTAGGACCCACTCAAACACAAAAGGAATCATTATGCATACATGTACATATAGTAGTGTGTAAAATATATCATGAAAAATGTGCCTGTGAAGCGCAGAACGCAACCAAGTTTTAATAAGCATGTTCATGGGGGTGATAGAATAGGCGGAACATATCACGCCCCACGGAGCGGCTTAAAACCTCATTAAACTTCCGAAATGAATTTTTTTTATGAAGTTGTATACTTCGTTGGCTGTGTATATTGGTGGCTGTATGCTTCGTTGGCTGTGTACGTTGTTGGCTGTGTATATTGGTGGTTGTATGCTTCGTTGGCTGTGTACGTTGGTGGCTGTGTATATTGGTGGTTGTATACTTCGTTGGCAGTGTACGTTGTTGGCTGTGTATATTGGTGGTTGTATACTTCGTTGGCAGTGTACGTTGTTGGCTGTGTATATTGGTGGTTGTATACTTCGTTGGCAGTGTACGTTGTTGGCTGTGTATATTGGTGGTTGTATACTTCGTTGGCAGTGCACGTTGTTGGCTGTGTATATTGGTGGTTGTATACTTTGTTGGCTGTGTACTTAGGTGGCTGAGTATATTGGTGGTTGTAAACTTCATTGGCTGTGTACGTAGTTGACCCAGTATATTGGTGGTTGTATACTTTGTTGGCTGTGTATATTGGTGGTTGTATACTTCGTTGGCTGTGAACGTTGTTGGGTGTGTATATTGGTGGTTGTATACTTCGTTGGCTGTGTACTTAGGTGGCTGTATTTATTGGTGGTTGTATACTTCGTTGGCTGTGTACGTTGTTGGCTGTGTATATTGGTGGTTGTATGCTTCGTTGGCTGTGTACGTTGGTGGCTGTGTATATTGGTGGTTGTATACTTCGTTGGCTGTGTACGTTGTTGGCTGTGTATATTGGTGGTTGTATACTTCGTTGGCAGTGTACGTTGTTGGCTGTGTATATTGGTGGTTGTATACTTCGTTGGCAGTATACATTGTTGGCTGGGTATATTGGTGGTTGTATACTTCGTTGGCTGTGTACTTAGGTGGCTGAGTATATTGGTGGTTGTATACTTCGTTGGCTGTGTACGTTGTTGGCTGTGTATATTGGTGGTTGTATACTTCGTTGGCTGTGTACGTTGGTGGCTGTGTATATTGGTGGTTGTATACTTCGTTGGCAGTGTACGTTGTTGGCTGTGTATATTGGTGGTTGTATACTTCGTTGGCAGTGTACGTTGTTGGCTGTGTATATTGGTGGTTGTATGCTTCGTTGGCTGTGTACGTTGTTGGCTGTGTATATTGGTGGTTGTATACTTCGTAGGCTGTGTACGTTGTTGGTTGTGTATATTGGTGGTTGTATACTTCGTTGGCAGTGTACGTTGTTGGCTGTGTATATTGGTGGTTGTATACTTCGTTGGCTGTTACGTTGTTGGCTGTGTATATTGGTGGTTGTATACTTCGTTGGCTGTGTACGTAGTTGACCCAGTATATTGGTGGTTGTATACTTTGTTGGCTGTGTATATTGGTGGTTGTATACTTCGTTGGCTGTGTACGTTGTTGGCTGTGTATATTGGTGGTTGTATGCTTCGTTGGCTGTGTACGTTGTTGGCTGTGTATATTGGTGGTTGTATACTTCGTTGGCTGTGTACGTTGTTGGCTGTGTATATTGGTGGTTGTATACTTCGTTGGCAGTGTACGTTGTTGGCTGTGTATATTGGTGGTTGTATACTTCATTGGCTGTGTACGTTGTTGGCTGTGTATATTGGTGGTTGTATACTTCGTTGGCTGTGTACGTTGTTGGCTGTGTATATTGGTGGTTGTATACTTCGTTGGCAGTGTACGTTGTTGGCTGTGTATATTGGTGGTTGTATACTTCGTTGGCTTTGTACGTTGTTGGCTGTGTATATTGGTGGTTGTATACTTCGTTGGCTGTGTACTTAGGTGGCTGAGTATATTGGTGGTTGTAAACTTCGTTGGCTGTGTACGTAGTTGACCCAGTATATTGGTGGTTGTATACTTTGTTGGCTGTGTATATTGGTGGTTGTATACTTCGTTGGCTGTGAACGTTGTTGGCTGTGTATATTGGTGGTTGTATACTTCCTTGGCTGTGTACTTAAGTGGCTGTGTATATTGGTGGTTGTATACTCCGTTTGCTGTGTACGTAGTTGACTGTGTATATTGGTGGTTGTATACTTTGTTGGCTGTGTATATTGGTGGTTGTATACTTCGTTGGCTGTGTACGTAGTTGACTGTGTATATTGGTGGTTGTATACTTTGTTGGCTGTGTATATTGGTGGTTGTATATTACGTTGGCTGTGTACGTTGTTGACTGTGTATATGGGTGGTTGTATACTTCGTTGGCTGTGTACGTTGTTGACTGTGTATATTGGTGGTTGTATACTTCGTTGGCTGTGTACGTTGTTTGCTGTGTATATTGTTGGTTGTATACTTCGTTGGCTGTGTAAGTTGTTGGCTGTGTATATTGGTGGTTGTATACTTCGTTGGCTGTGTACGTTGTTGGCTGTGTATATTGGTGGTTGTATACTTCGTTGGCTGTGTACGTTGTTGGCTGTGTATATTGGTGGTTGTATACTTCGTTGGCTGTGTACGTTGTTCACTGTGTATATTGGTGGTTGTATACTTCGTTGGCTGTGTATACGTTGTTGGCTGTGTATATTGGTGGTTGTATACTTCGTTGGCTGTGTACGTTGTTGGCTGTGTATATTGGTGGTTGTATACTTCGTTGGCTGTGTATGTTGTTGGCTGTGTATATTGGTGGTTGTATACTTCGTTGACTGTGTACGTTGTTGGCTGTGTATATTGGTTGTTGTATACTTCGTTGGCTGTGTACGTAGTTGACTTTGTATATTGGTGGTTGTATACTTTGATGGCTGTGTATATTGGTGGTTGTATACTTCGTTGGCTGTGAACGTAGGTGGTTGTATATATTGGTGGTTGTATACTTTGTTGGCTGTAAACGTAGGTGGCTGTGTATATTGGTGGTTGTATACTTCGTTGGCTGTGTACGTAAGCGGCCTTGTATATTTGTGATTGTATACTTCGTTGGCTGTGTACGTAGGTGGCTGTGTATATTGGTGGTTGTATACTTCGTTGGCTGTGAACGTAGGTGGCTGTGTATATTGGTGGTTGTATACTTCGTTGGCTGTGTACGTTGTTGGCTGTGTATGTTGGTGGTTGGTGGTTGTATACTTCGTTGGCTATGAACGTAGGTGGCTGTGTATATTGGTGGTTGTATAATTTGTTGGCTGTGTACGTAGGTGGCTGTGTATATTGGTGATTGTATACTTCGTTTGCTGTGTAAGTTGTTGGCTGTGTATGTTGGTGGTTGGTGGTTGTATACTTTGTTGGCTGTGAACGTAGGTGGCTGTGTATATTGGTGGTTGTATACTTCGTTGGCTGTGAACGTAGGTGGCTGTGTATATTGGTGGTGTAATTTGTTGGCTGTGTACGTAGGTGGCTGTGTATATTGGTGGCTGTATACTTTGTTGGCTGTGAACGTAGGTGGCTGTGTATATTGGTGGTTGTATACTTCGTTTGCTGTGTAAGTTGCTGGCTGTGCATGTTGGTGGTTGGTGGTTGTATACTTTGCTGGCTCTTTAACTTGGTGACTGTTTACTTTGGTGACTCTGTCAATTAGTGGACGTTTACTTTAGTGGCAGTGTACGTTTGTGGCTATATATAGTTATGGCTGTGAATATTAATTTGTAGCTGTGTACTTTTGTCGCTGTGTACGTCGGTGGCTGTGTATATTGGTGGTTTTATACTTTGTTGGATGTGTACGTAGGTGTCTGTGTATATGGGTGGTTGTATACTTCGTTGGCTGTGGACGTAGATGGGTGTGTATATTGGTGGTTGTATACTTCGTTGACTGTGTACGTTGGTGGCTGTGTATATTGGTGGTTGTATACTTCGTTGACTGTGTACGTAGGTGGCTGTGAATAATGGTGGTTGTATACTTCGTTGGTTGTGTATTTTGGTGGTTGTGTACTTCGTTGGCTGTGTACGTATGTGGTTGTGTGTATTGGTGGTTGTATACTTCGTTTGCTGTGTAAGTTGTTGGCTGTGTATGTTGGTGGTTTGTGGTTGCATACTTTGCTGGCTCTTTAACTTGGTGACTGTTTACTTTGGTGACTCTGTAAATTAGTGGACGTATACTTAAGTGGCCGTGAACGTTTGTGGCTGTATATATTTATGTCTGTGAATATTAATTTGTAGCTGTGTACTTATGTCTCTGTGTTCGTCGGTGGCTGTGTATATTGGTGGTTTTATACTTTGTTGGATGTGTACGTAGGTGTCTGTGTATATAAGTGTTTGTATACTTCGTTGGCTGTGGACGTAGGTAGGTGTGTATATTGGTGGTTGTATACTCCGTTGGCTCTGTACGTAGGTGGCTGTGTATATTGGTGGTTGTATACTTCGTTGGCTGTGTATGTAGATAACTGTGTATATTGGTGGTTGTATACTTCGTTGACTGTGCACGTAGGTAGCTGTGTATATTGGTGGTTGTATACTTCGTTGGCTGTGTACGTAAGTGGCTGTGTATATTGGTGGTTGTATACTCCGTTGGCTGTGTACGTAGGTGGCTGTGTATATTGGTGGTTGTATACTTCGTTGACTGTGTACGTAGGTGTGTGTGTATATTGGTGGTTGTATACTTCGTTGGCCGTGTACGTAGTTGACTGTGTATATTGGTGGTTGTATACTTCGTTGACTGTGTACGTTGGTGGCTGTGTATATTGGTGGTTGTATACTTCGTTGGCTGTGTGCGTAAGTGGCTGTGTATATTTGTGGTTGTATACTCCGTTGGCTCTGTACGTAGGTGGCTGTGTATATTGGTGGTTGTATACTTCGTTGGCTGTGTACGTTGTTTACTGTGTATATTGGTGGTTGTATACTTCGTTGACTGTGCACGTAGGTAGCTGTGTATATTGGTGGTTGTATACTTCGTTGGCTGTGTACGTAAGTGGCTGTGTATATTGGTGGTTGTATACTCCGTTGGCTGTGTACGTAGGTGGCTGTGTATATTGGTGGTTGTATACTTCGTTGACTGTGTACGTAGGTGGGTGTGTATATTGGTGGTTGTATACTTCGTTGGCCGTGTACGTAGTTGACTGTGTATATTGGTGGTTGTATACTTCGTTGGCTGTGTACGTTGGTGGCTGTGTATATTGGTGGTTTTATACTTCGTTGGCTGTGTACGTTGGTGGCTGTGTATATTGGTGGTTGTATACTTCGTTGGCTGTGTACGTTGGTGGCTGTGTATATTGGTGGTTGTATACTTCGTTGGCTGTGTACGTTGGTGGCTGTGTATATTGGTGGTTGTATACCATGTTGACTGTGTACGTAGGTGGATGTGTATATTGGTGGTTTATATACTTCGTTGGCTGTGTACGTAGGTGACTGTGTATATTGTTGGTTGTATAATTCGTTGACTGTGTACGTTGGTGGCTGTGTATGTTAGTGGTTGTGTACTTTTGTGTTTCTGTATATTGGTGACTGTCTACTTTGGTGACTCTGTACATCAGTGGATGCATACTTTGGTTGCTGCATTCTATATTTTCGATTGGGTATACATTTTCTCATCTTTGCATAGATAGAGTTGAAGACTAAAATACAAATACATTGATGTCATTGACTCAACAGACATTACTATTTGGTTTTCGTGTTTTCAAGATAGGCAAATTGATTGATGCCAGCTGATGCATAACGCTTAAAGACGCCAAAGAAACTCAATTTACTTCTTAATCACTTGGATTATTCTTTATATTCATCATTAAATTTTAGTTAATTTGATAAAAACATAGCAAATATGCAGGTGTACAGTAGAATGAGTGACGCCAAACGCCTTTTGAAACCTTATAGATACATTGTGTCATTTGCAATAACAGTAATACTAAATTATGCGCGATTGTTTTTGTAAGGGATTGCGGTTGTCTACTGTCTAATGGTTAGTTTGCTTGTATTACAAACCTAAACTCGTTTCTTAGTGTGTCCTGTCCGGTGTATTTTCCAAACACTTCTTAATCTAAAAAAAATGTTAAATTGTCGGTCTCGATTATTACGCACGCACGCTCTGTAAACTTCTATGTAAATTACCAAAAGAAAGCATCTTTGTCGTAAATGACGTTGATTAGTCCATTACCTTTCCTGGTTAGTGTTAGATAGCGTATGTGACGTTGAATAGTTCATTACATTTCATGGCTGGATCTAGAGAACGTAAGTGACGTTGAATTATTCACTATTATTCATGGCTAGTGTTAGATAGCGTATGTGACGTTAAATAGTTCATTACCTTTCATGGCTGGTGCTGGAGAGCGTCAGTGACGTTGCATATTTAATTATATTTCATGGCTGGTGCTAGAGAGCGTAAGTGAGGTTGAATTGTTCATTACAGTTCATGGCTAGTGTTAGATAGTGACGTTAAATTGTTTATTACGTTTCATGGCTGGTGCTAGAGAACGTAAGTGGCGTTGAATTGTTCATTCTTATTCATGGCTAGTGTTAGATAGCGTATGTGACGTTAAATAGTTCATTACCTTTCATGGCTGGTGCTGGAGAGCGTCAGTGACGTTGCATATTTAATTATATTTCATGGCTGGTGCTAGAGAGCGTAAGTGAGGTTGAATTGTTCATTACATTTCATGGCTAGTGTTAGAAAGTGACGTTAAATTGTTTGTTACGTTTCATGGCTGGTGCGAGAGAGCGTCAGTGGCGTTGAAGTGTTCATTATCTTTCATTGCTAGTGCTAGAGAGCGTAAGTGACTTTGTGTTGTTCATTACCTTTCATGGCTGGTGATAGAGAGTGTTAGTAGCTTTGAATTGTTCATTAACTCTCAGGGCTAATGTAAGGTAGCATATGTGGCGCTGAATAGTACATTACCTTTCATGGCTGGTGTTAGATAGCGTATGTGACGTTGAATAATTTATTACCTTTCATAGCTGGTGCAAGAGAGCGTATGCGACGTTGAATAGTTCATTTTCTTTATTGGCTGGTGCTAGAGAGCGTAAGTGACTTTGAGTTGTTCATTACCTTTAATTGCTGGTGATAAAGAGAGTAAGTAGCTTTGAATTGTTCATTGACTCTCAGGGCTAATGTAAGGTAGCATATGTGGCGCTGAATAGTCCATTACATTTCATGGCTGGTGTTAGATAGCGTATGTGACGTTGAATTGTTCATTACCTTTCATAGCTGGTGCAAGAGAGCGTATGCGACGTTGAATAGTTCATTTTCTTTATTGGCTGGTGCTAGAGAGCGTAAGTGACTTTGAGTTGTTCATTACCTTTCATGGCTGGTGATAGAGAGCGTAAGTGACTTTGAGTTGTTCATTACCTTTCATGGCTGGTGATAGAGAGCGTAAGTAGCTTTGAATTGTTCATTAACTCTCAGGGCTAATGTAAGGTAGCATATGTGGCGCTGAAGAGTCCATTGCCTTTCATGGCTGGTGTTATAGAGCGTAAGTGGTGGTGAATTGCTCATTATTTTTTATGCCTATTGTTAAAGAGCTTAAGTGGCGTTGAATTGTCCATTACCTTTCATGGCTTATGCTAGAGAGCGTCGGTGACGTTGAATAGTTCATTACCTTTCATAGCTGGTGCTAAAGAGTGTAAGTGACGTTGATTAGTTCATTACCTTTCATGGCTTGTGCTAGAAAGCGTTAGTGACGTTGAGTAGTTCATTACCTTTCATGGCTGGTGCTAGAGAGCGTAAGTGACGTTGATTAGTTCATTACCTTTCATGGCTTGTGCTAGAGAGCGTAAGTAACGTTGATTAGTTCATTACATTTCATAGCTGGTGCTAGAGAGCGTAAGTGACGTTGATAAGTGCATTACCTTTCATTGCTTGTGCTAGAGAGCGTAAGTAACGTTGAATATTTAATTATATTTCATGACTGGTACTAGAGAGCGTAAGTGGCGTTGAATTGTTCATTACCTTTCGTGGCTTATGCTAGAGAGCGTCAGTGACGTTGAATAGATCATAACCTTTCATACCTGGTGCTAGAGAGTGTAAGTGACGTTGATTAGTTCATTACCTTTCATGGCTTGTGCTAGAAAGCGTTAGTGACGTTGAGTAGTTCATTACCTTTCATGGCTGGTGCTAGAGAGCGTAAGTGACGTTGATTAGTTCATTACCTTTCATGGCTTGTGCTAGAGAGCGTAAGTAACGTTGATTAGTTCATTACATTTCATAGCTGGTGCTAGAGAGCGTAAGTGACGTTGATAAGTTCATTACCTTTCATTGCTTGTGCTCGAGAGCGTAAGTAACGTTGAATATTTAATTATTTTTCATGACTGGTACTAGAGAGCGTAAATGATGTTGAAGTGTTCATTACCTTTCATTGCTAGTGCTAGAGAGCGTAAGTTACATCGAGTAGTTCATTACCTTTCATGGCTGGTGCTACAGAGCGTTAGTGACGTTAAATTGTTCATAACTTTTCATGGCTGGTGCTAGATAGCGTATGTGACATTGAATTGTTCATTACATTACCTTTCATTGCTGGTGTTAGATACCGTATGGGACGTTGAATAATTCATTACCTTTCATGACTGGTGTTAGATAGCGTATGTGACGTTGAATAATTCATTACCTTTCATGGCTGGTGTAAGATACCGTATGTGACGTTGAATAATTCATTACCTTTCATGGCTGGTTCTAGAGAGCGTAAGTGGCGTTTGATTGTTCATTACCTTTCATGGCTGGTACTAGAGAGCTTTAGGGACGTTGAATTGTTCTTTACCTTTCATGGCTGGTGCTAGAGAGTATAAGCAGCTTTGAATTGTTCATTACCTGTCAAGGCTGGTGTTAGATAGCGTATGTGACGTTGAGTAGTCCATAACGTTTCATAGCTTATGCTAGAGAGCGTAAGTGGCGTTGAATTGCTCATTACCTTTCATACCTGGTGTTAAAGAGCGGAAGTGGCGTTGAATTGCTCATTACCTTTCATACCTGGTGTTAAAGAGCGGAAGTGGCGTTGAATTGTTCATTACATTTCATGGCTTGTGCTAGAGAGCGTCAGTGACGATGAATAGTTCATTACCTTTCATGGCTAGTGTCAGATAGCGTATGTGACGTTGAACAGTTCATTATCTTTCATTGCTGGTGTTAGACATAGTAAGTGGTGATGTATTTTTCATCACATTTCATGGCTTGTGCTAGAGAGCGTCAGTGACGTTGAATAGTTTATTACCTTTCATGGCTAGTTTTAGATAGCGTATGTGACGTTGAACAGGTCATTATCTTTCACCATGGCTGGTGTTAGACGTAGTAAGTGGTGACTTATTGTTCATTACCTTTCATGGCTGGTGCTAGAGAGCGTAAGTTGCGATTAATTGTTCATAACCTTTCTTTGCTGTCTCTAGACAGCGTAAGTAACATTGAATTGTTCATGACCTTTCATTGCTGGTGCTATAGAGCATAAGTGACGTTGATATTAGCATTACCTTTCATTGATGGTGCTAGAGAGCGTAAGTGACGTTGATTAGTTCATTACCTTTCATGGCTTGTGCTATAGAGCGTAAGTAACGTTGAATATTTAATTTTATTTCATGTCTGGTACTAGAGAGCGTAAGTGGCGTTGTAGTGTTCATTACCTTTCATGGTTGTTGCTACAGAGCGTAAGTGACGTTGAATTGCTCATACCTTTTCATGGCCGGTGCTAGATAGCGTATGTGACATTGCATTGTTTATTATGTTTCATGGCTGGTGCGAGAGAGCGTCAGTGGCGTTGAAGTGTTCATTACCTTTCATTGCTGGTACCTAGCTAGCGTAATAAACGATGAATTGGTTATTACTTTTTTATAGCTGTTGCTAGAGAGCGTAAGTGACGTTGAATTGTTCATTACCTTTCATGGCTAGTGCTAGAGAGCGTAGGTGACGTTGAATTGTTCATAACCTTTCATGGCTGGTGCTAGGGAGCGTAAGCGACGAATAATAGTCCATTTTATTGCTCGTGTAAGAGAGCGTAAGTTGCGTTGAAATTTTCATTACCTTTCACGGCTTAGTTTAAACATATTTTATTTCTCAATATAAGTACATTTTATACAGTAATGCAAGTGTATACAATAATAGAAAAAGGATTAGAACGGAAGCATAATGCTTATGATGTTCTTCTCCTGCTTATGGTGTAAATTTAAATATTAATGGCAATTCGTGTATTTCGTTTATAATATTTAACTGGTATTAACATTGACAATTGCAATTATTTAATTAAATATTTAGAATAGTTAAGTATTACTGAATAAATAGTTAAATAGTAAGAGAAATGTGTATTAATCGTAGTCGGTACCAGTAGTTAAATGGGCTCATACATATACACAATAGGACGAAAAGGTACCATGTTGACATACGATATCATAAGAGAAAAACTTCTAAATAAAATTTTAAATCGAATATAAATGACAAAGTTCATATTAAAATATAAAAAAAATATGAAAGTAATTTGGGGCGACAGAGATGGGTTAGGGGGCAAGGACAAGTTGTCCTTAATATCATATTATTAATATCACGGCTTGTGCTAGAGAGCGTAAATGTCGTTGAATGGTTCATAACCTTTCATGACTGGTGTTGGAAAGCTTTAGTGGTGTTGAATTGTTCATTACCTTTTATGCCTGGTGCTAGAGATCGTAAGTGACGTTGAATTGTCCATAACCTTTCATGGCTTGTGCTAGAGAGCGTCAATGGCGTTGAATTGTTCATAATCATAAGTGGCTCGTGCTTGAGAGCATAAATGGCGTTGAATTATTCATAACCGTTCATTGCTGAAGCAAGAGGGCATAAGTGACGTTGATATGAGCATTAACTTTCATTTATGGTTCTAGAGGGCGTAAGTGGCGTTGAATTGTTCATTATCTCTCATGGCAGGTGCTGGAGAGCGTAAATGACATTATTCTGTTCATTATATGTCATTGAGCGAGCGTAAGTGGCTTTGAATTGTTCATTAACTTTCATGGATGGTAACTAGAGATCTTAAGTAACGTTGAATTGTTCTTTACCTTTCATGGCTGGTGCTAGAGAGCGAAAGTGACTTTGAATTGTTCATTACCTTTCATGGCTTGTACTAGAGAGCGTAAACGGCGTTGAATTGTTTATTACCTTTCATGGCTTGTGTTGGAAAGCTAACGTGACGTTGAATTGTTCATTACCTTTCATGGCTAGTGTTTGAAAGCTTTAGTGACGTTGAATTGTTCATTACCTTTCATTGCTGGTGCTAGAGAGCGTGAGTGGTGTTTATTTGTTCATTACCTTTCATGGCTGGTAACTAGAGAGCTAAAGTAACGTTGAATTGTGCTTTACCTCTCATGGCTGGTGCTAGAGAGCAAAAGTGACTTTGAATTGTTCATTACCTTTCAAGGCTTGTACTAGAGAGCGTAAATGGCGTTGAATTGTTTATTACCTTTCATGGCTTGTGTTGGAAAGCTAAAGTGACGTTGAATTGTTCATTACCTTTCATGGCTAGTGTTTGAAAGCTTTAGTGACGTTGAATTGTTCATTACCTTTCATTGCTGGTGCTAGAGAGCGTGAGTGGTGTTTATTTGTTCATTACCTTTCATGGCTGGTAACTAGAGAGCTAAAGTAACGTTGAATTGTGCTTTACCTCTCATGGCTGGTGCTAGAGAGCAAAAGTGACTTTGAATTGTTCATTACCTTTCAAGGCTTGTACTAGAGAGCCTAAATGGCGTTGAATTGTTTATTACCTTTCATGGCTTGTGTTGGAAAACAAAAGTGACGTTGAATTGTTCATTACCTTTCATGGCTAGTGTTTGAAAGCTTTAGTGACGTTGAATTGTTCATTACCTTTCATTGCTGGTACTAGAGAGCGTGAGTGGTGTTGAATTGTTCATTTTCTTTTATACCTGTTGTTAGAGATAGTCAGTGACTTTGAATTGTTCATTACCTTTCATGGCTTGTACTAGAGAGCGTAAATGGTGATGATTTGTTAATTACCTTTCACGGCTTGTGCCAGAGAGCGTAAGTGACGTTGAATTGTTCATTACCTTTGATGCTTGGTGCTAGAGGTCGATCGTAAGTGACTTTGAATTGTTCATTAACTTCCTTTGGTGGTACTACAGAGCGTAAATGGCGATGATTTGTTCATTTCCTTTCACGGCTTGTGCCAGAGAGCGTAAGTGACGTTGAATTGTTCATAACCTTTGATGCTTGGTGCTAGAGGTCGTCGTAAGTGACTTTGAATTGTTCATTACCTTTCATTGCTGGTACTACAGAACGTAAATGGCGATGATTTGTTCATTACCTTTCATGGCTTGTGCTAGAGAGCGTAAGTGACGTTGAATTGTTCATTACCTTTCATGGCTTGTGCTAGAGAGCGTTACTGACGTTGAATTGTTCATAACCATGAGTGGCTCGTGCTAGAGAGCGTAAGTGGTATTGAATTGTTCATTATCTTTTATGCCTCGTGCTAGAGATTGTAAGTGACTTTGAATTGTTCATTACATTTTATGATTTGTACTAGAGAACGTAAATGTCGTTGAATTGTTCATTACCTTTCATGGATTGTGCTGGAGAGCGTAAGTGGTGTTGAATTGTTCATTACCTTTTATGCCTTATGCTAGAAATTATCAGTGACGTTGAATTGTTTATAACCTTTCATGGCTTGTGCTAGAAAGCGTAAATGGCGTTGAAAAGTTCATTACGTTCATGGCTGGTATTAGAAAGCTTAAGTGACGTTGAATTATTCATTTCCTTTCATGGCTGGTATTGGAAAGCTTAAGTGACGTTGAATTGTTCAAAACCTATTATTGCTGGTGCTAGAGATCGTAAGTGACGTTAAATAGTTCATTAACTATCATAGCTGGTGCTAGAGAGCGTGACTGGCGTTGATTTATCCATTACCGTTGATAGCTAGTGCTACAGAGCTTTAGTGACGTTTAATTGTTCATTACCTTTTATTATTCGTGCTAGAGAGCGTGACTGGCGTAGATTTGTCCATACCGTTGGTGGCTAGTGTTACAGAGCTTTAATTACGTTTAATTGTTCATTACCTTTTATTATTCGTGCTAGAAAGCGCGACTGGCGTTGATTTATCCATTGCCGTCGGTGGCTAGTGCAACAGAGCTTTAGTAACGTCTAATTGTTCATTACCTTTTATTACTCGTGCTAGAGAGCGTGACTGGCGTTGATTTATCAATTCCGTTGGTGGCTAGTGCTACAGAGCTTTAATTACGTTTAATTGTCCATTACCTTTTATTATTCGTGCTAGAGAGCATGACTGGCGTTGATTTATCCATTGCCGTTGATGGCTAGTGCTACAGAGCTCTAGTGACGTTTAATTGTTCATTACCTTTTACTATTCGTGCTAGAGAGCGTGACTGGCGTTGATTTATCCATACCGTTGGTGGCTAGTGCTACAGAGCTTTAATTACCTTTAATTGTTCACTACCTTTTATTATTCGTGCTAGAGAGCGTGACTGACGTTGATTTATCCATTGCCGTTGATGTCTAGTGCTACAGAGCTTTAGTGACGTTTAATTGTTCATTACCTTTTATTATTCGTGCTAGCGAGCGGAACTGGCGTTGGTTTATCAATAACCGTTGATGGCTAGTGCTACAGAGCTTGAGTGACGTTTAATTGTTCATTACCTTTTAGTATTCGTGCTAGAGAGCGTGACTGGCGTTGATTTATCCATACCGTTGGTGGCTAGTGCTACAGAGCTTTAATTACGTTTAATTGTTCATTACCTTTTATTATTCGTGCTAGAGAGCGTGACTGTTGATGTTTTGTTAATAACCCTTCATTAATAGACTCAATAAAATCGAGGCTGCAATTTCCTTGTCATGGTTTTGTTTTGTATTCCCAGTGGAAATTTTTATAAAACAAAAGCATATTCATTAAAAACGGCAGTCTTAAGCATCATGTGGCGACCATAAAAATCGCAACATCGTTGTTCAAGGACAATGGAAAACCACTTAAGAATGTGTTTGCAGTGCATGAAAGAATGCTGCAATTGTTATCACTCATGAATCAATTCAACAAAATCGAGAATGCTCTTGTCTTTTTCCTAGTTCACGTTCTGTGTTTCCAAACGGTATTTTTTTCTCAAAAATTTGGTGGAGTCTTACGGCTTTGTCAAAGACGTTACATGAAATATATGTTGACCATTTCAACTAATGAACAAAGACCCGCGACGCGTACAATGCATCTACTGAATCCGCCGCAAGTAACCAAAATACTTCCATATTATAAAATAAACCTCCTTGTAAATCATTATAAAGCAATTATGAATTAATTGTTTTATAAAAACAAATTGCATCATGCTGTAACAATGAAATAGATTATTTGTCTTATATAATCATCAATCTTATAAAATGGTGTATTGAAAGAACAGAACCTAACAATGCATTTTTTTTGAATAAAACTATGGTTTTATTTACCCTGTTCCATATGCCATCACGTACTGCTTCAGGTACTATTCTATTTTAAATTACGTTGAAGGTTCTAAGGAAAAGCAGAAAAATAAAAATCAAGATCCCGTCAACGTCCAGTCATGTGCAACATTTCATTTCAGAAAGCACAATGATATGCAACAATACAAAATTGTGTGCTATCTCAAATAAACAAACGGTATTGTATGAAAATTGTGCAAGATGTAGCTTATATACATATGTACTTGATCATCAAATGACAAGATCGCGTCACGTCCAGTCATGTGCAAAATCTCATTTCAGAAGGCCCCTCATTATGGAATGCAACAATATGATACATAATTTCCCAGCAAAATGCAGGAAGAGCTAGTTATAATTATTGCCTGCATTCATTTAATAATTTCATATATCCAGAAAGCACAACATTATGCAATAATATAAAATATACTATCTTAAAAATACGAATGGTGTTATTTTAAAATGTGCAAAAATAAAAATATGCACTTGATAATCAAATCACAAGATCTTGTTAACATCCAGTCATGTACAAGATATAACTGCAGAAGGCACTGCATTAGGAGGGAGACTGGTGACCTCTTGTTCAAGACTAAAAATATAAATATAAACTTTGCATTTCATTTGTGTTTATGTTTATATTGACTGTAGTTCCTCCACTATTCTTCACCTCATGTGAATGTTTAAGGCTTTATTTACTAAGATACAGGATATTTTTTTTTGTATTTTTCAGGGACTATTTTGTTAGAGTGTAGGATTATAGATACAACTTGAATGAAACTCGGCCATCAGCATTTTCATGGCAGTTTAGATAGAGTGAAAGGACGACTGTATGTAATGGATAAACGAGATGGTGATTATGACATTACAGTGGACCAGAATAACTGCTAAATAAGTCTTCTGCGTGGATCTTGTACTATATGTGTGACAACGTTTTTAAACTTGTGACAGAACACCAAAATTATAGAATTTCAGTTAAAATATACATGTATATGCAAACATAAAAACATTGACTGGTCTGACTCCCTTATGTAATGCAACAATATGAAACATCCTTTGCAAGCAAAATGCAGGAAGTGCAAGTTTTATTGATTGCATACATTTATTTAATAGTTAAAATAAATGCATATATCCACACGGTTTAAATACTGAAATTAACTGCTTAATTACTACATTCGCTATTGTGTGTTTGATCACCGTTTAGATTCGAACACAGCGGTACTGTGATTAAACTTAACGACTTAAGACATCAATTAGCCCGTTTAGAGTTTACAGTAACACTTTGTTGAACGGAGGTACATTTTACCGCCACATTAACTGAAGGATTTTTATAAAAGCAGGTTTAGATATTGCATTATCTAGGTATGAATGTAACATATACAAACTTAAATAGAATCATTGTTATTATATTCTGTAGCTTTAATTGATTATAATACTAGTATGATATAATACTAGTAGTTATTACGATATGAACTTTCTGAGAATCTTTAATGACAATAACAATGATAACAATGCCAATGTCATTCTTTATTAAGCAATGTAGGCCTGTGGCCAATAATACAAAATGTTCAACAAATGCGACATACAAAATGTACTATATAACAAAACACTCAAAAATAGTAACACGTCAATATGATTTAGGTAATAACAAATATGGTAACATTCATTAAGCAGTGTACATTATAACCATTGTGGTGCAGCACCATTATGATAATTTAAATATAATACAATGATTTTGATATTTTTTTTAAAATACATACCAAAACAATTTTCTCGATTTTTCTAAGTAAAAATTGTGTGTCATATTTTTTTTGCTCCAAGTTTATAAAAGGCTATGCATATAAAACGCGAATCAACACAAATATACATTAGTTAAAATTTTACTTCGATTGCAAAACAAGTTCTTACAGCTTATACAAATCACGCTCGAAGACTTCCTAGGTAGAACCATTACTAAGCATATGCGGAATAATAACTCAAGGAGTTCAATGGATTTGGTTAAAATTCTGGTTAACATTTATAACAGACTAATTAAATCATGCTCAAGAATATTGTTTAAAGAAAAAGAATGAAAATAAAAAAGATATCAGGAATCATATTTAAAAAAGCATAAAGTTCTACAGCTCAAACTGAACACTTCTATAACCATTCAGTTACGTATATTAATGCCGAATCCGGTGTATACATAAATCCTTCACGTCAAAATCTGAAGATATAAAAAATATAACCAATATAAACCGACATTGACTATATGAACACTTCAATTAACGTAGTGTTCTTCTTAAATAGCACATTTACCAATTTACTACACAAAAAAGCAATCGCACTTCTTTAAACATAGAAAATCAAACATAATAATATTTAAAACTACAATACAAATATAATAATATTGAAATATATCATTTACAGCGTATGTAATAGCCGCTTTAACCAAAACAATATTGTGTTTATAGCTTTATTCAAGGTGTACGATCAATCCACATGAAGTATTAACAGACAAACTATACGCATTGTCCCTGTATGAAATATTGAGCTATAAAATACTATGTTTTACTGAATGAGTACGATTTAGTAACGCCCATTGAGAAAAGATTTAACCGCGGTTTTTAGATAAAAAATGTCTACACGCTTCACAAGTAGAGTTTGGTCTGTTAATACACAAATACGTTTGATTGATAGTTGCACAGGTCTGAAGATCCGCCTTCCCGGTGTATGGGCATATCGCTTTACTCCGTTTTGTCCCGATATGGTAAACCATTCAGTATTGACTACTTGGTCATGAATTTGTCACTCACATACAACAAACATAGACTTGCTAAGAACACTATAGAGAGTTACCTTGAGCACTTCTGGATTTGGGAATTATGCAAATTATACAACGGTCGGCATTGTTTCTGATGTTTATTGTGTGGATTTACAGAATATAAAATGTGAAAGTTTTACGGTGCGATTTCAGTTAGGGCTTGGATTGGATCGGCAGATTATCGGATTAGTTTTTCATTTTCATCGTGCTTCTTGTTGTTGTGTTATTAATCAGTATTTAAATATATTGATGCATTTGCAGATAATTTGAAATTAGAAATAAATACTTGATGTGGTACCATCATGCATCTATGGTGGACGCTCTTGTTTGCACTTTGCACGATGGTGGAGCACATACGTTCCGCTGCTACTCTACCTAACGTATCGGCTGAAACTCGTTTGAGATGGAATGAAAAAAATAACTCCGTATCTGGAGAAAAGGGAATATATTCTACACCTTGGCCAGGTAAGATTTGTTTGATTTAAATGCATCTATTTAAGTTGTTCGTGTTTACACCGGTGAAATTAAGACCACCGCTACAATATCCACGAAAGACTCCACGTGCGACTCAATATGCCTGTCACTTGCTTATTTCAGTTTAAACTAGGGTAAAAGAACAAACTATGATAGTCATGCCACAAAAAAAAAAATGATAGTATGTTTGATATGTTTTCTTTTAACATAATGTTATAAAATAAAATAAAACGTTCACATGCGAAAATGCAGTTGAACAATTTTTTTTTCTAATCATAGGATAATTTAAGTTGATAATTTCCAAAGCAGAATTATAGTCTTTATAAATAAACGTTGACCTTTCCGTCAATACAGGGACAGTGAACCCTATCAATAAAAAAAGTTGTGTTCATCAAAATATATCTGTATGTTTAAAAGGTTTAATTAAGGTGTGAAGTCATTAAGTTAACTGAGCTACTTTGTTTTACGTTCGAATCTAAACGGCTAGGCACCATACACGAGCGACAGTAATTACTTAAATCGTGTGTGTGTGTGTGTGTGTGTGTGTGTGTGTGTGTGTGTGCAATTCGTTTAACTAGCACTTTCTGCATTTTGCTGTGAAAGTATGGTTCATATTGTTGCATTGCATATATATATTGAGGAGCCTTCTGAAATGATATATTGCACATGACTGGACATTGACGCGATCTTGTACATAAGGGATCCAGTGCGTATTTCTAATAGCTACATTTTGTACGTTTTAAAATAAAACCTTTCCTATTTCTTAATTGACATAGTTCTGAACGTTGCTTAATGCTTAGTGTATGAGAACATAAGATAAAGCACCTCTCTCTTTCTCTCTCTCTCTCTCTCTCTCTCTCTCTCTCTCTCTCTATATATATATATATATAATCTATTCAATGACAACGTGGTACTAAAATGCCAATTCATATACATTTATCACTCCATTTCAATGTTTGCATGTTCTAATACAATATTTAATATGTATTATTATTTGAAGAAATGCATGATATATGTATACATAATTTCAGTGACAGGCTTGCATTAAGAATTAGGTTTTTAACACGTAAATAGTGCACATCAAACGACTGGTACGGCGGAGTGAAAACCTCTCATTTCAATATAAAACAAAATATGAAAGAAAAACGTTCTCGTTCAAAGTCAACAATTGATCCTCCATACACTTGTAAAAAACACCATTAAACCGACACGCTTGCATTTTTTTGGCTATTATAACCTTGATTAAGAAATATCCGGCTAACTCTGTCTCTATCTTTCTATACTTAAAGTAAAGTCTTTCTATGTTTACAGAGACGAGACAAACACTAACCACAGTTGTAATTTACAAGGTTTAAATGAATAAGAATTAAATATGCAGTTTAAGCGATATATGTTAAAGTGTTAAAGCACAGAGTGCGTTTAAATCACGTGTGCTAGAATCATCTTCCGCTTGATTTTTATCTTATAATCCTTTAACCGGTGCGGGTTAATATATGTTCCTTTTATCCTATCGTTTCAACTTCCAAAGGCAAAGTGTATTCACCACTTTTTACATTCGAGTTTATTCAACGTGTGTACATTTTTTTTATTGCACACGATAGGAAAGAGTAAATCAAACCTCAAATCCTGGTGAATGTACCACCAAGTTTATTATATATAGAGTATTTCATATAATCAATTTTAAAGAGTGTGTGTTAAATAAGCAGTAATTTTACGCGCGCAGCGATTCAGAAATGCAAGCAGAAAGCCAGCGTTTTATTCGACATGGGTACAGAGTTAGTTGCATTTGATCAACCAATTTAGTAGACAGAATGCATATTATTTGTTACTGTTTAGATGCATCGGGTGATCTGCCAGTAATTAATCCTTTGCCAATATTAATGCTCGCTTAATGAGCATGAAGACGTATGCCTGCAATATGAGTGGCAACATATTCACTGTTTTGTCCTGTTATTCCACTATCATTTACACAAGTTGCTGCTCGTATTACATACTTATTTAGCTAGCGATTACATAATAGCATTTGTCCAATTATATTTTGTACTCTGACTCTGTCACTATTTACATAGCTCGCAAATAAAATCAATACACACACAAATCGTAATTAAAAACACATATCAAAATATATACAGAAGAAAAAACATGCACAGAGGGACCACCGTGTCAGGAAGGTCGGAAATAAAATCGTCATTTTAGAGATTAGTTTTGAGATTAGTTTCCTGGTGTACAGTACCTCGCTCTTCCCCCGTAATCTAATCATAAAACAACGATACGGTGTACATAAAAGTAGTCTCGTCAGACGATTTCCTTACAAAGGTGGCAGCACACACATGTATATAATATGCGCTGGTGAATTAACATGTTCTTGATGTTTCTCAAAGCAGTATTAAACCGAATCCTAAAGTGTGGCTTTACAGTGAAACTGACTTTAATTTGACTGTTTCAAAGTTCTTTTCAAATGACTTTTTTAATTCTATATGTTGCTAAATGTGCTCATTATTCCAAATATAAACTAGCATAAGCGCACGTTACACGTTGATGCATTTTCATTTCCCCTCTTGAACATCCTCACTAAAACTAAGTCTGCCATTTTCTTTTCTTGGTTGACTTGGGTGCTTTCGAGTGACCCATTTTTCAGATATTATTTGTTAAACGATAACAAGCCCTGACGACATTGTTTGGTGTTCAGTTCTTCCAATGGGTCCTTATATTAGGTGTTACTAAAATGCTATTTGCACATGCTGATTATGGCTTAATTTTCATACCAAAAGCAATGTTTGATAGTTCGTCACTTTTACTCATTTTGATGCATTCGGTCTGGGCAGTAGAGTTGTACTTTAAACTGGTCTTACTTGTTTTAGATAGTTCAGTGTCATTTTAGGTCTGTGACAAAATATCAGTGAGGCAGATCTAAAGGAAGCAATACAGTGACTGTTTCTGTCATCACCAACCGATGAGAGAGATGACTCAGAGACGGTTTTCCTTGAAGTTAGATATAATGATTAACTACCTAACGAATCAATTGTCACGTTAAAATTGTGCCACGAGCGACACAGAAGTTTTAAAAATGATTTTTAAAACATGCGTAATTCCGTTCAGGCTAACAGACAGCTTGCAGATCAAAGCTTTTGTCATACATATTAAATAAAGCTAGCTTTATTATCAACAATGCAATGCCCCGGTAAGGAATGAGTCATAGTGAAGCTAAAGTCAAGCACTCACGTACTGAAAATAGCGCAACTGGTTATATATATTGCATGAATGCAATCATTTCAATATTTCCAAGTAACACAAAACATGAAATGACTGCTTGTGATATAGTTTTAAAAATGACACCTCATGATTATTTGTAAAATGACTTCTTTGTCTTATATACGATTGTTATTTGATCAGACAGTAACCAAAGTGTACATAAAATATCAAAACCGGGTCAGATTGCTGCATTTGAAAAACTTTAACCCATTATCATATTAAATACTTTAAAGAAATGACAATAAAACTGTTTTCACATGTGGCCAAAGCTGTATTGAATATAAGTATGTCCTTAAAAAATAAAAAAAATAAAAAGGCTCTAACATTTATTTCTCCTTTGAACGAGGCTTCATCTACATCAAGTGTTCATGACAATGTATTGTCTTATTGTCCCTCGATACACTTCAGTAATACAACCTATGAACTAACCAACTTTTTTTTTATGTTTTATGTGTTTTTATCATGTTTCTTTATTACGTTGTTTCTGACTATGTGTAGTTTACTGGTTGAATAGCCTCTGCGACATTGTTAAATCGATTTTTAAATATTCGACTTGTTTTTTTCGACCATGTTTCAACGATATTTCATTTTTTCTTTCGACTATATGTCATCGTTGTTGAATGCGTTATTTTCCACCAATTTCTCAACAGTGTTACATTTCACTATGTTTAAACCATTGATTTTCTTATTTTAAAACTTATCTGTTTTTTCTTCGATTGTTAAACATGTTCTTACAACTTACGAAAATCACTCTCGAAGTCTTCCTGGGAAGCGAAAGTACTAAGCATACGCGGATAAGTGTCTTGCTTAAGGACACCACACACATAGCCGTGGCGGACTATCGAATTCACGACCGTCTGATCCTGGGTCCGATGCTTTACCACAAGACCAGGCGCTCAACCAGTTTTTCAATATGTTCCATCTGTTTAATAAGTTGTGCAAGTTGCTTTATCCCATCGTTTTAAGGTTGAGTTGACCAAAGCGTACTTATTTTTAAAAAAAATCTATGTGTTGATATAGCGTTAATGTAGGTGTTAGGTAGTCTTTGTGGTGATCATTATGATCTTTTGACACCAACGTCGTTGCCTCGGTCAGAAATCAAATGCTTAAAATATTTATTCTTTTTTATTTCGTTATTTGTATTAATCAAATACCTTCGCTTGCGATCAAGTACTTGACGGTGACAATGCTGTCAATACTTCAAATTCCGTTTTACCAATATCGTTGTGGAATAGCTGACCTCTCTGTTATTATTAAAATAATTTGGATGATTCAATTTCAAATTATTCTCACTGTACTGTTTTATTGGTTTTTTAGATTTACTAACATTGACCAGTAAGTTCGATTGTTTCCCTGAATTGGAGAATTATAATAAGGAATAGACATTTTGTTTGTTTCCTAACAGATGAATAGTTTGCGGGAGGGCATGTCATTTTCAAATATCCATTCACAGTATTTATAACTCCGAAGATGACATATAGCCGGGTAGGTAACTCCTGTGTTTTGTCATTTTCATACAAATTTTTCAATATTATTGAATTTCGGTACGTCAACAGTGCCCGCATGCTTAGATCAGCAAAATTGATTTACAAACATTTGATCGAGTAAGGCAGGTCGTCGTCTTTTCATTTTAATACACGGTGCGTTGAGATAGGAAAATAAACGCTCGTATTTGGGAGTGTCGATATCGTAATCGTGTTAAACTAATAAAATAGTATTAATTCTTTAAATTTTCTTGAAAAGCAAATGTAGCGAAGGTCGATATAATTACCTGGTTTGTAATATACAGTCAAACCTTTGTAAAAGATCACCTCTATTAAGAAGCCACCTGTCTTACGCAACCTCATTTTCTATATCCCATTTCTATGTGTTCAGCTACTGTTCAGAGTAAATAACCTGTTTTAAGATAAAGTCTGTCTTATAATACCACTTTTGCTCTTCCCCATGACTGGCTGCTTAAGGCAGGTTTGACTTTATATCAATTATAACAATTGATATAATGTATAGTTTAATTCATACTTTGATTTATCAATATTTACGTGTTCCTATTCTGCTTCAAATACACTTGAGTTGTATTCTTCTGGAAAGAAAAAAGACAATAAAATTTCGAAATGTATAGATTACGTATATATTGATTGCAGAAAGATAATTTATTTATCTGTAATGATGCATACCATAGAAAAGATTGGGAATTCATTATCAAAATAGTCTATATTCAAAAGAGCGCACGTACATACAACACCATGTTGCTATACTAATAAGATATGTTATGCGAATAGATAAACAAATAAACAAAAAATCTAGCACAAAAATGAATCTTCAGTATTGTTTGCTAATAAATAAAACGCTAAAACGGTGTATATTTCATTACCCCCATGAACGAATGATGAATATTTTATTACCCCCAACCTAGGAACAAACTAAATAAAACGTAACCAGCCTTTTTCATTTCTTGGACTGGTAATGTGCACCCCAGGTACCATTGATATATCAGATATCATGTATTTTTTTTATATATACTTTATGTTTTCGTGTTGTTTTTTTTCTGTTTCAGATGTCATCTTTTAACTTACTTCTTGTATCATTTTTTTTTTCAGTATACAGATATTAAAATTCTAGTTTAATCATTTGTCAATACTGTAACAAAGTAGGGGAGTATTTTCTGTACAATAACGATCCCATAAACCTTCAGTTGATGGTCGTTTTAATTCAAAATCGACATCTACCTTTGACGTTCTCTGACAGTTGTTAAGCTGGGAAATATTCGCACTGGTCTAGTACACCATTATATTCATATACTGCGCTCTTTAATATATTTAAAAGTTCATTTTCACGTTCATCCGTTTCAACATTTGATACATTTTCTTCGTTCACACCTTATTCTTAAAACGCCTGTGATCTACGATCCGTAAATGGAACAAAAATAAGTACAGTTTCTCCCGATTGTGTGCGTTATTTACTCTCACATATAATTGATAATGAGGAATTGAATTTGAACATGTCAGGTACATTTCGTATTCATTTTATGATTTATTCAAATAACCGGGTTATTCAGATTTAACATTTGCACCTGCCGCCGTGATTTACAATTTCACTCGCAAACGTTGTAGATTGCGTAGAGCATTGCGTAACACACTGATAGGAAGAGATATATTTGTTAACTGTAAACATGTACACTTAACTCGTAGGATGCACCCGTAAAGACGCAATACGCGTGTTTATCTTTGCATGTATGTAAACCAGAATTAAGCTTTTGTCATTGATCTATCGTTGAGACTTTTTCTTCTACTTTATGATTCTTATTAGATTGAATGCATTTGTCCTATTTTCGCTGTAATAGTGATCGTGTCGTTGTTTTACTGTATGGTAGTCTACTATGTCATCATTTACGGCCTTTCACCCACGTGTTTAACATATTGTATCAGTATTGCGGTTGCCAGTAAATAACCTTTACGATTGATGAATGAGTATGTACCACTTATATGGTCAGTTACGTGTTACACATGTACACTTGTGTGTCGTTTATATCACGAGGCAACGTATTAGTTGATCGTGAATTTCGGTTAATTTCCCATTTAATGTGTTGCTTGTTACTGCAATATTTGGGTGAGGTGCATTTGGACAGAGTTTAAATGTATTGTCCCCGTGGAGATATACATTGAACTGTTAGATCTTAGCACAATGGCTGAATATAAATCATAGATATGTATTATTTCATTAAACATGTTTAAATGCGAATGACATGTTTTAAGCGTATATTTAAATGGTCCCACCCATAAAAAGAAAATGATTTTGAAACAATAATTACCCAGCTACCGTATAGTTTTGTGTTGTGAGTGTAATGGCAATTTTTGGCATTTATACAATCTTACTTAACAAGTCAAGCGTGCATGTTAATTTGCAAAAGTAATATACCGCCATGTACCGTGTACATTGTTTAATATCAATACGGCGGTCGTCTACTGGTAGGGCTTCTGCCCCAGCTGTGGAAGATTGTAGGTTCGATCCTAGACCGGTTCAAGCTACACAGTCGTATTTGAATATTCCTTAGTAGGTGTCAGCCTATGAAGGATAGTTCGATGACTGGCTGAACTGGTATTATGGAACTAGATGAGGTACCATACCAAATTTCAGTGGCAAAATACGTCAGCGTATTATTGCGAATAATACACGTGACTGAAATAAAAAATAATATTTGATCCGATCTTTGCCCCCATATAGTACACTATTTATATAATCCTGATGTTGGCATTTATATATTGATACATGTATCAGGTTGAGTCACTATATTTCATACTACATGTAATTCTTCGCGGTCTATTTTACAAAAAAAATATTGATAATTCTAGGATTCTCTGAGTAATCTGGACAAGAACGTGTTCTAACTAATAGACAGATTAACACGTACATTTCTATATGGTCCACATTAAATGCGGGGGCATAATTGATAAAAAAATAGTGGTAAAATGGTGGAAAAAAACAAAAACAATGTGTCTGAAGTACCATAGAAATGATAAACAGCATGCAAAAAATACCTGATAAAGTACAGTTTATCAGATAGTATGTTTATCTATATGATAACAAACGTGTCGCTTATTAGCTTTAAAATCTTTAAGTGTCAAGAAAATTTCAATTTATTCTATTTAATTGTTTTTACTCTAGTTCGTGACTTCAGTGTTTTATAGAGATGTAAATATTTGTTTATCTTCACTTGTGTTCATATGCGTAAAAATCTTCACATGGTCATGTGTCCATATGTGTAAATATCTTCACCTGGTTATGTGTCCAAATGTGTAAATATCTTCACATGGTCATGTGTCCATATGTGTAAATATATTCACATGGTTATGTGTCAATATGTGTAAATATCTTCTATGGTCATGTGTCCATATGTGTAAATATCTTCACATGGTTATGTGTCCATATGTGTAAATATCTTCACATGGTCATGTGTTCATATGTGTAAATATCTTCACATGGTCATATGTTCATATGCGTAAATATCTTCACATGGTTATGTGTTCATATGTGCACATATCTTCACATGGTTATGTGTTCACGTGTGTAAATATCTTCACATGGCCATTCTTCACATGGTCATGTGTTCATATGTACACATATCTTCACGTGGTTATGTTGGCATATGTGTAAATATCTTCACATTGTTATGTGTTCATAATGTGTAAATATAATTTCGATTTGAGTAAAATTTGATTGAAAAATTGACGCGAGCCCTTTGTGTAATATTGACTCGGTAGTGAGATATTGTTAAATAACGGATAGTCACCTGCATAGCATATCTGAACACGTGGTCAACATCTGAAATTTGAATGGTTGTAGATTTATGAATGAACACCAACACCTTGGTTATAGGTTTACACCTTGACGTTAATAATTACCCTTCCGCGGTATGCTTTGATCTCTGTATGATATATGGCAGTGAAGCTATCCGTGCAACAAGTTGTAGGAAAATAATTCAAGAAATATGTAACTATTACCTTTGAAGTTCAACTTGTAATATAGTTAATGTTACATATGCACATTTGTCTGTATTAAAGAGAGGTAATTTATATAAGTTCTTATCATAAGATATCCAGTTAACGATAATAAAACAATTTAGCTTGAGCTCATTTTTGTATAATGTTGTTCGTCATAATGTTTGGTAAATTAAATGTCTTGGTTCATAATTTAGTCTTTAGATTCATTAATTAGGGAGTATCATTGTTTTTGTATTACAGTGTTTGGAATATACGTTTATTTATCATTTAATTGATTATTATTATTTCATCTGTCGGTGCTTTTAACATTTTTTGCCATGTTAATGTTCGTTAAAGTATCATTTTAATATTAATTGTAAAGCTCAAAAAGTTCACAGCTTTGTTGAACTTAAACGTTTAGTAACATACAGTAACGTATTTGAAATATTAAAATGGCAGGTGCTGATTATGCACTAAATTTTATTCAATTAAAGTCTAATTAAGAATAAAATATATTAACTAGATTTCATGCCCGTCAATTGTTATTGCATACAGAGGGTGATGCAGCTAGGACGTTCATTAAGTCATTCATAAGCGATGTATAATACAGTCAACCCCGTCTTAAGCAGCCAGTCATGGGAAGGAGCAAAAGAGAACTTTTAAGACATGTTGTTGCTTATATACAGGTTATTTTACTCTGGAAACATAGAAATGGGAAATAGAAAATGAGGTTGCTTAAGACAAGTGACTGCTTAATATAAGTGACTGCTTACACAGGTTTGACTGTAGTTGTTATATTTATCGCATCTTCTTTGTTAACTTGAGTTCTGTGAGAGAATAGCATGACTGCCAACGCGCCAAATGGATGGCATGTTCAGTTTAATCATTTCTTGTTATGATAATTATCACATACGTTAACCACTTACTTATGCATTGTAATGTATTTAGTATTTAAGAGCTGCGCATGTGTTGCGATTTTCATAAGTATTATACAATAAACACAAACTTACTGCAACATTTTGATACTAAATAGTAATATTATGTTAATTCCTGTTTAATATGTCATAAAACTCAGACAAGATTGATAATAGTTAGCGTCATTTTTATGCCATCGAGGGCTAACAGACGATCAGTTAACCTAACCACAGTTTCTTGGATGGTTAACCAGTACTCGAGCCCACCCCCATTTCCGCAAGTAACTGATAACTTTCCCACTTGAATCAGCGGCGAGAGACGAAGATAATGAGACACAATGTCGTATATCACGTAAATCAATCATCAATGAGACAGTTGCCAGGCGGGGATTCGAACTCGCGACCCCTGGATTGATAGTAGGACGCATAACCGACTGAGCTAATCGGGCCCGGCTAAACTCAGAAAACTTATACATTAAACCAAACTATACCACTCAACATAAAAAATAAGGTCGTCTGTCATGTAAGCGTATGCGTTCGTTTCAGCTTTCAGGAGAAAATCGCCTTTATTTGGTCCAAAATCTTTCCAATTGTCTCACAATCAGGGAAAGAATTATGATAGCCAACTGAACAAGTAAAGGAGACAACCACCAATCATGCAGTTCACTACAGAAGCATTGGATTTGATCTATTTTGATAATCTTCATTATATGTTCAGCAAAGAAAGATTTACTAAATCTTGGCATATTGTAATTTACACCACAATAAATATCAGCTAAATAAAACCACATCAGATAATGTTTGTATTAATAAATGAGAGACGAATAAAGGTTACATAATGTAAATCAACAGTATTTATATAATGTTTTATCATTTTGTACAGTCTTGTTTCTGTGATCGTTTGTGTATCTTTCATTTTATAAGTAATAAGCTACTTAAAGAAGTGACAATCAACTGACGTATAATGGGTTCAATATCACGTCAACTGTGACGTAAGACCGTATGACGTTTCGTTTGTCAGCGATTTAAAACTTAAAGCAGTCTTGAGAATCTTTACTTGTAGTCAATACGTCTTAGGCTAATGATATCGACGTGACCGGAGACTGTTATAATATTGTACGTATGTATATAAATATTATTCCGATCCATTAACTATAATGTGAACATTTTATACTTTATTATCATTCATTTTTGTTACAAATTTTAATATAGATGGTGATTGATGAGATAGTATATAAATGAGATGGTTTCGATTTTTTTTTTACAAAATATGCATTTTATAAGTTGTTGTTGCTGTTGGATGACGTCTTTGCGTCAGATAATTTATCTGCAAAGCTTTGTATTAATTTTACCTAAGCGCTACCACACTGAAAAACTATGCCACACAAGATGGTATGATACTCCACCCAGTCACAGTATACTGACACCTGACCGACCAGACTTTGAGCTCTTCTCAGAATGACTTGAAATGCTTTTAGTATCTGAATGGGCAATCAACCAGTATACAATGACGATGCAGAGTAAATATTTTGTGTTTTGTAATACTGTTTGATTATAGGATAAAACTAAATAATTGTTTAGCAGACCAAGGGTATAGAGACAGGCAACATCCTTACAACCCCAATAGGTTTGGTAAAACCTAATATTTTTATCTTTCTGCTGTGTCCGATTATTGTTTGGCATTCTTTGTGCTTTGCCATTCCTTGTGCTTTGGCATTCCTTGTGCTTACGATCCACTGACATCATCGATATACACACAGTTTCGTTTGTGTCTTTTGAATGCAACACCTTTTGTAGAACACATACATTTGTTTTTTTTTGTAAGCAACATCTCAATTAATTGGTCTACAGCGTCATTGACTACTTTCTTATTCTGTTGAGTTGGATAGGTACCCCAATACGGGATGTTGTCTATTATAAGTACAGCCAACTTGAAAATGGACGGTCTGTCGATCTGGGTAGCGGAAAGACGGATGTTTTTTGTCCGATAATTAATTTTCGTTTGAATCAGCTGTTGAGTATATGTTGTCCCGGTTTTGATAAGAGACTCTACAGTAATTATGTGTGACTCTTTAATATTGACTGATGTATAGAGAATATACATATATCAACACAAGTAAACAACTGCAACATTTGAATGTTACATTTCAATGCAATTAAATTCATTGTTTGATATTTAATATTATGCATATTAAGCACGTGTTAATTATCTTTCACCATAAAATATACTTTTAAATATATTAAAAAAATAAGTATGACGTCATCATATTCTTGTTTGTAATACATGCATCTATGCAGAATCTTCCCTGTTTTAAAATGACATTCAACAATTGTTGACAAACACAAACTTGCAAAAAAATTATCCCCTGTATCGGAATGAACCGATAAAAGAAGATCAAATCAGTGATTTCTCTTTCTTATCTTCTCTTCAACAGAACAGAATAGAGCAGAACAGAACAGAACATATTTATTATTTGACTTAAACATAGTACATCGTCATAACTATACATTTGTTAACAAATTCAACCAATAATCTTTTTTTTTTTATTTCAAATATTCTAAGACTGATAAACCATTTCATTTATCATTTTCGCAGATTTGGCCAATTTGTAATTATTACTGAACAATATGATAAAGTCTATATGAAATGTAAAATAACTGTTATGGAAGCAGATTTACACACGCTTTTAAAGCTTTTTTCTGTATCCTCTCAACATAAATTGTTAAACGTTTGGCTTTATGCTTTATTGTTAAATGTACGCTAAATAAACCACAAACGATAAACGACACTGTGTCTCATTATCATTCGTCTCTCACCGCTGATTCAAGTGAGAAAGTTATCAGTTACTTGCAGAGATGGGGTATGCCCGAGTACTGGTTAATATTTTAGGACTCCAGGAAACATTGGTTAGGTTAACTGATCGTCGATGGCATAAAAATGACGTTAAATACTCAATCAATCAATCAATCAATCAATCAACCAATCAATCAATCAAACAAACACAATCGAGGTTTAATACAGATACTTTGATTATGTTTATGTTGCGGCGGCAGTTTTTCTTTGAATGCAATGTCTCCATTTGGACATATATTGTTTTAGTTTGGTCAAGTGAATGTTTATTGAAAATTGTTACGGTGATTTATTTTAAATATCATAATATTTATATAACTCGCTGTTATAACACACACAAAACAAAATACGAGAACGTGGGAATGGTTAGTCGGCATGTCATACAAATAATATGCATTCCAAAATCAAAAAAAGTATTACACTTTTAAGTAGACCAGATATAAAATATATAAAACATTTCAACAGTCAAAAATGACATTTCGCTGCCGAACAAAGTGGCGCCAGGACGCCACCATGTAACGGAGCACTCGGTTAAACAATGTTTTTTTTTATATCCATGCATGCCTTTTAAAAAAATATTTTTACTGCCAAATTGCTATGATGTTGTCTTGTCTGTTGGGTATATATACGCTCTTACACTCTGTATCAACTTTGGGGCAATGATGTCTTGTTTTTCTCATCTTTCTTATTAAATTACAATATATGACGTCACTGTTATTATGCATGCAGTTGGAAACAAACGTGTGTTAAGTACTATAATGTAAGCAATCAATACTTTAAGTAAAAACTAAATACCGAAATTCTGATGTGATCATAATGATAACCAAATTTCTCCATAAACCAAATTACTACTTTTATTGAACGATACAATGTATAAAACATATAGCACTGTCAGAGTTTGTTTGCAAGTAAAATAATTTATCGCTCCCTTGTTAATTTAAACCACGTAAAACTATGTTTTTTTAATATTTCGAATATGGACATTTAGATAAATAAGCGATGTTTTTTTTTTTCATTGTCAATTTGTGTTCTATGTAAACTTTGCATACAGAACGGCATTTTTTTGTTGTTGTTAAAGTGGAAAAAACAGTTTTGTTCTGCATCCATTCAAGTTTTGTTCACTCTTGAAAAACCTAGGACAAATGCACGCGTACGAGACAATTACATTATTCCCGCGCTGCGTGCGCAGGTTCTTTTCCAATTGCATATAAGCTAATCCGTTATAATAATTTGCACCGCTTTATTATAATAATGAAGGTAATTATATTTTAAAATGTATATCACTATTATTTTATAATGTATGGATGTTAGCGAAAACATCGCCAGTGTACGGTTATCAAAACGATAACGTGTATAATTGATTAACTGGTTGTGTTAGTACAGATTGATAACGCATATAATTGATTAACTGGTTGTGTTAGTACAATCAGATTGATAACGCGTATAATTGATTAACTGGTTGTGTTACTACAATCAGATTGATAACGCGTATAATTGATTAACTGGTTGTGTTGGTACAATCAGATTGATAACGCGTATAATTGATTTACTGGTTGTTTTAGTACATTCAGAGTGATAACGCGTATAATTGATAAACTGGTTGTGTTACTACAATCAGATTGATAACGCGTATAATTGTTTAACTGGTTGTGTTACTACAATCAGATTGATAACGCGTATAATTGTTTAACTGGTTGTGTTACTACAATCAGATTGATAACGCGTATAATTGTTTAACTGGTTGTTGGTTAACTGATTGTGTTAGTACAATCAGATTGATAACGTGTATAATTGATTTACTGGCTGTGTTGCTACAATCAGATTGATAACGTGTATAATTATTGTTTAAGTGGTTGTGTTACTACAATCAGATTGATAAAGTAAAGCCTGCCTTTGCAATTGTAATCACGGATTCAACATTAATGGTTTAACCTTATTCAATTTACATCGATTGTAAAACACGTTTTTACAATGTTAACATATTATGCTTCCCGACCGGATAGAGCGGTGCAACCAGTAATACGCATACATTGATAAAATGTATTGCTTAAGGACACCAAAAAGGGTCAAAGCAGAGAGACGAACCCATGCAGTCCGATCCTGGGTCCGATGTTCTCTACCACCAAGTCAAGATGTGGAGAAGCTGTTTTTCATATATCACTTTTTAAAAGATATTAACAAAAAATAACTCCTTAATGTCCATGGCAATAAGGATACGACAAAGTCTTCGTTTAACTAGACTAGCAAGCTGTCATGAAACAAAATTAATTCACAATAGTCCTAATTAGGAAGAACGCAACACTGTTTTAAGAGAGAGAGAGAGAGAGAGAGAGAAAGAGAGAGAGAGAGAGAGAGAGAGAGAGAGAGAGAGAGAGAGTCACGGGGTAGGAAGTTCATTTAACATCTTAAAGGATAAAATAATGGCGATGTTGATTGGAGCCTTATAACATGACGATGAAGGCTCGAGCCTTACTACGTGACAATGTAGATTCGAGCCTTACTACGTAACAATGTAGGCTCAAGCCTAACTACATCATGACAATGTTGGCACGTGCCTTACTACATGACAATTAAGGCACGAGCTTTACAACATGACAATGTAGGCTCAAGCCTAAATACATCATGACAATGTTGCACGTGCCTTACAACATGACAATGTAGGCTCGAGCCTTACTGCATCATGACGATGAAGGCACGAGCACTTGATTTGAACACTTATACATGATTACATGACAATGTAGGCTCGACGAGCCTTTCTTCTTGGCACTGTTGATTTTAGCATTTATACATGACTACATGGAAATGTAGGCTCGAACCTTACTACATAATACTGTTGGATTTAACCTTTATATATAACTACATGATAATGTAGTTTCGAGCTTTACTACATGTCAATGTTGATTTGAATACTTATACATAACTACATGGCAATGTAGGCTCGGCCCATACTACAACACGATAACGTTGACTCGAGCCTTACTACAACACGATAATGTTGACTCGAGCCTTACTATAACATGACAGTGTTGACTTAAGCCTTACTACAACATGATAGTGTTGACTCGAGCCTTACTATAACATGACAGTGTTGACTTAAGCCTTACTACAACATGATAGTGTTGACTTTAAACTTGCTTTAACATGACAATGTTGACTCGAGCCTTACTACAACCTGACAGTGTTGACTCGAACCTTACTACAACATGACAATGTGGACTCGAGCCTTACTACAACATGACAATATAGACTGGAGCCTTTACTTCAACATGACAATGTTGACTCGAGCCTTACTAAAACATGAAAATGTTGACTACAGCCTTACTACAACATAACAATGCTGACTTGAGCCTTACCACATAACAATGTTGGTTCGATTCTTGCCAATGCAAACTTTTTTTTTGAAACTAACTAGCCTTACCTTATGTCAATATTGACTCGGCTCTTAGTGCATAAGACGTGTGTCCATACATAAAGGCTATTTTGAATATAGTACTGGTTTCATACAAGGATGGCGTTAATATGTCATATACAGTAAGCAAAACCAGATAATGAATGCATAGGTAATTATGACTGATTAGGTAGAGGAGTCCATTTGTACATCGTAAAGAGCAGTCCGTGTGTACATCATTATATCTCATATTGAAGTAATAAATAGCAATAAAATGTCAAGGTCATATTACAGCATCTTTTGCATTACATGATAAAGAGAAGAAAAGCAACAGTTACTTAGACCAGTCGCACGTTGCCTCAACGATTAAAAATAAGAAACCCATATACATGTTGTATACCCTACATTTATCAGTAGACTGTAACTGGGTGGGGTATTATACCATGTGTCTGCGGCATAATCATTGAGTGTGGCAGCGCTCAGATTACTGTTTTAAGTAGACACCGTCGCGATATGACTGAAAAAAAATGCTGAAAGCGACGCTTAACACCATATAACAACAACAACAACATGCATCGCGTGCAAGGTAAATAGGAACAGTTGCATCTCTTATATTATTGATGCACTCACCTAATGCCAACATGCCATGGTCAACATTTATCTAGAACTGATATTCGCATAAAGCATACATTGCATCCATGAAATAATGTTGATGAACGTAACGGCAAAGGTCACGCCTCGTATGTACTAGCCGTTGGTTCATGACATAAAAACAGTTATAAATATGATGTTTTTTGACGTAAACATTATTGCAAATTTTTAATAACGTTATAAAGATGTTATCCAAATTTACTTTTGAAGCTTTAAGTGAAGGTATTCTTATAAAAAATTGAATGCCAAAATTATTTAAAGTGTTGTTAAAGGAGTTACGTCACAAACGTAAATATTAGCACATGTATTGTTTGATGGCAAAATATAAGCAGAAGAAAAAAACCACCCTAGTCTTTTCAACTTGATCCAAATAGGTATTTATAATATAAATTTCTATACATGGTTCGTATCTTTTCGATACTATCTTTGATAATTCATCAATATCGCCCTTACCGTTTAGTTATATAGACGGCCATTGAGCTAAATCTGTCAATATTCCATCAATGAAGGACTTTTGAAGATTTATTACGTACTGTGTATACCAAAACGTATTGATATAAATCCACATATATCGTTTTCTAGTCATTTCCATTTAAGACCTGAATTAAATGTGAAATCTAATTTTCTGAAGCGTAGCTGTCAGGATAGCTAATGCATTGTTTGATGGTTTTGACACGCTTTCTGGTCTTTTAAATGGGAGCGAGTCTCGTTCAATAGTGTCTTTGTAGATAGTGAATACATGTTCAAGTTAGTGAATAGCTGTTTAGTGGAAATTGGCAGATATGGTATTGGACAAAGTGGAATGAAAACATATCGTTCTTTACTTTGTTGAAACGATAGAAATTGGTCCGGGTAAGTTTAACTTGGGCACTACGAAATTAAATATACCGATGGCCGTTTTAATAGTCCTAAAAATGAGTTAAGCATAGAGAGAGTGCCAAGAGAGCACGTTCTCGACAAAGTTTATTTGATGAGGTTAAGATAATGTTAGAAGACGAGGATCTTCAAAAAATAATCATAACACACTTTTCAAGGAAATACAATACTGTAGTATTTTAATTATCCTTTTGACTAAACATATAATTGTTATTGTTTCAATGGCAATATCTGGGATACAAATATGAATGAAAAAAATACAAGCTATTGGCCAGATAATCTTTTATTTTCGATCATCCCTTTATTATGTCGAATAATGACTGATGGTAGGATACATGGATAATTATATATCCATATTTTGGTTTTAAATCAAACTGTATATTAATGAAATGGAGAACTAATTGTTAACATTTCTATTAGTTAAGCCTCTATAAATTGATTGATTGATTGAATATTTAGCGTCAGGTTTATGCCATCGAGAGCTAACTGTCGATCAGTTAACATAACCACTGTTTCCTGGGATCCTGGAAGTTAACCAATACTCGAGAACACTCCATCTCCGCAAGTAACTGATCTTTTTCCCACTTGAATCAGCGTTGAAAGACGAATGGTTATTAGACACAATGTTGTATATAAATCACGGAGATTGTGACCGGGCGGGGACTCGAAGTCACGCCCCTGGATTGATAGTCAGAACGGTAAACGACTAAGCTCATGGGGCCCGGCTACCTCTGTTAATAAAACGCTATATGTCCTGCAGAAGACGTAGCATGATGATACAGACACCACCTCGACATAAGTACAATAAATGATCGCACCTGTCAGTAGCTAACCACCATTTTGGAGCTTAAATCTGATTTAGGATTGCATCCAACCTCGCTCACCTGAGACGGGGTAAATATGCAGCCACAGACTATAATATCTTCCAACTATGACAGCATGCACGTGTGCGCATGGTATATAATTCTAATATGATCAGGTCCTATGTGTCATGATGTAGAGGACTTTTTATTTATACAACTTAATATTTAATATACTTGTTCCCGTAATTTAGAATCGTTGACAACTTCTTCCTGTCAATAACTGCTTGACCTTCAATTTTACCACTGCCGTATATGCCGAGACAAATCATGACGGACGACTATTTAAAAATAAATGTCATATGATACCACGTGTTCTTGCATGACGTCACAATCGGTCATTTAACAACGTAAAATATTTACAATGTATCTTAAATTAAGTAAGCTGGCATATTTCTACCAACCAATAAGCCGAGAAGTTTGTAGGACAATATTAGTGATCGCTTAACGCTGACGTCATAGGTTCGAATCAAGCTCGGTCCTCGATCCAGTCTGGTTATGTGGCAACTTTTGTTAGTTATTTAAGAAAGGACAGTGGTTCTACTTCTGATCCATCTACCAAAAGACATGTATAACCTGTTATGGGTTGAACATTGCGTTAAACACCTTTCAATATTTTTTTTTTGACGATTGGATGATTGTTTTGCCTACTTATGAAAAAAGGTACGGCAGACTGATGTAGGTATTTTACATTGCGATATATTCGACATGATGTCTACAAATGAATTATGCATAAATGGGTTTATTATCAAAAATAGTATCACGTTGTTAACCAGGCTAATTCTGGTATAACTATTTTACCTCAATTTAAATGGGGTTTTAAACATTTAACAACTTGACAGCTTGTTGCGATTTCATCTAATTTGTTATTTGATTTGCGTAGCTTATCTAATGTGTTTATTATAACAGTAGACGGGGTATTTTGGCGATATAGTAGGTCTGGTGGATATATATCCTATCTACATCTGTTGTTTTTATATATATATATATACACAACTAAGCATACAAATGCCTTTCTATCCTTCATTTTTATCGCTTAAGAATATTTAAAAATATATTAATATTGACAAATGGTTAAAAACAATTGGAATGGAACTTAACAATACATTGTGTTTATCTTTGATGAAATAAGTGTCAAACTAAAGATAGAATATTTGCTTGAGGAACATGCTTTATATAATAGGGAAGAATCTATGATTGTGCGATAGTATAGATAGGAATAATGTTTATTTAAGTATCCAAATAACATAATTATAAGTTATTGTCCGACTTTTAACCCGAATATACTTTGATATCCCTCCCACCCTTCCTCTGTCTGTCTGTCTGTCTGTCTGTCTGTCTGTCTCTCTCACTCTCTCTCTCTCTCTCTCTCTCTCTCTCTCTCTCTCTCTCTCTCTCTCTCTCTCTCTCTCTCTCTCTCTCTCTCTCTCTCTCTCTCTCTCTCTCTCTCTCTGCATGCGCTCGTCCTTCTTCATGTTTGCAAAATGGTGTTAATCTTCAATCTGCTTTATTACATAAGCAATGTCTTTATCTTTTTCAAAATTTTCAATTGAAAACAGTGTCAAGTCGTAATAATATGGACTACCAAAACGCAAAACGCATAGATTGGCAAATCTCAAATGAATATCAGTGTACGACAATATTTAGAAATAAACAAGAATGATTTAAATAAACAGGACATAAACAGTGTATTGATGAACAGTTTGTGACATTATATTTACCTGTATAAATGCACGCACAAATATAACATGATCACATGACCATTTTCTCGGAGTAAAGGTATAGTACATTTGTAAGTAAATAGACAATAAAACGAATACTTTTCAGTGAGAGACGCCTGTGTAGCTTTTTTATGCCCCTTGGTTATGGGGCATTAAGTATTATTTGAAATTATAACAACGTCTCGGGCTTTTGTAGTGTACGCATGTATATAAATCAATGCAGACCAGTCAACAATTTACTAGCGAAAATTCTGCTCTCCTTTAATAATATTCGATATATCTGATAACTTTATCATTGCAATAGAACGGTTCCGATTAGGTTGACTACGCTTGTCCAGGACTACCACAGTATTACTTGTATGTTTACTTTAGCAGGTCACATAATTTCCATATTAGTGCAAATCAGGCACAACTTATTACCTAAATGTGCAGGCCCCAATTTTCACTAAAAATCTCAACCTGAGGAGACTTTTTTTCCTAAGTTCATATTTTTGAAATGCTATTAATTTATTTACGTTGTCATTCAATGACTCATAATTAAACTATGTGTAGATGTTTAATGAGCTCAAGTAATCATTTAGCCAGTTTGAGAATTATGAATTGAGGCTTGATAATTTAGTGAAATCTCGAACTAAAAGGAAATGTTTTATGTTTATTGTCAATAATGATGTTGTTGTTGTTGTATGGTGTTTAGCGTCGCTTTCAACAATTTTTCAGTCATATCGCGACGGTGTCTACTTGAGACAGTATTCTAAGCGATGTCACACTGGAGTATCATGCCGCAGACACATAGTATGATATCCCACCCAGTCACATTATACTGACACCGGGCCGACCAGACCTAGAACTCGCCTCTAAATGCTGAGCGTCAAGCGAGGAAGCTTCTAGTACCATTTTTAAAGTATTTGGTATGACCCGGCCGGGGATTGAACCCACGACCTTCCACATGCGAGGCGGACGCTCTACCACTAGACCACGCCGCGGTCTGTCATTAATGAGTATTTATATATATTACAATTAATGTATATCTGAACGTACATTTTTTAAATAACCAAATATATTTATGACACTTAATCTGCAAGTTTCAAGTACTGATTTTATCCAGCAAAACACGGATCGTGATTTTTAAAAGTTGTAAGAATTTGCTTCACAGTCAATGTCAAGATCAAAACAAAATATCATATCACAGCATTCAAAGATTAGAAAATGAATGTCTAATAGGAGACATAACGTTTAAAACTTTTAAGCACAAACCACGAAAGCCTCATAAGTTTTCACTATAAAAACGGCACAAATGATACTATAACCATGATCGCATGGCGTTCAAAAAGTAGGAGGGTAAAGTTAAGACTGTTCGGCCCCGGTGTAAATGAACTCTGACTGTCTAGATCTGTTGGTTAACTGCCACAGGTCTGCGACATGACACTGGAGAAGCTGTGGTATGGTACTGGATACGGTATCATACCATATGTCTGCGACATGACACTGGAGAAGGTGTGGTATGATACTGTATGGGCTTTTATATCATATGTCTGCGACATGACACTGGAGAAGGTGTGGTATGATACTGGATGGGCTATTATACCATATGTCTGCGACATGACACTGGAGAAGGTGTGGTATGATACTGGATGGGCTTTAATATCATATGTCTGCGACATGACACTGGAGAAGGTGTCGTATGATACTGGATTGGGTACCGTGCCATATGTCTGCGACGTGACACTGGAGAAGATGTGATATGATACTGGATGGGATATTATACCATATGTCTGCGACATGGCACTGGAGAAGCTGTGGTATGATACTGGATGGGATATTATACCATATGTCTACGACATGACACTGGAGAAGGTGTGGTATGATACTGGATGGGCTATTATACCATATGTGTGCGACATGACACTTGAGAAGGTGTGGTATGATACTGGATTGGGTATCATGTCATAAGTCTGCGACATGACACTGGAGAAGGTGTGATATAATACTATATTGGGTATCATACCATAAGTCTGCGACATGACACTGGAGAAGGTGTGATATGATACTGGATTGGGTATCATACCATATGTCTGCGACATGACACTGGAGAAGGTGTGGTATGATACTGGATTGGGTACCATACCATATGTCTGCGACATGACACTGGAGAAGGTGTGGTATGATAATGGATTTGGTACCATACCATATGTCTACGACATGATATGGAGAAGGTGTAGTATGATACTGGATTGGGTACCATACCATATGTCTGCGACATGACACTGGAGAAGGTGTGGTATGATACTGGATTTGGTGCCATACCATGTATCTGCGGAATAATACTCTAGTGTGGTAGCGTTTATAATTCTGCGTCATACTCCTCGTGCTATGAATGAAATATTTTTGAACACCAATCACAATATCGGAGCGATGGTGTAGGAGATTGGTTGGGACTTGGCTGTTCACGGCAGATGCGGTGGGCTTAATCCCAGGCTCGACATATTAGCCTCTGAAAACATGCAGTACTGGTTCTATCCAGAAAAACGAATTTAAAAACGATATACACAAGTGTTAAGCTTAGATATTTTGCATTCGACCTGCAGTAAATAGGTATAAATGTGCAGACTGTATTTGTTTAAAAGCCGTTTCAAGGACACGTTGCCATTTCATTCAGAAACCTGTATCGTCTACCAAACACGGTGTTGAGTAATATTTATCAATGAATGAATTCAGTGGTAACCCAAATATGTCATCTATCGCGCACAGAGAATCTCCTTAACAGCTGCTTGTAGGTTTAACATTTTCCACAAATAGACAGTTCACCGTTTTAAAACTTCGACTTTACATATATCGACATTTTACAAAACCGTTTTGAATTAATGCTAATTATATCATACATGTACATGTGGTTGGGGTTCCTTTTTTTTGTTTTGTTATTGCTGTAAAGTAACGATATTACATATAAAACACGGTCGGGCTATACTTATGTTTAAACACAAATAGGCATTCCGTAAATCTTTTGAAGAAATCTGAATCTGTCTAAATTGTAATACCGAGATAGTATATATATATATTGAAATAATTTCAGTATTTGGTTGCAGTCCATGAAATACAATTTTTTTAATATGTTGTAGGTGGTGAATCCGAATGAGTGACCCTATTCACAACCTTGACTATAAAATTGTTCGTAAAAATCTGCATATGTACGAGTAATTTCGAAAAATAAATAAAACTATAATTTAAAACTCTATAGAATATGAAGTGATTTTGTAACATGTTTTAATTGAATTTATTATTAATTAAAGTATTTAGTTTTAAATAAATAACGTCCATTTTTTTAGAATAGAACCCAAAGCAAACGCGTGTAACTGAATGTAAGCGGTTATGTTCTTTGTACTCCAAGGTGACGATTAAATGTACTTCATACAACAGCTGTAAATCAGCTGGACCTCTTGGTAGAGCGTCCACCTGGCATGCAGACGGTTTTAGGAGGTTCGAACACTGGCCGGGTCATATCATATACTTTAAAAGTGGCACTAGATGTTTCCTTTCGCTTGGCGATCAGCATTAGAATTATATTGCTAGGTCTGGTCGGTCCAGTGTTAGTATAATGTTACTGGATGGGATATTATGGCATGATACTTTAGCGTGGCAGTGCTCCCGATATACTATCTCAAGTATTGGTATGACTTAAAAAGAGTTGAACGCAGTGCAGAGCAGTGCAGAGCAGAGCGGAGCAGTGCAGTACAGAGCAGAGTAACGCAGTGCAGTACAGTGCAGTACAGAGCAGAGTAACGCAGTGCAGTACAGTGCAGTACAGTGCAGTACAGTGCAGTACAGAGCAGTACAGTGCTGTGCAGTACAGAGTTGAATGATTTATTGGAGTATCGTTAATCATATTTCATTCAGCGTATTGTATCAGACGCCATACTAAGAGTCAAACTACGCTAGTTTCTCTAGAGACATATTTTCTGTATCACATTTTAATGATTTAACGCTTCACATATCTTTATTAACAACTTTAGCGGACGTGAACCCTACAACTCGTATATAATGTTCTCGACTTATTATCCACGCGTTCCAAAATACGTCGGTAAATAGAAACGCTGGTAGGCGCTCTTCAACCATGTTCCGTCTAAATGTAAAACAGATCGAAATATTGTCAACAATGACCTATGTGTAAATGTAGATGATACTGCTCTGGCATTTACTAAAACCATATCATTCTGTTGATTCAGTTATTTTCTTTGTATTATCTATCTCTTTCTTCTTTTTACACTATCGTTCTCTCTGTCTGTTTATTGTTCTTTTTTCTCTCTTTTTTTCTTCTTCTCTGCATACCTTACTATGTCTCTATTTGTTCTTTCTCTCTCTCTCTCTCTCTCTCTCTCTCTCTCTCTCTCTCTTAAACCTGAATATACTTTGATATTATTCCCATTTTCCTTCTTTCTTTCTCTCCACCTATCTCTGTCTGTCTGTCTGTCTGTCTGTCTGTCTGTCTGTCTGTCTGTCTGTCTGTCTGTCTGTCTGTCTGTCTGTCTCTTTTTAATTTCGTTTGTTACGTGATGCAAATACATCTTCGCCTTTCTATAAATTATACCTAAATGCGCTCGTTTATGCAGTTCTCAAATAAAAGTTGTAGAGTGAAAAAAAAAAGTAATGGCATAGAAGTCGTGTGAAGATAATTTGTTATAACTACCTATACTAACGCATCAAGATACGTCCGGGCCATGTGTCAAACTGATCAATAGTGTACGGTGTATTGTTTTGTAAACTAGAAAATTGAAATTCTGAACTTTGGCTGATTATTCACGTGTGTTCGAAAATTGGCTAATCGAATTGAAATCCTTCTTTTGATGATAGATAGAAAAAAATGACAAACAGACGCGCTCTGTACTGGCTTAACGTCAGAGAGCGTGACCATCACGTGTCATTTAACCCGAAAGCTATTCAGCCAAAGGAAGAGAGAGTATCAATAAGACGAAAATACAGTAAAGTTTATGGCAGAACAAAAACCATCCTATATAAATTATCGCTTACAAACATACATGTTTATTGGACATTCACGTATAGAGGCCCACTGAACTAAATGATGCATATTATTGTTTCAAGGCTGAGCAAACTAAAATATAAGATAAAACACATAAACAAAACTTAAACATTATGTGAAAATCATTAATTTTGTCACATATTATTGACAGACATTACACAAAACGTTTGTTTGCCGATTATCAAAACATAGTTATTATATCAATGAACAGATACCATAAACTACTACATAAACAAACATAGAAAATCAGATATTATAAAATACTGTATAAACAAACATACAATATCAGATATCATAAACTACTGTATTAACAGCCATACAATATCGGATATCATAAAAAACTGCATAAACAAACATACAATATCGGATATCGCATAATACTGCATAAACAAACATACAATATCGGATATTATAAAATACTGTATAAACAAACATACAATATCAGATATCATAAAAGACTACATAAGCAAACATAGAATTTCGGATATTATAAAAGACTGCATAAACAAACATAGAATTTCGGATATTGTAAAATACTGCATAAACAATCATACAATGTCAGATATAATAACATACTGCATAAACAAACATACACTATCAGATATCATAAAATACTACATAAACAAACACAGAATGTCGAATTCCATAAAGGACAATACACATATGTATCAGATATAATGAAATATGTATGACAGCGACAACTTTGAACAAATGTACATTAGCATTTTCTTTAGCAACATTAAACAAACGTGCATTATCAGATAAGACAAAAGCAGCATGCAACATCCGATGTTAACAAATTAAAACGAAACAAATTATTCACAAATAATAGACAGCTTGATAGTCAAAGGCGATAAAAAATAATAAAAAAAGTTAGTGCAAATACTTTTTGCATATAATATGCTATAATTTTTATTGTTATTAGTAGTATTAATGTTATTATATTTTCATTGTTGAGACTGACATTTTTCTTTCATATCTCTACATGTAGCGCATTGTTTGAAAACTAGCTGTGTAAGTCGTGATGATTTCTTAAACTTCTTATCTTTCCCGTTTAACGTACTCATACATACATGTGCACAATCAATCACAACGTCATAGTAACGCTTGCTATATATATTGATTGATGGGCGGGGTAATGAGGCAAATAAACATGACACAGTCGATTATGCAAACACTTAAGTGTTTATAAAGCCATGTGTTTTATTAGATGTACCTGCGCTAGTTGCATTTTACCACAATCGGAGCGTTATGCACACATATGTATTAGTAGTTATGTATGTTTATCACAGGAGTTTCTTATATTACAACTGATTGCTTCTTGCAGTTACATAGTTACATTTCACAAAGTATGTTTCCTATAGTGTTAAAGCAATCTGGCAATACAATAACTGTATAAGTATATAGTTAATGATTATTTTTCATGCATTTTATGTTATTTTTATGATTTCTTTAATTTTCCTAACATTTCTTAAATAATATATTGTTTTTATTTCAACTTTGACGCTAACATTTCTTAAATAATATATTGTTTTTATTTCAACTTTGACGTTCATGATTTGTTTAATGCAGTCTTTATGAAAACAAAATATAAAATAATAAAAACAATACAGTATCATTTGAGATTTTAAGTCAGGAACTTACTTCAACTCTCCCAATTTGATCCGTTAAATAGCAACTGTTACAAGCACGCTGACTGGTCAGTTGTTTCGGGAAAAGTTTAAATGACGTCATAGTTTAGTAAGCGTTGAATTGCTATGAATTGTGGGACAGGCATGGCATTCCCTGATTTTTTTCATTGGGATCAATACACAACATTCGGGATATATGAGGTACTGGGATAGACTAGGAGCTAGCCATTAGTCATCCCTCTGAAAACCGTTTTTCGTTCTTCTAAATTAGAACTGCTTGTTTTATTACATGACAACTGAACTAGTATCATTAAACTAAGACAATGTGATATCTTTATTGTTGTGGACATTCAAACTGTACGTCGTTAAATATTTGTTAATGTATATGTTTCATAAACGTCATCGTATATTTATCCTAGTTACTTAAGAGTGAGATAAGTGGTAGAACATCGGATCAAGAACTATAGGATTATGGAATTGGTTCCCTGTCATGACCCTTTGTGGTGTACTTTAACAAGATACCTTATCCACATAAGCTTGGAACAAGTGTAATCCAGGAACCTCGAGCATGATAAATATTTTAATTAAATGTAAATGAGTTAATACAAAGTCTAATCAGTCGGTTTGATATTTTATTTTCTTCACAACTTACAGATTTTACAAAAAAGCGTAGTAAGTAATATACAAAATTGCATAGCTTAGACATGTTTGAGGTGCAAATCTAGCATCTGTTGTTTCGATTGTTTTAAAATTTAATTAATGAAATATTATTTGTAAAAATATGATAGACTGCAGTTGTGATAGCCACTATAGTACTATCTGTTAAATAATCCCCTGGAAGTCTGGAACTCCAAGAAGGAAATAGCTTTAAAATGATATTCAAATATGCAAAAGTTAATGCAAAAGTATCCCATTTGTTTGAATATCATTAAGGCACATATTTTGATCCATATGTTGTATTGAAAAAAAAGTGATATACCAGTACTCTTAGATACTGGTGCAAAATAACTATATGAGCTTATCGAAATATGTGTCCAATCCTTGATAGGGATAACTCTTCAAGTGTAACAGCCGTATTTACATAAATAATGTTTCTCAGCATGCTGTACAATTGGAGTTAACTACTTTTACTGCCCTTAAAATAGATTTTTTAAACTTACATGACCAACATTGGCCATAGTATACAAATGACATCACCGCCACAACAGCATAAAACTTTATAGCAGTCTAAAGCTAGTTTTAGAACTTGAAATAGGAAAGAGAGTTTCACGTTTAATGTTTTTAAATCGATTATCGAAGATCACAAACAAACCTCTTATCTGAAAAAAAAAGAGAACTCGTTTACTGGCGTTGGCTCAGTTAACGTTTCTGTATTACTGTTCAATGCGACTTCGAGTGTGACTTGGATTTGTTTATGTGTCATTGCACCGTCTACCTGTAGTACAATCACGTTTCCAGTCTGTATTATATTTGCTACCCGACATTACTTGATATGAGTGGTCGGTCCCAGTTTGTATATATGGTGACACAACTTGCACTTGATCTTATCAAGAATGAGTCATTACCTATCCGGCACAATCAGCAAGCTTTGTAACATGCAGCTTAAATTTCATTCACTATTTGTAATCACTAGATTGTGCACAATCAATATCGTTATGTTTTTATTCGTTGTGTTTTTTTTTTCTATCTCAGTCCAACAACGGGGTGACTGTGTCTTAATGAGAGCGTCTGTGTTAATGGATGACGTAAAACATTTCGACAGAATTTTGTAAAATAGTAAATGTCGATTTGCAAATAAACGTGTCAATATATGCTATTCATATCAGTCCGTCTTACATTTTGCTGAGGCACTTCAAGGGTACCAGTTGATATGATTGAAAATGAATCCTTAAAATGAAAACAATTTGTTGATACGTTATCTCTATAAATTCAAATTTGCTCTATCACTACCGCCTTCTCCGCGCACCACCACCACCACAAAAAATCTTTATTTAGATTAAAACAACAAAACCCTTATATTTAATGTTTCAGTAATGTTTGCAAACCCCCTAATTTTCATACACACATCACGTATATATATAATAGGCAGCTGGTATTTTGCATGATAGTACTGATGACATCACCATGTACAACAGAAACAACGGAAATGGTTGTGTGTGAATCAAAACGTTTAACTATTATAAAATAACGCATCATTTGTTCTCCCACATTCATACACCGACGTTACTAACGCTGAACCCTCGATTCGGGAGAAGCAAACCTACGTATTTATGTCTGACTAATATATAAAACAGCCGAACTAATATTTTCGGCAACTTTAGCCATAGCCATTGAGTGTGAGCTATGAATGCACAGTTTTTGATTGGTTTACTAAACACAACGTCATTTCCTGTTTGAATCATTATCATTCTTAAACAATACCCTTAATACATACGTCAAATGAAAACAAAAACATTGTGCTATTGTATGCCATTTTCCTAAGTACACTGTACATATCAAGCATCATTTGCGTAGAAAATGACATGTAATTGACAGTGGCAGATCCAGGATTTTTTATTGGGATTAGTGCGTGATGTTAGAGGGTTCTTAAGGCACCCCCTCCCTCACACTTATCTATGAAATTTTGAAAGCAAGACGCACAATTGTTCAATCTGACTATATTTGAGATATTTGTTTATTTTATTAAAGCGGCACATTGGGTAAACTTGCAATATCATTCAAAGGAGCGCACAAGGAGAAAAATGCGTGTTAGAAATATTTACTGTCTCACAGTCACCGCTTGAATAGCGCAAATCGTCTTACGTGCATATGCACACATCAGTGTTATACATTTGCTTTGCGAGCGGTACAATCCGGGGATATTCCCCAAAACGGCATTGAAATATCTTTTAAGTCACTAAGGTATACTTCTCAGGTTTTAAGGGAGATCCGCCATGGATTCAACATTTTAACATTTGAGATTCTGTCACAAAAGCTAACGCAATCATATTTATTCTGATTTAATTCCGATTATGAAACTTATATTTATTTTATATATTACAGAAGACGATGTACAGTTGGGCTGTAAGGAACTCAGAGCAAAACGATTCATCTCAGATGGGTTCTGCACGTCATTAAAACCAATTAAGGAGGTAGTCTGTGCTGGACATTGTATGCCATTAAAAGAACAAAATCTTCCGTGGTGGGCCGAATTTACAAAAATATGGGCCAAGCCAAAATTCAGGGAATGGAGATGTGTTGAAGCAATTGTGAAGTTAAAGAAAGTGCAATTAATGTGTGAAAATGGTGAAACAAGAACCTATAAAATTAAAATTGTTAAATCATGTAGATGTAAAAGTTATGAAAGGGAGCCTAATAGAACTACCAATAAACGTGGGAAAAGACAAAATAAAGACTCCAAAAGACCAATAAAAAAGAAAGAGAGAGAGAGACGACGAAAAGAAAGGAAAGAACAAAGACAAAAACGCTTAAGAAGATTAAACAGAAATGGAAGTGATACACAACGCCAAAGTCGGCGAAAAAAACGGACACATAATAATGAAAGATCATACGGTAAAACTAGACGTAGACAAATACTTAGACTAAGTAATAATTCTACAATAGACGCTACCAAAGAAAGCGCTGCAGGTTCTGTGGTTTAGAGATATGACAACTTGTTTATGGACAGGTGCTAAAGAGCACCAAGCACACACTGTGAAGTACGTTTCATCACATGGAGATATTTCAATAGGGTCATTACATAACACAGTGTGATGACCTACGCCAAGCATGTTTAAAATGTTTACAACGGGTGGACGCGAGGCTAGAGAGCTAGTTCGGTATGATACAACTATTTCAAGAGTGTCAAACACATTAAATTCACATGCCATGCTTTCTATACTTTCATTTCTGTTTATGCATTGGCTAATGTGAAGTCTGCCTATTGTGTGAGACGCTTAAGCGGCACATGTGGCTAGTTAAGGACTCGTAACCGACATTCCGCATGGATATACCTATTATGTGATACATGGGATTATACAGTTATATATGCTGTAATGACGGTTGGTCTGATGTGTATATACACTCCACTCATGCATGCAAACGAGTTTTGATGAATGCTAAGCAATGCTTGTGAATAACATTAAAATAATTGTTTAAACTTGAAAACATTGTGCATCTAAAGTGTTATATGTCTATTACCAAGTGCAAACGGATTTCCAATACTATCATAAAAGCGTGAAACGTGGTTTAGGAAACAATTTACCATCATTAATAGTTTGATATATCTACAAATGTATTCATCTAAATATATTATATCGACAATGTCTTATAACTGGTCTAAAAATAATCAGTCACAGAAATACTTGCAAAAATATACAATGGAAATATATTTCTCGTCCTGCAATAACAAAGTTAATCTGCAAAAATCTATCTAGAAAGACACACAAGTCGGATCATAGAGTGTACTATTCATTTACTCCTAAATATTAATATTTCAAGAATTACAACAACAATCTTATATCTTTAAATAACTACTGTAACATAATTTCATCTCACTTCAACCAAAGGCTTTATACGAGCTGTACGATTTCCCTGTGTCAGTCTTTCGTCTGTTCGTATTATTCTTTAAAGCCTGACCAAAGATACACAGTCATTGCATATACATTTACGATGTCTAAGTAAACACAACAGTGAGCAGGTGTCACTCTGGTATTTTTCAATGTTCATGTAAGAAGGAACTATGGTAACTATACATCTGGAACATTGACACTTACACAGTCTCCTATACCGTCAAGTTCACTATGGTAACTATACATCTGGAACATTGACACTTACACAGTCTCCTATACCGTCAAGTTCGCTATGGTAACTGTACATCTGGAGCATTGATACTTACCCAGTCTCCTATACCATCAATGTTCACGTAAGAAGGAACTATGGTAACTATACATCTGGAACATTGACACTTACACAGTCTCCTATATCATCAATGTTCACGTAATAAGGAACTATGGTAACTATACATCTGGAACATTGACACTTACACAGTCTCCTATACCATCAATGTTCACGTAAGAAGGAACTATGGTAACTATACATCTGGAACATTGACACTTACACAGTCTCCTATACCATCAATGTTCACGTAAGAAGAAACTATGGTAACTATACATCTGGAACATTGACACTTACACAGTCTCCTATACCATCAATGTTCACGTAAGAAGGAACTATGGTAACTATACATCTGGAACATTGATACTTACACAGTCTCCTATACCATCAATGTTCACGTAAGAAGGAACTATGGTAACTATACATCTGGAACATTGATACTTACACAGTCTCCTATACCATCAACGTTCACGTAAGAAGAAACTATGGTAACTATACATCTGGAACATTGACACTTACACAGTCTCCTATACCATCAACGTTCACGTAAGAAGGAACTATGGTAACTATACATCTGGAACATTGACACTTACACAGTCTCCTATACCATCAACGTTCACGTAAGAAGGAACTATGGTAACTATACATCTGGAACATTGACACTTACACAGTCTCCTATACGGACTTCATAATGCAAGTAACAACCCATTAAACTGTCACCATGTGCTTAATTTGTTTTGATATAACAATTAGTACCCATTTCTTGTCAAGAAGGGAAATTGATGCTTTACTGCAGTAGCCGAAATACATAAGACATGATTAAACGTGTCAGAGGTCAAACATTTATATCTGAAAATAAAAAAATCCAAGCATATATTTGTATCATTTGGTTTTGTCATCGTTATCAATTCGCACCACTTTGATTCATGCAGCGTAACCTTGATTTGCTATTCATTACTTTTGTAAGAAGTTTCTACTTATACTTATTTATGTTAAACATAACAGTCCTTTTTGTGTTCTCAATCCCATATGAGACATGGCTGTTTGTCAAATGAGCGAGTGCATAGTTAGTTGATACTTTTAAACAAGTTATTAAAAATGTCCAAATAGAAGACGTAGCTTTAACCTGGTAGACAGCACAACATCATGCACATGATCAAGTGGCATCATAAACACCAGAAGCCATATATAAAACGGAATAAATGACAACACGGGTCACTACCTTTGCCAGTAGCAAACCCGCACCAAGAGACTGTAAACAGTTTTTTACAGAGGCGCCAACCTGACTTTCACCCCTGTCAACAAACTCTGCTACGTCTTTTATGTTTCACTTTTCTTTTAAATTTCAAAGGAACATTTTTTTAGTTTTGAAGATATGGATCTATCTATCTTCTATATTTATATGTCCCTACCTCCAGTCGATACCAGCCGATACCCATATTCCAGATTTGGAATTTGACCAATAATAGATATGTTAGCAGATTTACACCTATGGTCATATAATGTATGGTTGACGTCAATTTTCTTACTTTTAACTTACGCAATTGTTTACCTATATCATTATTAGTATTGCTGTTACTGTTTTGAAGGTCCTATAATTTCATTAAATGTATATATAGTTTGCATTTAAGTTTTGGTCACATTACATGTCAGTTTTCATCTTCATGAACGATATCCAAATATTCACTATTCGGTGCTACTGTTCTCACTATCTTACAGCTCCCATTAATGCACGCTTCAATGTGTGTGCATCAAACATTTATTTATGGAACTACTTTTTCATACTTGAGCCCACGAAGCGTTGTCTTATTTTAATCTAAAAGATAACACGTCTCGTGGTATAAATTGGCGAAAGTTACGAGACTTACTTTTTAGCTAGGGCAAAAATCTGGATTCTCATGCTCAAACGCCCCCACCTTCAAATATTAGAAAAAGGTCGATAAGTCGATACGATAACCAAACTAGATTTGAACTCCCTTTCGGTAATATGATAAAAGTTGTGACAACGCACAATTAAGAATAATTTGTGTGTTTATTTTTGCTGTACCAGTTTGTTAACACTGCGTACTTTCTTAGCAGACTGTAGAAACGGTCATAACCATTCCCGTTTGAGACCGTTACATAGCAGTGACATACAAGCATGCTGATTGGTCAGTTTATCAACGGATGTTAAATTACGTCACAGTTTAGTGGACGCATAATTGTTGGAATACTAGGGAATTCATTTCTTTTACATAAGGATAAAAATACATGAACCGTAAGATGTCATGTAAAGGCATAGACTGGCTTTCAAACTGCTCTTGTCAACCAATGAAGGTTTCAAGATGCAAACGCATTCCAGAAGATCCAAACAAACTTGAAAAAGGAAATTGCTAAGCTCTCAAATATCTTTTTATATATTTCATTCGACATCATTGATAAACGTTGTACATATGTACTGTGTTCTGTCATAATTACACGACTCATTACGCTTGTCATGGTTTGAAACACGTTAAAATAAATAAACTTGTGTAATTATACCATTATTTGTTTTATCTTAGTGTAAATGTAGTACATGTATGTATAAGTCATTCTTTGCAGGAAATAATTTGCTTCTAAAAGGTCATTTAATTAATTAAGGTAATTATTTATTTTCTATTTACTGTTTTTTTGTTGTATTTGTGAGCGCCAGTAGACACATTCAATATATTTTGCGTGAAGTCTGTACGTAATAAATGTTTGATAGTTTTATCATTTAATCGTTAGCTTATTTATGAAATAAGCATTGTTATTTAACAGTTTTAATGAATGTGCATCTAAAACATAGGGACACGGAGGTCCCCATCCTTTGATTATAAACAATCTTATACTATCAGGCAATACCAATATATGAAGCAGAGATTGATGTTAGTTAGGTGAAAGCCCTCCATTAATTTTGTTCTTTGTTCTATAGTAAATAAAAATGTTGCTTGTAATTTATAGAGAGACCACTCAAATGAATGAATTGAAACTTACTTGTTATTGTCTGTCAATCTCTCAACTAACAAAATATGATGTCAGAGAAAAAGTCGGGTCATATGTGAGATTTTTTTCTTTACACTCCAGACAAAATGAAAATAGATGTCAGAAATTATGCATTCATACCCCAAGTTCCAAGCATCAATTTTTTTCTGAATCCTGATAATGCTTTAAACATGTTCAGAATACGACCATTATTCCATTCAAATAAAAATGAACATTTAAATAAGGAAAATACATCTTTGAAGAAGAGGAAGAAAAAAGGATTATTTACAACCGCCATTTTGTGTTTACACGCGGAATAATTTCCTGTTTCAAATAGTGGCACTATGTCTATATAGAAAATTCGTATTCATTAAAATATAGTAACATACATAAGCCTGCATTCACACATCCGTTTTTAAAATGATTCTCTTCGTGTTCTTAAGTTTTTCTAAGAAAATTATTCCAAAATGTATTAAAACTGATAAATAAAGTTTTCAATAATTTGGAATCAAACAGAACAATGTCTTACCCATGTACATCCCAACACTGTACGTGTTTTCACGAACAAAGACTAAGAATTTCTGAATCTATAAATACATTTATTATTACATGCCTATTTTGGTTTAGTATGTTGGATGTTTGATTATTGCTCTTGGACCAATCCTAATCATTTTTTTTTAAAATAGGTCAACAATAGAAATATGATCTAGTCAATGGCGCCGACACAAAGTTACAATATAAGATAGAACTAAGATGCTTGACTAAGAAAATGGATGTATTATATTTAATTATCTTAACTCTGGTTTAAGTCTTTTTAAAGCAGGGTCCAATTAGCACAGTCGGTAGCGCGCCTGACTATCAATCTAGGAATCGTGAGTTAGAATCCCCGCCCGGGCACAGTCTCAGTGCTGATTGATATACGACATTGCGTCTCATTATAATTCGTCACTCACCGTCGATTCAAGTGAGAAAGATATCAGTTACTTTCGGAGATGTGATGTGATCGAGCGCTGGTTAACCTTCGAGGATCCCAGGAAGAGTAGTTAGGTTAACAGATCTTCTGATAGCCCTCGATGGCATAAAATATTCAATAAAACAACAAAGTTTTTTTAATTACAATACGTCAAATCTTGTCATTAAAAAACAACGCAATTAATAATATAATCTTTACACTAAATCGTTGATTGGTCGAAATGAATTTTTTCTCAGCACGTGATTACACAATAAATATATATGTATTCAGTTGATTAAAAAGTTAGACTTTCTATTTTGATATAGTGATGATTGATAAATACCGAGTAAAAAAAAATCATTACATATTTTGGGTATGTATATGGGCAAATGCAAGAATTGTATTTGATTTTTTTATATTTCTGTTCTCGTTATAATATTTCCCTATCATCTCGAGTTTTGTTATGTTTTACGTTTTTGCTCATGTGATACTATCAGGGCCATACATTTATTTTGTGAATTGTATTTAATTTGTAAATAATCATAAAGATAAAATAAAATGTTATGTGTTAATACTTTCATTTTGTTGTTTTATATACACCTTAATACACACAGAGGATATTTAATGTATTAATACATAAAAACAAGAATAAATAAAAGGAGATCACTTCGAAGCACAGAGCATAAACAAAAAAAAGAAAGTAGCACACTCGTTGTTTTAAGTCTGTTCATTGAAGGGGAATGCTATGTGTAAAACCCTTCACACTTTGATGGTATCTCTCATATAAAGTTGTTGGCTTTTGTTTTGTTGTTTTAACGGGGTTTAACGCCATTTTCAACACATTTCTGGTTATATATGGTATATCCAGTTTGATTGGTAGAGGAAGACCCCAGAATGAATCTGAATAGAACCACCGTCCTTCCGCAAGTAACTGGCACACTTTCTCACATTAGGTTTGTGGTGGAGCGGGACTCGAACCATAGCGATGAGAGGTAAGTGATCTTGAGACGGCGCCTTAGACCACTCGGCCATATAATTTAAAAGTTATAGTATGTAATGCTATTGTGATTATATGTATGGATTAATTAGTATGCATGTCTGTGTGTTTAAAAATGAGTTAAACGACATTTTCAACACTAGGTTATACTGTACATGGATCAGTTTTATTGGTATAGAAAGAGCCTCATATGCATCAACATTAAGTTTAATAAAACCATCATCCTTCCTCTAACACATGGCTAATTTCTAACATAGAACCATTGACCATAGTTAAAGTGGAACCCACGACCTTAGCTGTGCAAAATAAGTGATTTTGCGACAGCGTCTAAGAAGTAGGAACTGGGGTGACTGGTTTAAAGAGAATTAGACTGTCATATACTCATACAAGTTAATATCTGAATATTGTATATACATTCCAGTTTTAAAAATGCGAGATAAGAGATAGGTAAAAGCGAACGAGGCATGCACGTATTCAGACAGTTTCATAGGCACATTTCAATTTCATGCCGAAGTGCAGATTCTGCATTTAGGCACTTTTATTAGACATGCATCTTTACCACCATTATGTATGATGTGCACTTGATCCTATTACCGACTTTAAATTGATCATATATTTTTAAAGAGAAAAGGGTACTAATTAGAAAGCCAACTGTTATAAAAAGGAAGTCTGTGTATTACTGAGTGCATGACATACATGTTTAAAGTGGTCGTGTTTCCTTTTAGCCATTAACCAACCGTACATCTGCATCAAAGTGACAGGATGTATCTGCCGTGTACAGGTGTGTGTGGGCTTATTGAAACTGATTTTAAGTAATGAAGAACTAATTTCACACAACAGAAATTCTAATTCAGACCCCCATTATGCAATGGTATTGTATTGTCAGAAATCTATCTCTCACATCTCGATTTCAAATAATGCACACATAATGTTGCATGTCCCCGACTCATATCCATTAACCCAACATAGAGTTCTGGTTCAGCACCAATTATCTTACATGACACACCTGCATCGAAAATTTAAATTTAAATTTAGCAATTTAAATATTAAAACGACTGTACAACCTTTGCACTACAACCGCAATTGTCCTTTGAAGCCATAATGGCATAATGCAGTTTCCAGATGTTGAAAGCATCAAAGAGGCCCATGCTATATCTAATAACATCTATAATGAAATCTGATTAGATGAACAGATGCATTAGGTGTTTCATATGTTCAAAATAACCCACAGACAATGTTTTATGAAATTCAAACTGTTAAAAATAGCTAATAAGCATTAATCCAAAATAAACCAGAGAAATACAAATAGATGCCAACTATAGAGAATGTGAGAAGTGTGTCTACGGGACTGTAAGATTAGCGATAAACACAAGGTTGCATGAATTGACGTTGTGACCCAAAACAGTACGTGTTTACAACCATACAATGCTATTTATGAGCGACAAGCCATCTTACCAAATAGGAAGGGTATCAAATATTTACTAACCATCTGGCAAATAGTAATGTTTATTGTCAGATCGCGTGACTCCGCTCGTATATCTTTAATTGAGCTTACAATCTAACCTTCTTTGGTCTATTTTGTAAACAATACCTTGTCTGCACGTGCTCGGATGTATTAATGGTATCAAATCGTTAGATTAGATGCCCTTAATTAAAAAAATCTAATGATCCGTTGCTAATTAATATCAAATATTATTTTTTGTTGATATTCAGATCTAAAGATATCTTGCTATAAGAACACTTGCCAATTTGAAATACCTATAAAAAATGATAAGAAATATACTCGTCCCACAGTTTATCCTCAAAGGCGAGGTTCAGGGTTGTATTCCCCGTCAAACAAAGGCATGTCAAATAATTATCAATGGAACATCAACAATTTTAAATTCCGCTGTTCGTCTAAATGAAAAGGCTATTTAACTATGAAAGCAGTAAAATTAAGATATTGTGTTAATACGGACATTAAAAATTAAAAAAATATAAAGATGTACATGTGACCATATTTTCACGCCAATTTGCAATGTATATGTATATCTCTAAGCCTAGTTCGTTATAATGGTATGAATTAGTTAATATCGACTTATTCTGGAAACAATTAAAATAGATCAGACTTTATAGACCCAGTTTTTATAATTGTGAGTTTTGTCAATTTCTCCTCTTTGACTATGTATTATTATTGACCGTAATATGCTGTTATCTTGCTTAACACCATTAAATTAAATGAAGTATTTAACAATTAGCGACTACATGAAGGGTTTGGCCGCTACATGGAGGGTGTGGCCGCTACATGGAGGGTTTGGCCGCTACATGGAGGGTGTGGCCACTACATGGAGGGTTTGGCTGCTACATGGAGGGTGTGGCCTAGTGAGAGTATCGGTCCCTTAACGATCAGGACATGTGCTGTATCTTTGAGATCGGACTTCAGCACCCATAACGAATATGTCGAGAGGTGAATTCGAAAAAGGTCTAAGTGCATATAAATAAAGAAGCACTTAGATCTTTTTTCGCATTCTCCATTCGATGTGCTGTATTTTTCAGGTCAAACTCTCAGCACCCACAAAGAATATGTGCTGTATGTTTAGATCATATTCTCAACACCCACCAGGGAAATGCGATGTGTGTTTGAGATTGGATAATCAACACCAACCAGGAACACGTGTTTTATCTTTGAGCATAACGATTTATTAATGGTGTTCACATAAAAGACATTGAATAATAATTGTTAAATTGTAATAATTATTTTCCCAGGTCACTATAAAAACAATAGTTAAAATTAAACCACAACATTAAATCTAGCCGAGTCCCTTTTAAAGTATATAATAAAAGATGCTAACAATACATGTAAATATACGTTTCTACTATACCAAAGCGCATTATAACGAAACTGTATTCATCTGCTGAAGACAATAGTCAGAAGGGATTGAATTTGTGATGACATATTACAACATAATATGCTATATGCTAATGCAATAGTTAAAAAAGATGAAGGTACAGTCAAACCTGTCTAAAACAGCCAGTCATGAGAAGGAGTAAAAGTGGCATTTTAAAACAGATTGTTGCTTAGTACAGGTTATTTTACTCTGAAAACATAGAAATGGGAACTAGAAAATGAGATTGCTTAAGACAGATGGCTGCTTTACAGAGGAGGTGATGGGTGACACAGGCTTGGCTGTATAATTAAACCATAAGGTTCCACGATACATTGGGTATCACAAGCTTATGAATCAGTTTCAGCAGGAACCCCCAATCCTATATAAACAATTCACATTGTCGTATACCATAACCGCCGAATTAACATATTTAGTTTAAAACCTAACCGATATCCAAGCAGATATCGTTGATTTTGTATTAGTTAAATTTGTTAAAACACAGTTAATGTTGGCGTTAATCAAATTTCATCATTTGCCTAAATACCATGGGCGCCTCATTCATGTATGCGTATCATTGAATGGATCATTTGCATATTTACTCACAGAATGATGCAATGGCCAGTGGTTGATCAGACATAAGTATTGGTTTTAGTAAGTGGGAATTTAACAAAATAAAACATAAATATATAAAAGAAAAATTAAAACTTCTCTTCACAAACTCTTATTGTATTCACAATACACATGCTTAGTTTATTTAAACAATTACATATATAAGTAGGTTCATTATAAGACTCGAACACTAAAATAATTATACAATACGAATATTAGCAAAACTGATGTATATCGAAGAAAAAGAAGCATACAATCTTTATCAAACAAACATATCATATGAATAGAATTCTTCTTTTTAGAGCATTTTCTACCTCGACAAAACAAACGGACAACAAAAAAAAATAAAAAAAAAAAATAAATAAAATACACAATAATGATATTACGTCTATTCCCTATGGATATACTACAAATGAAATGAACACAAAGTTCATATCTATTAAACCACCTGAAACAATCGATTTATTAATCTTGAACATATGTCTGACAAGACAGTGTCAGCATACATGGTGTTAAAATCTCCAATAAAAACTAACCGGAATGTGACGTTTACGACGTTCACCCTATCACTGGTACAGAAATAAAAACAATTCAACCACCATTGGGAACTTGCTGACTCTGGTGGGGAAGGTCAGCAGGTGCAGACTACAGTGTAAACATTAAACTTAATAATGCAATTTGTTAATTTGAAAATATAAACTGGAAAATTCAGATAATTACTGTTTAATAAGTCCGGAATAAACTTGTTTTGTATTTTCAATTACCATTTTGTTGCATTTTAAATTGATTACACTTTTAAGCGATAAAATGGGGGCATATTTTGTTAATAAAGTATTGTTTTCGTTTGAATTGACGCCATAAAACCCATAGCTTCTAAGACCTTGTTTATCACGATAAGCTGAAGGACAATTATAAAGAAACTAAACTCAACTTAACATTGATTGAAAAAGATTTTAAAAAAGTTAGTACATTATACAATATGGTAATCATGTATTCAAATCATTGTTAAGAAGCGAAGAGGCGCCTATCGTATTTAACGCTATGAAAATGTAATATATAGCATGTTTGATTCTATTGGTTATATTCATTATGTTATATTCAACCATTGGTTGGCAGTTCTGATGGATACTTTCTTCCTAAGGATAATTGTTGTGACGGGAACGAGGCTCTGCTGAGTTGCCACGAAAATAGTTAAAAAGGCAATGAATGGATCATAGTTGCATGTCCAGCATATAAAATAATTACATTGACGTTATTCAATTTTAATTGATATCGTTAATCATGATCGTTAACTTCTAAGTGTCAGTTGATTTTCGTCAAAAAATATTGTATACTGTATAACATGTACGTGTTGCAAGTGACACATTTGTCTAAGTCATGTAAATAAACAACAGTGTAAGTGAGGACGTTGTAAAAAGGCAGGTTAATATACGACAGTGTAAGTGAGAATTTTAACTTAGACCTGGAAGTAAACGACGGTGTAAATGAGACATTTGACTAAGACATGTAAGTAAACGAAGATTCAGTGGGAAAGTTGTCAAAGATAGTTTAGCTTACGACAGTGAAGGTGGGGACTTTGACTAAGACATAAAATAAACGACAATGTAAGTGAGACATGTAAATAAAACGATAGATTAATTGGATTAAGTTTGCAAAAAAAACAATAATGTAAGTAAGAAAGTTTGACTAAGGCTGGTAAGTACACAGCATGTAACTAAAACGTAAATAATCGACGGTATAAGAAAGAAAAATGACTAAAACATGCAATTATATAACGGTTTAAGTATATGCATATAATTTGACTAAGGCGTGAAAGTAATATAACTATAATTGATAAATGGATGCCTCCGACACCCAGATCGCAATCACCAAAAAAGGGAAATTTCACTAAGGCTGCTCATTAAAGTTACATAGGTATTCATCTCTCCTCACGCCCCCTAACACCAGCCTGAAGAGGATATTCAACTTATGAGAAGCAAAGAACTGTATGTGAGTTATATGGGTCCGAGAATCCAGAAACTATAACATTAGTATATGGGTCCGAGAATCCAGAAACTATAACATTAGTATATGGGTCCTAGTATCCAGAAACTATAACATTAGTATATGGGTCCTAGTATCCAGAAACTATAACATTAGTATATGGGTCCGAGAATCCAGAAACTATAACATTAGTATATGGGTCCGAGCATCCAGAAACTATAACATTAGTATATGGGTCCGAGAATCCAGAAACTATAACATTAGTATATGGGTCCGAGAATCCAGAAACTATGACATTAGTATATGGGTCCTAGTATCCAGAAACTATAACATTAGTATATGGGTCCGAGAATCCAGAAACTATAACATTAGTATATGGAGTATATGGGTCCGAGAATCCAGAAACTATAACATTAGTATATGGGTCCGAGAATCCAGAAACTATAACATTAGTATATGGGTCCTAGTATCCAGAAACTATAACATTAGTATATGGGTCCGAGAATCCAGAAACTATAACATTAGTATATGGGTCCTAGTATTCAGAAACTATAACATTAGTATATGGGTCCGAGAATCCAGAAACTATAACATTAGTATATGGGTCCGAGAATCCAGAAACTATAACATTAGTATATGGGTCCGAGAATCTAGAAACTATAACATTAGTATATGGGTCCGAGAATCCAGAAACTATAACATAAGTAGGTAAATCCCAATATAATATACGAATGATGGATGTCGGAGACAACGACAGTACAGCTCATATTCAGGTATCCGAGATTGATCATATACATTCTAACCTAGTGTATAATAACATCTTGATATTAAACACCAGCAAAACCATCTCTGCAGTTTTTACATGTAAGCATGACAGCATTAACCCATTAACTGTTATGATTAATCAATTGAAGCATGACTTCTGTTTTTATAATCATGTAATTGTTCATTTCAGTCTAGTGTATACGATGATATTATCTGAAAACAAAGAATTCTTCGGAAATACTGAACATATCCAAAAAGTAGAAACAACACATATTTTGCCATGTACATGCATATGCGAATGTACATTTTCTTAAAAGTTTCTGTACCGTTGTTGTCTTTTTTCTTGTAATTATTAATAATCGTTTTTTTTTAAATTAACGCTCATTAAATCTATCTGTGTGTATCTGTTTCTCTTTCTCTGTCTCTCTGTCTGTTTGTATGTCTGCCTGCCTGTCGTCGTCGTGTTTGTTTGTGTGTCTCTACCTATTTGTCACTTTATGTCTCTCTCATTTTGTTTCTCTTTATCTCGGTCTGTCTGTCTGTCTGTCTGTCTGTCTGTCTGTCTGTCTCTCTCTCTCTCTCTCTCTCTCTCTTCCCATCTTCTCCTTTTCTCTCTGACCTGTTCTCTGTGTCTCTGTGAGTATGTATCTCTTTCTATATCCATCTCTGTGCATCTGTCTGTCTGTTTCTCTCTCTCTCTCTCTCTTTCTCTCTCTCTCTCTCTCTCTCTCTCAAGTCTTTATATTTCATTTAATTTATCAAAAGAAATAAATATTCAGCGACCTTTGTAAACCTAAACGATATTGCCACACATATTCGCTATCAATATCTCTATGTTCATTTCAAACTATGATTTTAATTAAACTCCTCAGCTATCGAGGATGCGGTCTGGTCGTATGTTTCTTGTTTCACTTGCTGAGTCGTTTAAATTAGATAAAAATATATTTGAGCTAGCGATGACAGCAGTTTTATACGTAAAAGTATTCTAGTTGGACATTAGCCATGGCGGGTTGCCATATACGGACAATACTTCGCTGTTCGTGCTCACAATATAGTATTATGACATATTTAAATGCATAGCCACGTGAGATGAATACCCCGTAATTCACGGATTCATTCATATACGTTATCCGCTGAAACGAACACCTGTATTCAATTTATTTTACTCTCGACATAGCATTTCACTATATTTGCTTATCGAAGTATGCATGAAAGCGACGTTGCAATTATCTTAAGAATGAATTCTTTAATTGAAGAGGATAATTTTGCAAAGATGGTTTTGTAATTATTTTTGAAAATATGAAGATTTAAATTTAAATGCGCATATGTTTTAAACAATTGATACGGCTTAATATACTCCAATATGGATTTGCAAAATGTTTTTAATTAGTCCAAATTCATTAGAAGAAATTGCTGTGGTGTTTCTGGGAAAGTATTTCACTGAAATCATAGTATCATTTCAGGAGTTACTGAAAACGTAATACGGTCTATATATTAATTAGCACATTGAATATTATTAAAAAAAACTTTTTTTCAAATGAGGTTTAATACGTTATTTTTTAACATATCTCATGTTATAAAGCATATCCAGTATTTATTGATGAAGGAGGACCTCAGAAATAATATGAGGAAAACCATCGTCAATCAGCAGTAACCAGCCTACTTTCTCACATAATTTTTATTTGAAGCGAGTGGTACTCGAACCTACGACCTTAGCGGTGAGAGGTAAGTGATCCTGAGATGTCGCCTTTACTCCACTCGGTCACCGAGGACCACAATGAAAAAAACATGAACGCAAACATGGCAGTTAACATCGTATACATGAAACTATGAACCGGACAGATTAGCTCAAACGGTTATGCGTTGACTATCAATGCAGGTATCGTGAGTTCGAGTCCCCGCCCGGCAACAGTCTCCGTGATGATTGATAAACGGCATTGTGTCTCATTATCATTCGTCCCTCACCGCTGTTTCAAGTGAGAAAGTTATCAGTTACTTGCGGAGATGGGGTGTGCTCGACTACTAGTAAACCTTTCAGGATCCCAGGAAACAGTGGTTAGATTAACTGATCGTCTGTTAGCCCTCGATAGCATAAAATGACGCTAAATATTTAATCAATTAATCGATCAATCAATGAAACTATAGACATGTTACTGAAACTGAACCAGGATATGAATAACATAAATTGAGCAACATAGTTCATTCATGTATGCTACTATATTACTACTGGAGCGTGTGAACCAGTGGTGCACCATTGAATCACGGCCATGTGCGATGTCTTTGAGCGAAACACTTTTCCGCAGATGGTTAGTACAGGTTTTGCCCAGGAAGACTTCGAGCGTGACTTGTATAAGTTGTTATACCTTGTTGAACAATCGAAGTCAAATAAATAAGTCTAAACTAACTTCTTTTATACGAGAAGCACGAATACATAATTGAAACTGAACGACACATATATGTAAACGATGATCAAAAGAAATAGGCTGAAAATCCAAAAAACGAAAATCACGAGCAAGCACATACATGAGAACGTTAATGATAAATACAACAGGAAAAACAGGAACGCTTAAATTAAACTGAACACTTTTGATACACCGTCATGCAATATATATGACAATCCTGGACACAAAAATAACACGGAACAACATAAATATGAAAATTAAGAACGCATTATATAATAAGAACAATTAAAAATTCGAAAATCAACAATATGTAAACGAAATGGAACAAATGTACAAAATCAACAATACAGACAATACTAATAGAAATTCTTCCCCATTTTATAAACATTCCGCATACAAGAAAACATCGTTTGTAGAACAAACCTACGAGTTGCAGTATGCATTTACAGGCATATTTAACTAAACTGTAAACTGTTTATTTATGTAACTGTACACTATAAAAGGTCATATAAATGCACGCTATAAAAGGTCATATAAAAACTAACAATGAATGTTTTAAGCTAAAATCTCTGATCAGATCTTTCTAATCAATTATATTTTGTTTCACAATAATGTGGTCTCTTTCGTAGTGCCCCAAATTCAACTAGTTTTACAAACTATGGACCATTTATAATGATCATGTTCCTATAATGAGATTTTAATGATTTAGTGTAGTTTTTTTTTTATCACAGTTTGTTATTTAGTTTTACATAAGAACACATCTTATCAGAAGAACAAATTAAAATATAACGTTTTATGTATAAGGTAATATGATATATTATTTCCCTTTACTTAAAAGGCGATTACCAGACCAGTTTATCCAAGAATGGAGTATGAGTATACATAATTCACTTAAACTTAATTATTATGTAAAATTAAAAAAAATAATTTTGCTATGAAGACTATTTTGACAAATTTAAAAAAAGATTCTCTACGAAAGAATATACGTGCTTAAGATAAAAATTGAGACCGGACGATAAAATGGTATTGATCGTGCTAATAGGTTATGTAAACTTTGCAACCAGAATGTTTTAGAGTCAGAATATCATTTCTTACTGTATTGTACTAAATGCAACGACGTTCGTAATAAATACCCAGGACGTATGACTTGGCCTACACTCAATAAATTTACAAATATCATGTCGTCTAAGAATGAAAAAATGTTGTTAATAATTTCAATATTTATTCAAGAAGCTCTTTAAGAAAAAATAAAACCTTGGAAATATAATTGTTTTGCAAAAATAATGTACATGTGATGTGTTATTATTTGTGTTATGTTTGTGTTACATGTTTATTACAGTATGTATTGTCTTCACCATATTTCGTGTATTGCGTGTATTGCGTGTTTTACTTCCCTTACTATTTTAAAATGTTGAGAAAATATATTTAAGATTGCCGTATGCCCTTTTGGTCATCATTTACAACGGTATGTTAATTTATAATGCATGTATACCTGTTTGATACAAAGTGTGTTTCATTTTTAACAGTTTATATAATCTGATGTTTTTATTGTTGACAATTATTTGAAAACAACATTTGGACACTTTTATTACCACAGAGACAAGCGCCACACATCTAGGAGTGAATAAGCCATTGATGTGAAACTTGTTAAAGATTTGATTCGTTACAAGCGGACATTTATGTAATAGGTTCACATATGTTTTCAATTAACAACAACGTGAGTGACACTTCTTCAGCCAGAAGTAATGACAATCGTGTTTCTGCATCAACTGAAGATGGGAACACGAAGAAGTGGGTTGACACGTGGTTATAAATGAATCACAATATCTGTTATTGAGGTAAGGAAAAACGCATTAAGATAGTATGAATGAAATAATTCTATAAAATTGTCCGATCTAGCGTATAATGAGCGCGTAAAATGAGAAAGGTGCAGCAAAACAAACACCGGTTTAAATGAAATAAAACCCATTCATTATTTGTCACAAGGACAACATTTATTTACTGATAAGATAAAAAAGCTTGAACATGAACTTCTCTACCTAACTGAACAAACATATTGCTCAGGGTTTTTGCAACGAAGCGAATGAAACTAGCCTAGTTCAGGAATCGTTCGCCGACAACATAGAGGCGATCAAAAGAGATAACTACCTAACAAAAGTTTACTACGTATATACGGATCAATTTTATTTATAGCAAATCATTCATTGTATGCATATATTAAACAACAAAAAGGAAATAATACTACAAATATAAATTGGATAGTTAAGAATACATTTATCTAAATGAGAATATATATTTTTCGATCAAGCGCTCAATTCAAATATAGAGAGAAGTTCACCCGATGAATTTGATTGTCTGGTATATGTGAATCACAAATAAGAGATTGCTTAATGGGGATGACTAACACCCCCCCCCCCCCCCCCCCACCACACACACAAACTCACAAACATTGAATTCGTTTTTCCAAATTGTTAACTTCATTTATTACTGCATTCTCCAAGAGAGTAAGTACACCTTTTGAATCAATTAATTATACTTCTGCAAATAAATTGTTTATTTTCCTCCTCAGTTTGCAAGTCATCTCTGCGGGGGAGACGTCCAGCATGACGGAGCAATTGTTACCCTTAGTGCGGCTTAGGATATACATAAACATTTATACACAGGAGTCAGATATGCCGGATTAAGAACCTTTAACTGTACTAAATTTAATTCAAATACTAGGATTAGCATTTTTTCTGACATTGATCCCCCTAATTATGTGGAATTTTGTCAAATGAGCTTAACTCGCCGTGTTGTAATAGTTCAATGTTGAAGTAATCCCCTGACAATACCGACATTCCAGATTATAATGGTATAAGTAAACACGAAGCGCATTGAAACCACCTAGGAATCTGCAGGAGGGCATACCTTTCTCTTTTTGACCAGTGATGTACAGCAAGACATCTGCGTGTATGTGGACATCCCCCAACACCAACACTTGCTGTTTCGGTGTGTATTATTAGAATTATTTTTATTTAATTTTTGAATCACATTACGGTTTTCCGAGATCCTGCTTCATGGACCATCATATGCGGTAGGTGACGACAGGTGGTTGTACCTGTAATCAGGTTTGAGCTCCCAAATTTCATATTTGCTGCTGACAATTCTTAGTCGGTGTCTTCTCTTGTCACTTTGCCTGTATCCACCCGTTGTACTTATTATGGTGTACTGCTGTGGTTATTGTCCCCTTGGAACGATATGTCTCCTGTTGGAAATATATTTCTTATTGCAATTGATCTTTTTTTATTAACTTCAGCAATTCGGTGTTAAGATCATCTTTAGTTATATTTGAAAACCCGACGAGAACATTTCAATAAGAACTGACATTTATTCATAATTGACCAAAAGTTGTCTAGATGTGTTCATTTCAATCGGCTCCTATTTATACTCGTTATGCGAAGCCTTTGCTGTATGGATATCTCAATACTTTACTATTGCGTTTATTTTCACATCAGCCACTGACTAACTTTTATGATTCAGTAATGTAACCGTCAGAAACATCACTCTTCCATAAGCTTTAGGGTGGGACGATGTCTCTTATTCCTTATTATCAGTATATGTTCGGACAATTAAACGGCGGATGACTTTGATTGGTTAAATAACTGTCAAAATATGATCATACTAACATATTTATTCGGGATTATTTTCTGTTATAAAATATAATTGTTCTGTACTTATTCATGTTTTATGTTGATTAATGTATGACTAGCAGTGTTGACGGGATTATTATCAAAATCCGATTTGTATAAACAAATATATATTAGACATGAAATGAGCCTTGCGTAGGATGCAAAGGTCTAATTTATGTCGTTGTAATGTATTCGACATATTGATAGTTAGCAAAATGAACAACATTAAGAGAAGACCATTTAAGTATTTAATGTAGTATATACAAATAAATATAATTAATATTTAAATCATATTTAACTGAACAAACTGATTGCATTTTCATTTTGCATTTCCCACGGCGACATCTGTTACATTGTGTGTTTGCCTTAAACTACCCTATCACCGTATACTTTCGGCACGGTACATAATTAATAGAAAAACAAGAATCACTGTTGAGAAATACGAGATGCAAATATAAAATGAAAACCATCTAGTAGGCTTTCAGTTCCATAATTTTGTTTCTGTAATTAAAAAAAAAATAAATACTGTAAGTTATTCAAAAAGTAACCCTGTTCGTAGGTTTGTAATTAAGAAATGCTAAATATATTTCAAATTTATCATTTTTTATTAGTATGATAGATAACATTTCATGAAAAATATCAAACTTTGCAATTTTGTTTTACTCATATTTTCAAGACTATCATTTGGAAAGTAATATCATCATATGTCTGATACAATAAGTTCGGCATATCTATGAGAAAACACAAATGTAAGACGTTAACACTAAACATTATTATAATGGATGTCCTTATATATAGAGACAATGCCATTTCTTAATTTATATTTATCACTTACTTAGAAATTAATTCCAATAGCTTTAATTTCTATATTTAACATAAGCGCTAACACTAATCGGTGGATTTAAGGGAGATTAACATTGACTTTGCCTGACACACTGTTATGTTTAGTCGCTTGACAATGAAATCCTATCTAAAATGTCTGCGAGTCATTTTTATAGCCGTATTTAAATATACGCTCAAAGGTTAAGTAAAAAAGTCGCTCTCCGGTCAAACAGTAGTTACTATATGACGTCATGCAGAAGTTGATATAACATAAAATGTAACACTGCGATTCGTGCATGTTATAAAAAACAAGTATTTTGTTATGGGCGTGCTTATAAAAACAGTAATGGTTCTACACTGCAAACGGACTCGAGAGCGGTTCATATAAGCTATCATCACAATCGAGTTAAACTAAATTAGTATAAACTAAAAATCAGTAAACGGCTTCGTTCACTTTATGCCAATTAAAGTCATATGAATCTTACTGATTACACAATACATAAGTTGATTTTATTTTTGTCTAAACTAAATACAAGCTTTTTGTACTATTAGAACTATCTCATTTAGATATTAGTTTACTGATTGGATTGTCGTTTACTTCGGCAACTGTGTCAGCAATCATTGATTTAACCAATCTCGTTCATTTTTTCTCTTGACAATTTAACATTGTAATTCATTTTAAATCTTCAGGTTGATTTTAAAGTTATTCCTCCTGCTCACGTAATGATGTTGAGATATTCTTGATCACTAGTCCTTTATGATAAATATATTTTTTCCAAGTGTTACAAATGTTTAATTGTTGTAATTTGTATTTTTAATAGTATTTTGTATTATACTGCTTAATTCCTTTAATACATTTTACTTTATTGAACCAAATATACATTGCAAATGCAAGTTTGCACAAGCATGACCGCAGAACGTTTGAGTTTATTTTCTATTACCATTATTTGTCTTTGAAGAGCTCATCGTTTCATGAACAGCTGTTTATGATAGAGCATGTCTATACATATGTATTACATTTAAGCGTTACTTGTTTGTTTCGCGGTAGATGACTGAAAGAGATTGATACATACTTGCATTAAAATTGAAATTAAATTTTGCCACGTGGTTTTTAATTTCAAAACTGAATACATCGACTTGTATCTATTATTATATTGTATAATATGTTTGTCGTCTCGTCTTGATCGATGCAGCACATTGCAGCTGGACGATTTAAATTGCAAGCTTGAAAAAACTTGTAGCAGAAAAACAACAGTCCTATAAGGTGAGTAATCTCTGACCTTGATGAAACAAACCCCGTGTTTATTTCTGACTCACTATATCTCCCAACAACACACTCACGAGATCATTAATCGAAAGCGTCAACAACATAATGTACCTTAATTAATTACATTTAATATAAAAAAAACAATCCGGAAAATGGAAACGAATGACGCATCAATCAACCCATATTGCTTTTGAATGCAACAGACTCGCAAGTGATTCACGTATTAACTGGCGGCTCTCAGGGAATTGAAACAGACGTCTTTCATTTGCACAAGGTAAATGTTCGCCAGTATGCCAGTAGTCCGTTCAAAATGATATCTGAGGCCAGTGTTGAGTTTGACTTATCCAAGCCCTGTTCAACTTCGATTCAATCATTAATGTTTATTGACTGATCGATGAAAGATCGCCGTTTTAAAGGTATAAGCTCGTTAGTGGTGTGTATTACTACTGGCCATTCCGACCCTGTGACGCCTGTGTTTGTGTGTATTACTACTGGCCGTTCCAACCCTGTGACCCCTGTTGTTTGTGTGTATTACTACTGGTCGTTCGAAACCGGTGGCCCCTGTTGTTTGTGTGTATTACTACTAGCCATTAAAATCCTGCGGTCCCTGTTGTTTGTACGTATAACTACTGGCCATTCCAACCCTGTGGCCCCTGTTGATTGTATGTATAACAACTGGCAATTCCAACCCTATGGCCCCGGTTGTTTGTGTGTATTACTACTGGCCATTCCAACACTGTGGCCCCTGTTGCTTGTGTATATAACTACTGGAAATTCCATCCCTGTGGCCTCTGTTGTTTGTGTGTATTGCTACTGGCCGTTCCAACAATGTGACTCCTGTTGTTTGTGTGTATCACTACTGGCCATTCCAACACTATGGCCCCTGTTGTTTGTGTGTATTACCGTTGGCAGGTCCAACCCTGTGGCCCCTGTTGTTTGTGTGTATAACTACTGGTGTTTCAAACCCCGTAGCACCTGTTGTTTGTATGTATTATTATTGATCATGCCAACACCGTGGCCCATGTTGTTTATGTGTATTACTACTGGCCATTCCATCCCTGTGGCCTATGTTGTTTGAGTGTATTACTACTGGTCATTCCAAACCCGTGGCACCTATTGTTTGTGTGTATAACTACTGTCCATCCCAACCCTGCAGCTAGTGTTGTTTGTGTGTATAACTACTGGCCATTCCAACCCTGCGGTCCCTGTTTGTGTGTTTTACTACCGGCCATTATAACCCTGTGGCCACTGTTGTTTGTATCTATTACTACATGCCATTCCGACCCTTTGACCCCAGTTGTTTGTTTGTTTAACTACTGGCCATTCCAATCCTGTGGCCCCTGTTGTTTGTGTGTATATATACTGGCTATTCTAACCCTGTGGCCCCAGTTGTTTGTGTGTATTGCTACTGGCCTTTCAAACCATGTGACCCCTGTTGTATATGTGTATAACTACTGGCAAGTCCAATTCTGTGTCCCCTGTTGTTTGTGTATATTATTACTTCTGGCCATTCCGATCATGTGACTCTGTTGTTTGTGTGTATTTCTATTTGCCATTCCGACGCTGTGACCCCTGTTGTTTGCTTATATAATTACTGCCAATTCTGACCCTGTGGTCCCTGTTGCTTGTTTGTATAATTACTGCCAATTCCGACCCTGGGGTCCCTGTTGTTTGTATGTATTACTACTTGCTATTCCAATCCTGTAGCCCCTGTTGATTGTGTGTATATATACTGGCTATTCCAACCCTTTGGCCCCTGTTGTTTGTATGTATTACTACTTGCTATTCCAATCCTGTGGCCCCTGTTGTTTGTGTGTATATATACTGGCTATTCCAACCCTGTGGTCCCAGTTGTTTGTGTGTATTGCTACTGGCCTTTCAAACCATGTGACCCCTGTTGTATATGTGTATAACTACTGGTAAGTCCAATTCTGTGTCCCTGTTGTTTGTGTATATTATTACTTCTGGCCATTCCGATCATGTGACTCTGTTGTTTGTGTGTATTTCTATTTGCCATTCCGACGCTGTGACCCCTGTTGTTTGCTTGTATAATTACTGCCAATTCTGACCCTGTGGTCCCTGTTGCTTGTTTGTATAATTACTGCCAATTCCGACCCTGGGGTCCCTGTTGTATGTTTGTATTACGACTTGCTATTCCAATCCTGTAGCCCCTGTTGATTGTGTGTATATATACTGGCTATTCCAATCCTGTGGCCCCTGTTGTTTGTGTGTATTACTACTGGCCATTATAACCCTATGACCCCTGTTTTATGTGCGTATTACTACTGACCATTCCAACCCTATGACACCTGATGATTGTGTGTATTACTACTGGCCATTCCAACCCTGTGACACCTGTTGTTTGTGTGTATTATTAGTGGCCATCCCGACCATGTCGCACCTGTTGTTTGTTTGTATAATTATTGCCAATTCCGAACCTGTGTTTGTATGTATTACTACTTGCTATTCCAATCCTGTGGCCCCTGTTGTTTGTGTGTATTACTACTGGCCATTCTAACCATATGGCCCCTGTTGTATGTATGTATTACTACTGATCATTGTAACCCTGTGACCCCTGATGTTTGTGTGTATTACTACTGGCCATTCCACCCCTGTGACACCTGTTGTTTGTGTGTTTTATTAGTGGCCATTTCGACCATGTCGCCCATGTTGTTTGTGTGTAATACTACTGGCTATTCAAACCATGTGACCCCTGTTGTTTGTGTGTATTCCTACTGGCCTTTCTAATCCTGTGACCCCTGTTGTTTGTGTGTATTACTTCTGACCATTCCAACCCAATGATTCCTGCTGTTTGTGTGTATTACTACCGGCCATACTAACCCTTTGGCCTCTGTTGTTTGTTTGTATAACTACTTATATTTTCAACACTGTAGCCCCTGTTGTTTGTGTGTTTTACTACTGACCATTCCAACCCTGTGATCCCTGCTGTTTGTGTGTATTAATTCCGGCTATATCAACCCTGTGACCCCTGTTGTTTGTTTGTATTACTACTGACATTTTCAACGCTGTGGCCCCTGTTGTTTGTGTGTATGACTACTGGCAATTACAACCCTGTGGCCTCATGCTGTGTGTATTAGTATTGACCATTCAAATCCTGTTGCCCCTGTTGTTTTTGTGTATTACTACTTGCCATTCCGACCCTGTGACCCCTGTTGTTTGTTTGTATAACTACTCGCCATTCGGACCCTGTGGTCCCTGTTGTTTTTTTAGTGTATACTTACTGTCCATTCCAACACTGTGACCCCTGGTGTTTGTGTGTATTACTACTGACCATTACAACCCCGTGGCCCCTGTTGTATGTTTGTATTACTACTGACATTTCCAACACCTTGGCTCCTGTTGTTTGTGTGTATTACTACTGCCCATTCCAGCCCAGTGACCTCTGTTGTTTCTGTGTATTACTTCTTTCCATTGTAATCCTGTGGACACTGTTGTTTGTGTGTATTATTAGTGGCCATTCCGACCCTGTGAATCCTGTTGATTGTGTGTATCACTACTGCCCATTTCAACCCTGTGATGCCTGTTGTTCGTGTGTATAACTACGGGTCATTCCAACCCTGTGACACCTGTTGTTTGTGTGTATTATTAGTGACAATTCCGACCACGTCGGCCGTCTTGTTTGTGAGTAATACTACTTGCTATTCAAATCCTGTGACCACTGTTGATTGTGTGTATTACTACTTGCCATTCCAATCATGTAGCCCCTGTTGTTTGTGTGTATTACTACTTGCCATTCCGATCCTGTGGGCCCTGTTGTTTGTTTGTATAACTACTGGTCATTCGGTCCCTGTGACACATGTTGTATGTGTGTATACTTACTGGCCATTCCAACTATGTGACCCTGTTGTTTGTGTATATTACGACTGGCCATCCCAACCCCGTGGTTTCTGTTGTATGTTTGTATTACTACTGGCCATTGCAACCCCTTGACCCAAGTTGTTTTTTAGTAGTACTACTTGCCGTGACAACCCTGTGGCAACTGTTGTTTGTGTGTATTACTACTGCCAATACCAGTCCTATGGCCTCTGTTGTTTATGTGTATTCATTCTGATCATTCTAACCCTGTTGCCATTGTTGATTGTGTGTATTACTACTGTCTATTCCATCCCTGTTAGCCCTGTTTTTGTGTGTATAACTACTCGCCATTCGGACCCTGTGGTCCCTTTTTTTTTTTATTGTATACTTACTGTCCATTCCAACACTGTGACCCCTGTTGTTTGTGTGTATTACTACTGACCATTACAACCCCGTGGCCCCTGTTGTATGTTTGTATTACTACTGACATTTCCAACACATTGGCTCCTGTTGTTTGTGTGTATTACTACTGCCCATTCCAGCCCAGTGACCTCTGTTGTTTCTGTGTATTACTTCTTTTCATTGTAATCCTGTGGACACTGTTGTTTGTGTGTATTATTAGTGGCCATTCCGACCCTGTGAATCCTGTTGATTGTGTGTATCACTACTGCCCATTTCAACCCTGTGAACGCCTGTTGTTCGTGTGTATAACTACGGGTCATTCAAACCCTGTGACACCTGTTGTTTGTGTGTATTATCAGTGACAATTCCGACCACGTCGGCCGTCTTGTTTGTGAGTAATACTACTTGCTATTCAAATCCTGTGGCCACTGTTGATTGTGTGTATTACTACTTGCCATTCCAGTCATGTAGCCCCTGTTGTTTGTGTGTATTACTACTTGCCATTCCGATCCTGTGGGCCCTGTTGTTTGTTTGTATAACTACTGGTCATTCGGTCCCACTGGCACATGTTGTATGTGTGTATATCTATTGGCCATTCCAACTCTGTGACCCTGTTGTTTGTGTATATTACGACTGGCCATCCCAACCCCGTGGTTTCTGTTGTATGTTTGTATTACTACTGGCCATTGCAACCCCTTGACCCCTGTTGTTTTTTAGTAGTACTACTTGCCGTGACAACCCTGTGGCAACTGTTGTTTGTGTGTATTACTACTGCCAATACCAGTCCTATGGCCTCTGTTGTTTTTGTGTATTAATTCTGATCATTCTAACCCTGTTGCCATTGTTGATTGTGTGTATTACTACTGTCTATTCCATCCCTGTTAGCCCTGTTTTTGTGTGTATAACTACTCGCCATTCGGACCCTGTGGTCCCTTTTTTTTTTATCGTATACTTACTGTCCATTCCAACACTGTGACCCCTGGTGTTTGTGTGTATTACTACTGACCATTACAACCCCGTGGCCCCTGTTGTATGTTTGTATTACTACTGACATTTCCAACACCTTGGCTCCTGTTGTTTGTGTGTATTACTACTGCCCATTCCAGCCCAGTGACCTCTGTTGTTTCTGTGTATTACTTCTTTTCATTGTAATCCTGTGGACACTGTTGTTTGTGTGTATTATTAGTGGCCATTCCGACCCTGTGAATCCTGTTGATTGTGTGTATCACTACTGCCCATTTCAACCCTGTGAACGCCTGTTGTTCGTGTGTATAACTACGGGTCATTCCAACCCTGTGACACCTGTTGTTTGTGTGTATTATCAGTGACAATTCCGACCACGTCGGCCGTCTTGTTTGTGAGTAATACTACTTGCTATTCAAATCCTGTGGCCACTGTTGATTGTGTGTATTACTACTTGCCATTCCAGTCATGTAGCCCCTGTTGTTTGTGTGTATTACTACTTGCCATTCCGATCCTGTGGGCCCTGTTGTTTGTTTGTATAACTACTGGTCATTCGGTCCCTGTGGCACATGTTGTATGTGTGTATACTTACTGACCATTCCAACTCTGTGACCCTGTTGTTTGTGTATATTACGACTGGCCATCCCAACCCCGTGGTTTCTGTTGTATGTTTGTATTACTACTGGCCATTGCAACCCCTTGACCCCTGTTGTTTTTTAGTAGTACTACTTGCCGTGACAACCCTGTGGCAACTGTTGTTTGTGTGTATTACTACTGCCAATACCAGTCCTATGGCCTCTGTTGTTTATGTGTATTAATTCTGATCATTCTAACCCTGTTGCCATTGTTGATTGTGTGTATTACTACTGTCTATTCCATCCCTGTTAGCCCTGTTGTTTGTGTGTATAACTACTGGCCATTTCAACCCTGTGAACCCTGTTGAATGTGAGTATTACTACTGGCCATTCCAACCCTGTGACCCTGTTGTTTGTGTGTATTACTACTGGCCTTTCAAACCCTATTACACCTGTTGTTTGTGTGTATTATTAGTGACCATTCCAAACATGTCGCCCATGTTGTTTGTGTGTATTACTACTGGCTATTCCATCCATGTGACCCATGTTGTGTTGTTTGTGTGTATTAAAACTGGCCTTTCTAATCTTGTGACACCTGTTGTATGTGTTTATTACTACTGGCAATTCCAACCCTGTGACCACTGTTGTTTGTGTGTAATACTAATGGCCATTTCAACCCTGTGGCCGCTGTTGTTTGTGTGTATAAATTATTGACAATTTCAACCCTGTGGCCCCTGTTGTTTGAATGAATTACTACTTGTCATTCCAACCCCGTTGTCTCTGTTGTTTGTATAACTGTGTTACTACTGGCAATTACAACCCTGTGGCCTCTGTTGTTTATGTGTATTACTACTGACCATTCCAACACTGTGGCCCCTGTTGATTGTATGTATCACTACTGGCCATTCCAACAATGTGGCCCCTGTTGATTGTATGTATCACTACTGGCCATTCCAATCCTGTGGCCCCTGTTGTTTGTGTGTATTACTAATTGCCATGCCGATCCGGTGGCCTCTGTTGATAGTGTACATGCCTACTGTCCATTCCAACCCTGTGACCCATGGTGTTTTATGTATTACAGATGGCCATTCCAACCTCATGGCCCTGTTGTATTTCTGTATTACTACTGGCCATTCCAACGCTGGTGCCCCTGTTGAATGTATGTATTACTACTGGCCATTCCAATCCTGTGGCCTCTGTTGTTTGTATGTATTACTACTTGCCATGCCGACCCTGTGGCCCCTGTTGATTTTGTGTATGCCTACTGGCCATTCCAACCCTGTGACCCATGGTGTTTGTATGTATTACTACTGGCCGTTCAACCCCCATGGCCCTGTTGTATGTCTGTATTACTACTGGCCATGCCAACCCTGTGTCCCCTTGTTAGTTTGTATTACTTCAGGCTTTTCAAATCCTGTGACCCCTGTTGTTTGTGTGAATTATTACTGGCAATTCTGACTCTGCGACCACTGTTGTTTGTGTGTATTACTACTGGCCATTCCATCCCTCTGACCACCGTTATTTGTGTGTATTATTTCGGGTAATTCCTATTCAGTGACCCCTGTTGTTTGTATGTATTACTACTTGCCATTCCAACCATGTAACCCCTGTTGTTTTTGTGTACTACTACTGGCCATTCCAACCCTCTGACCACCGTTGTTTGTGTGTACTAATTCGGGTAATTCCTATTCAGTGACCCCTGTTGTTTGTATGTATTACTACTTGCCTTGCCGACCCTGTGGCCCCTGTTGTTTGTGTGTATAACTACTGGTCATTCCAACCCTGTGACAACTGTTGTTTGAATGTTTTAATTCTGACCATTCCAACCCTGTGATCCCTGTTGTTTATTTGTATTACTACTGGCCATTCTAACCCTGTGGTCGTTACAGTTTTTGTGTATTACTACCTGTCATTCCAAATCTGTGTCCCCTAATTTTTTGTGTTTATTACTTCTGGCCATTTCAACGTAGTGACCCCTTTTGAATGTCTGTATAACTACTGGTCATTCCAAGCCTGTGGCCTCTGTGGTATGTGTGTAATACTACTAGCAATTCCAACCGTGTGGCCCCTGTTGTTTGTGTGTATAACTACTGGCTATTCCAACCCTGTGTTCCCTGTTGTTTTTTGTGTATTACTACTGGACATTCCAATTCTGAGGCCCCTGTTGTGTGTGAATTTCTACTGGCCATTCCAACCATGTGTCCCCTATTGTAAGTGAGTATTACTTTTTGCCATTCCAACCCTGTGACCCCTGTTGTTTGTGTGTATTCCTACTTGCCATTCCAACCCTTTGACTCCTGTTGTTTGTGCGTATAACTACTGGTCATTCCAACCCTGTGGTCCCTGTTGTTTGTTATGTATTACTACTGGCAATTCCAACCCTGTGGCCCCTGTTGTGTGGGTGAAATACTACTGGCATTTCCTATCCTGTGGCCCCTGGTTTGTGTGTGTATTAGTACTGGTAATTGCAACCTCATGCCCCCTGTTCCTTGTTTGTATTACTACTTGCCATTCCAACCCCGTGGTCACTGTTGGTTGTATGTATTACTACTGGCCATTTCAACCTGAAGGCCCCTGTTGTTTTTTGTGTAATACTACTGGCCATTCAAACCCTGAGGCCCTTGTTGTTTGTGTGTATTACTACTGGCAATTCAAACTCTGATCTCCCTGTTGTTTGTTTGTATTACTACTGGTCATTGCAACCTCATGCCCCCTGTTCCTTGTTTGTGTTACTACTAGCCATTCCAACCCCGTGGTCACTGTTGGTTGTATGTATTACTACTGGCCATTTCAACCTGAAGGCCCCTATTGATTTTTTGTGTAATACTACTGGCCATTCAAACCCTGAGGCCCTTGTTGTTTGTGTGTATTACTACTGGGCATTCAAACTCTGAGCTCCCTGTTGTTTGTTTGTATTACTACTGGCCATTCCAACCCTCTGTCCACTGTTGTTTTTAGTGTTTAACGACTGGCCATTCCGACATTGTGGACCCTGGTGTTTGTTGTGTATTACTACTGGCCATTCGAACCCTGTGGCCCCTGTTGTTTGTATGTTTCACTACTGGTCCTTTCAACACTGTGGCCCCTTTTGTTTGCGTGTTTTACTACTGGCCATTCCAACCCCTTGACCACTGTTGTTTGTGTGTATTACTACTTCCCATTCCAGCCCTGTGACCCATGTTGTTTCTGTGTTTAACGACTGGCCATTCCGACATTGTGGACCCTGGTGTTTGTTGTGTATTACTACTGGCCATTCGAACCCTGTGGCCCCTGTTGTTTGTATGTTTCACTACTGGTCCTTTCAGCACTGTGGCCCCTTTTGTTTGCGTGTTTTACTTCTGGCCATTCCAACCCCTTGGCCACTGTTGTTTGTGTGTATTACTACTTCCCATTCCAGCCCTGTGGTCCCTGTTGTTTGTTGGGTATTACTACTGGTCATTCTAAACCTGAGGTCCATGTTGTTTGTGTGTATTGCTATTGGTCATTTCAACCCTGGGACCCATGGTGTTTGTTCGTATAACTACTAGGCATTCCAAGCCTTTGGCCCCTGTTGTTTGTGTGTATTACTACTTTTCATTCCAACCCTGTGGCCCCTATTGTTTATGTGTATTACATCTGGTCATTCCAACCCTAAGGACCCTGATGTTTGTGTGTATTACTTGTAGCCAGTCCAACCCTATGGCCACTGTTGTTTGTATGTATTATTTCTGGTCATTCCAACCTTGCAGCGGCATTTGTTTGTGTGTATAACTTCTGGCCATTCCAACCCTGTGTCCGCTGTTGTTAGTGCGTATTACTTCTGGTCATTCCAACCTTGTTGCCCCTTTTGTTTATTTGAACTACTGGCTATTCCAAGCCTGCGGCCACTGTTGTTTGTGTGTATTACTTCTTGCCATTACAACCCTATAAACCCTGTTGTGTGTTGTGTATTACTAATGGCCATTCCAATCCTGTGGCCCCTGATTATTTGTTGATAATAATACTGGCAATTCTTACACTGAGGCCCATGTTGTTTGTGTGTATAAATACTGGCCATTCCAACCCTGAGGCCTCTGTTTTTTGGTGTTTATTACTTCTGGCCATTCCAACGCTGTGACCCTGTTGCTTGTATGTATTACTAATGGCCATTCCAACCCAGAGGCCTCTGTTTTTTTGGTGTTTATTACTTCTGGTCATTTCAACGCTGTGACCCTGTTGCTTGTATGTATTACTAATGGCCATTCCAACCCTGAAGCCTCTGTTATTTTGGTGTTTATTACTTGTGGCCATTCCAACGCTGTGACCCTGTTGCTTGTATGTATTACTAATGGCCATTCCAACCCTGAGGCCTCTGTTTTTTTGGTGTTTATTACTTCTGGCCATTTCAACGCTGTGACCCTGTTGCTTGTATGTATTACTAATGGCCATTCCAACCCTGAAGCCTCTGTTATTTTGGTGTTTATTACTTGTGGCCATCCCAACGCTGTGACCCTGTTGCTTGTATGTATTACTAATGGCCATTCCAACCCTGAGGCCTCTGTTTTTTTGGTGTTTATTACTTCTGGCCATTTCAACGCTGTGACCCTGTTGCTTGTATGTATTACTAATGGCCATTCCAACCCTGAAGCCTCTGTTAATTTGGTGTTTATTACTTGTGGCCATTCCAACGCTGTGACCCTGTTGCTTGTATGTATTACTAATGGCCATTCCAACCCTGAGGCCTCTGTTTTTTGGTGTTTATTACTTCTGGCCTTTCCAACGCTGTGACCCTGTTGCTTGTATGTATTACTAATGGCCATTCCAACCCAGAGGCCTCTGTTTTTTGGTGTTTATTACTTCTGGCCTTTCCAACGCTGTGACCCTGTTGCTTGTATGTATTACTAATGGCCATTCCAACCCTGAGGCCTCTGTTTTTTGGTGTTTATTACTTCTGGCCTTTCCAACGCTGTGACCCTGTTGCTTGTATGTATTACTAATGGCCATTCCAACCCTGAAGCCTCTGTTATTTTGGTGTTTATTACTTGTGGCCATTCCAACGCTGTGACCCTGTTGCTTGTATGTATTACTAATGGCCATTCCAACCCTGAGGCCTCTGTTTTTTGGTGTTTATTACTTCTGGCCTTTCCAACGCTGTGACCCTGTTGCTTGTATGTATTACTAATGGCCATTCCAACCCAGAGGCCTCTGTTATTTTGGTGTTTATTACTTGTGGCCATTCCAACGCTGTGACCCTGTTGCTTGTATGTATTACTAATGGCCATTCCAACCCAGAGGCCTCTGTTTTTTTGGTGTTTATTACTTGTGGCCATTTCAACGCTGTGACCCTGTTGCTTGTATGTATTACTAATGGCCATTCCAACCCTGAGGCCTCTGTTTTTTGGTGTTTATTACTTCTGGCCTTTCCAACGCTGTGACCCTGTTGCTTGTATGTATTACTAATGGCCATTCCAACCCAGAGGCCTCTGTTTTTTGGTGTTTATTACTTCTGGCCTTTCCAACGCTGTAACCCTGTTGCTTGTATGTATTACTAATGGCCATTCCAACCCTGAGGCCTCTGTTTTTTTGTGTTTATTACTTCTGGCCTTTCCAACGCTGTGACCCTGTTGCTTGTATGTATTACTAATGGCCATTCCAATCCTGAGGCCTCTGTTATTTTGGTGTTTATTACTTGTGGCCATTCCAACGCTGTGACCCTGTTGCTTGTATGTATTACTAATGGCCATTCCAACCCAGAGGCCTCTGTTTTTTGGTGTTTATTACTTCTGGCCTTTCCAACGCTGTGACCCTGTTGCTTGTATGTATTACTAATGGCCATTCCAACCCAGAGGCCTCTGTTTTTTGGTGTTTATTACTTCTGGCCTTTCCAACGCTGTGACCCTGTTGCTTGTATGTATTACTAATGGCCATTCCAACCCTGAGGCCTCTGTTTTTTGGTGTTTATTACTTGTGGCCATTCCAACGCTGTGACCCTGTTGCTTGTATGTATTACTAATGGCCATTCCAACCCTGAGGTCTCTGTTTTTTGGTGTTTATTACTTGTGGCCTTTCCAACGCTGTGACCCTGTTGCTTGTATGTATTACTAATGGCCATTCCAACCCTGAGGCCTCTGTTTTTTTGGTGTTTATTACTTCTGGCCTTTCCAACGCTGTGACCCTGTTGCTTGTCTGATTCCTAATGGCCATTCCAATCCTGTGGCCCCTGTTGTTTGTATGTATTATTTCTGGCCATTATAGCCCCGTGTCTCCTGTTGCCTGTGTGTATTACTACTGGCCATTTCAACCTTGTGGTCGCTGCTGTTTGTATTTATTTCTACTGGCAATTCCAAACCAGTGTCCACTGTTGTTTGTATGTATTACTACTGGCCTTTCCAACACTTATGCCCCTGTTGCTTCTGTGTATAAGTACTGACCATTCCAACCATGTGGTCACTGCTGTTTGTATGCATTACTTTTGGCCATACCAAATCGGTGTCCACTGTTGTTTTTATGTATTATTACTTGCCATTTCATTTCTGTGTCCCCTGTTGTTTGTGTGTATTACTACTGTTCATTCTAACCATGTTGCCCCTGTTGTTTGTATGAATAACGACTTACCATTCCAAACCGGAGGTCCCTGTTGTTTATGTGTATAAATAGAGGCCATTCCAACCCTGTGAGCCCTGCTGTTTGTATGTATTACTACTGGCCATTCCAACCCTGTGGCCCCTGTTGTTTATAGGTATTACTACTGGCCTTTCCAGTCCTGTGGTCTCTGTTCTTTGCATGTATTACAACTTGTCTTTCCAACCCTGATGCCTCTGTTGCTTTTGTGTATAACTACTGGCCATTCGTACCATGTTTGTTGTGTACTACTACTGGCCATTCCAAACACTATGACCCCTGTTGTTGTTTGTGTTTTACTACTTGTCATTCCAACCCTGTTGCTCCTGTTGTTTGGTTGTATCACTACTGGCAATTCCAACCCCGTGGCCCTTGTTGTTTAGCGTATTACTTCTTACGATTCCATCCCTGTGACCCCTGTTGTTTGTATGTGTTACTACTGGCCTTTCCATACCTGTGTCCCCTGTTGTATGTTTGTATTACAACTGGACATTCCAACCCTGCGGCCACATTTGTTGGTGTGAATTACTACTGGCCATTCTGTCCGCTGCTGTTTGTGTGTACATATGAATTACTAACGGTCTTTCCAACCCAGTGACCCTTGTTGGTTTGTGTGTATTATTACTGGCCTTTCTAACCCTGTGGCCAATGTTGCGTATTAAAACTGGCAATTCAAACTCTGTGACCCCTATTGTTTGTGTGTATAATTGCTGGTCATTTCAACCATGTGAACCATGGTGATTGTGCGTATTACTACTGGCAATTCCAATCCTGTGACCCCTGTTGTCGATGTTTATTACTACTGGCCATTTCAACCCTGTGTCCACTGTTGTATGTTTGTATTACTACTGGACATTCCAACCCAGAAGCCTTGTTATTTGTGTGCATTACTTCTGGTCTTTCCAACCCAGTGACCCCAGTTGTTAGTGTGTATTATTACTGGCCATTCCGACCATATTACCAGTGTTTTTATGTATATTTCAACTGGCTATTCCGACCCTGTGTCTCCTGCTGTTTGTGTGTATTACTATTAGTCATTCTAAGCATGTTACCCAAGCTGTTTCTGTATATAACTACTGGCCATTCCAATCCTGTGGCCCCTGCTGTTTGTATGTACAACTACTTGTCATTCCAACCATGTGGCAAACTGTTGTTTATATGTATTACTACTGGCCATTCAGGTCCTGTGGTCTCTGTTTTTTGTATGTATTACTACTGACCCTTCCAACCCTGAGGCCCCTGTTTTTTTGTGTATAACTTCTGGCCATTCCAACCATGTTTGTCGTGTACTATTACTGGCCATTCCAACACTTTGACCCCTGTTTTTTCGTTTTGTTTTACTTCTGGCCATTCCAACCCTGTTGCCCCTGTTGTTGTTTTTGTATCACTACTGGTCATTTCAACACTGTGGCCGCTGTTGTTTGCTTGTATTACTACTGGCAATTCCAACGCCATGGCCCTTGTTGTTTGTGCGTATTACTACTTGTCATTCCAACTCTGTGGCCCCTGTTGTTTGTGTGTATTACTACTGTCCGTTTTAGCCCTGTGATTCCTGTTGTTTTGTTGTGTATTACTACTGGCAAATCTAACCCGTGGCCCCTGTTGTTTGTGTGTAATATTACTGATCATTGTGACCCATGTTGATTGTGCGTATTACTTCTGGCCATTCCAACCCAGTGACCAATGTTGTCTGTATGTATTAATACTGGAAATTCCAACCCTGAGGCCCTTGTTATTTGTGTGTATTACTACTGGTCTTTCCAAACCAGTGACCCCTGTTGTGTAATATTACTGGCTATTCCGACCATTGTACCCGTGTTGTTTGTATGTATTCCAACTGGCTTTTCCGACCCTGTGACTCCTGCTGTTCGTGTGTATTACTCTTAGCCATTCTAACCCTGTTACCAAAGCTGTTTCTGTATATTACTTATGTCCATTTCAATCCTGTGGTCCCTGCTGTTTGTATGTATAACTACTAGTCATTCCAACCCTATGACCCCTGCTGTTTGTATGAATAACTACTTGTCATTCAAATCCTGTGGCCCCTGCTGTTAGTATGTATAACTATTTGTCATTCCAACCCTGTGGCCCCTGTTGATTGTGTGTATTACTGCTGGAAATTCAAACCCTGTGTCCCCTATTGTTTGTGTGTATTACAGCGGGCAATTCAAACCCTGTATCCCCTGTTGATTGTGTGTATTACTGCTGGCAATTCAAACCCTGTGTCCCCTGTTGTTTGTGTGTATTACTGTTGGCAATTCAAACCCTGCTTCCCCTGTTGATTGTTTGTACTTCTACTGGCTATTCCAACCCTGTGACCACTGTTGTTTGTGTGTGTTACTACTGGCCATTCCAACACTTTGACCCCTGTTGTTTGTGTTTATTTTAGTGGCGATTCCAACCCTGTGACCCCTGTTGCATGTGTGTTTTATTACTGGCAATACCAACCCTGTAGCCCCTGTTGATTGTGTGTATTACTACTTGCCTTTCCAACCCTGTTGCCCCTGTTGTTTGTGTGTATTAATACTGGCCAATCCAACCATGTGGCCCTTGCTGTTTGTGTGTATTCTTACTGGCTATTCCAACCCTGTGGCCCCTGTTGTTTGTGCATATTATTACTGGCCTTTCCAACCCTGTGACCCCTGCTGCTTGTGTGTATTAGTTCTGGCCATTCAGACCCTGTGACCCTGTTGTTAGTGTGTATTTCTACTTGTCATTCCGACCCTGTGACATCTGCTGTTTGATTGTATAATTACTGCCAATTCCGAACTTGCGACCCCTTTTGTTTGTGTGTATTACTACTGGCTTTTCCAACCCTGTGGGTCCTGTTGTTTGTGTTTATTACTACTGACCATTCCAAGCCTGTGACCACTGTTTTATGTGTATTACCTCTGGCCATTCCAACCCTATGACCCCTGTTGTTTGTTTGTATTACTACTGCCCATTCCAACCCTGAGACTCCTGTTGTTTGTGTATATTACTATTGGTCATTCCAACCATGTGACCCCTGTTGTGTGTGTGTATTACTACTTGCCATTCCAGCCCTGAGACCTGTGTTGTTTGTTTGTATTATTAGTGGCCATTTGGTCAATGTCGCCACCCCCCCTTTACTTTAACTACTACTGGCTATTCCAACCATGTGGCCCCATTTGTTTGTGAGTATTACTACTGACCTTTCTAACCTTGTGACCCCTGTTGGTTTGTATTACTTTTTGCCATTCCAATCCTGTGACCACTGTTGTTTTTGAGTATTACTACCGGTCATTCCAACCCTGTGACACACTGTTGTTTGTGTGTATTACTGCTTGTCGTTCCAACACCGATGCCTCTGTTGTTTGTATGAATGTATTACTGCTGGCAACTACAAACCTGTGGCATCTGTTGTTTGTCGTATTACTACTGACCATTCCAACCCTGGGGCCCCTGTTGATTGTATGTATTACTACTGACCATTCAAATCCTGTAACCTCTGTTGTTTGTGTTTATTACTACTTGCCATTCCGACCATGTGGCCCATGTTCTTTGTGTGTATGCCTACTGGCCATTCCAGCCCTTTGACCCCTGGTGTAAGTGTGTATTACTACTGGCAATTCCAAGCCCGTGGTCCCTGTTGTATGTTTGTATTACTCCTGGCCATTTCAACCCTGTGACCACCGTTGTTTGTGTGTATTACTACTGGCAATTCCAACACTGTGACCCCTGTTGTGTGTGTGTATTACTTCTGGTCATTCCATCCCTGTGACCCATGTTGTATGATTGTATAATTACTGTCAATACCGACCCTGTGGCCCCTTTTGTTTGTGTGTATTAGTACTTGCTAGTCCAACCATGTGGGCACTGTTGTTTGTGTGTATTTCTACCGGCCATTCCAACCCTGCTACCACTGATGTTTGTTTGTATTACTATTGGCCATTCCAACCCTGTGACATCTGTTGTTTATGTGTATTATTAGTGGTCATTTGTACCCTGTCTACTACTACTGGCCATTCCAGCCGTGTGGCCACGGTTGTTTGTATGTATTACTACTGGCCATTCCAAGCCTATGGACCCTGTTGTTTGTATGTATTACTACTGGCCATTCTAACCGAGTGGCCCCTCTTGTTTGTATGTATTATTACTGGCCATTCCAAGCCTGTTGCCACTGGTGTTTGTATGTATTACGACTGGCTTTTCCAACCGAGTGACCCCTGTTGTTTGTGTGTATTACTACTGGCCTTCTCATTCCTGTGGCCCCAGTTGTTTGTATGTATTACTACTTGCCATTCCATTCCTGTGGTCCCAGTTGTTTGTATGTATTACTACTGGCCATTTCAACCCTCTGACCCCTGTTGTCTGTGTGTATTACTACTGGCAATTCCATTCCTGTGGCCCCATTTGTTTGTATGTATTACTACTGGCCATTCCAACCCTGTGACCCCTGTTGTTTGTGTGTAATACTACTGGCCATTCCATTCCTGTGGCCCATGTTGTTTGTGTGTATTACTACTTGCCATTCCATTCCTGTGGCCCCAGTTGTTTGTATGTATTACTACTGGCCATTCCAACCCTGTGACCCCTGTTGTTTGTGTGTATTACTACTGGCAATTCCATTCCTGTGGCCCCAGTTGTTTGTATGTATTACCACTGGCCATTCCAACCCTGTGACTGCTATTGTATGTATGTATTACTACTGGCCTTTCCAACCCTGTGATAGCTGTTGTTTGTTGTGAATTACTACTAGCCGTTCCTACCCCGAGACCCAATTGTCACTAACGTTTGCGTGCATTTATATAATCATGATTTTTCTAAATGTTTATCTTGAACTTGTGTCCATTTCCTAGTTTTCTCGCATGACATGCATTTAATATATTGTTGTTCCAAAAGGGTGCAGTGATCATGTTTTATTCATATCGAGCACGGCATATCTCACAGCTGAGTACGCGTGTAAGAAAACTCATCCCATAAGTGCAATAACGTACCAAGTGTATATGAAATAAGAAGACGCTTGGTAGTTTTTTTGCACCAATGTGTCACTTGCTCGGTCTGAAAACATTATGTGAGAATGATTGCCATTTACAGAAGGAGCTGTAGTTTTACTCAGATTCACTCTGGTGACTCCCTCACTCCACCAATAAAACTGATTGGCTTATATAACATGATGGCGTTAAACGATATTCAAATAAAATAAACACCGCATTTCTATATGCAAATGTCACTTAAAAAACTGAAGGATTGATTTAACGACATTTAAATATCAGCTATACACTCGCCGTATATAAATACTATTCAGTATACATATATAAATATTCCAAGGTTGTGACCCTTGTAGCCATTCCCTACCATTCCCTATCTATGTATTTGTTGTACTTATTATAGCTGACCTGTACAAGAACGGCTATCGCTCCGCCAACTGGTCACGTGGTGTTGTTTTTCCATGTAAATACAATGTAATACAATGTAGTGTTTCTAAGGAACTGTTAGCTTTTCTAAGAAAAATGGCAAAATGGAATCAATATCAATCTCTTGATTACCGACTGGTTTGATTGACGGCCATCTTGTGTAGTCCATGTTGCTTTGTCAAGTCGCCAGTTCCATTGGGGTATACTTTCTTATATTTATATTGCTTTTATATCTCAGCCAAGACTGTACCACATCAACATAAAAACATAAAATAGCTAGCAAATACAACAATATGCTAGCGGATTTATTCATCCAGTTAACCGAAACGCCACGACCCGTTTCGTCGTCTCAACGATCGGTAAAAGGTATTAGCAATCTTCATGCCCAGTGACTGCTATTAGCTATAGGAAATGTTGACCCGTTTTTATTCATTTAAGTGAAAGTTCTTTACTGAACCGCATATTCGTTTTTAACAGTTAATTAAGTATGACAAATTACTCAAATGATGTAATGAAAGAATAAATCATATTTTGAAATGCGATCCATAAACTATACGAATGTATGCATCTAAGCAAATATATTTACGACATTAAAACCTGTTCATATGTATTAAAATTTACGACGTTTTAAGATTTTTCCAGACGAATACAAAATAAGTTTAGTTTGTAATCATGTGGATATTTAGATAAAGTTATATCCATATATAATAAATAAGACATACGTATTAATTTAATATATTACTTTTAAACATAACAAAACCAATAAAAAATGAAATTTAGTCTAAAAATGCGTTTATATTAGTATGTTTTGTGTTTTAAGTACTGGTGTACTAGTGTTACCAGTTGTATGTCACTGAAGCGCTTGAAATACGAACGAATAAATAAAATATAAAAGGGTTAGTTCAACAGGACAACATCACCATAAAAACATGAACAAAATCGTACTGCATTTATTCTACACGCATACACAATGAGTGACAAAAGATGGTAACACCAGTAGTAGAACCGTCACTGGGGAGCTTCAACATTTCTCTTCTCCTGTAGCAAAAGAACGTGTGAATAAAAAAGCCCCGCAAGAATATTATTTTCAAAAAGCGGTAGTACGCTAGTGTAATTTGATAGTATATCCACATAACAAAGTAATACATTTTATGAAGTACACTAATTAAACAAAATCATATTCGTATATAAAATCACGTGCATAACGCTGTTTTTGCCAATGTGTCCAACAGGTTAAATAAAATAGGAAATTTCAAGCAAACAATATTTCATATATGTAAACATTTTCTGATTTAAAAAAAGCTGGCAATGTCAGACACTATTTTATATCATATAACATAGAAACACGTGGCATGAACGTTTTGAATACACATATTAAACTATAAGAATCTTAAGAAAGAAAGCCTGGTACCGGAATATCATACTATCATACGTCTGTTATACATATAATAAAACCGAGTGTGCTGTTTTCTTACTATATTACGTACTGATTTTCAAAAGATTTACAAACTAAAAGGAAAGCTTGAAAAGTAATGAATATAATGACACATCATTATTTATATTTTTAAATTATTTTCACGTGACAAATTATGCGATTGTTAAAATTACAATTGCAGTTAAAACAATTAAAATTACTTCAACATATGTCAACTAAAGAAATGCAATCGTGCTGTTATTTGTTTTTGTTTGTTTTGGTGACTGGTTGCAAGTGTATTGTAACGAACTGATAACTGAATTCACGTAATAACACGCTCTCTGCAAAACACTAATACATCTTTTTTTCTCTAATTTATACCATCCAAATTCCGATTGCTTAACAGTGATTATCATTCAGCAATTTGTGTTGATTCTCTTAATGACACGTTCTCTGCAAAACAGATACTTCATCTTTTTTTCTCTAATTTATTCCATCCGAATTGATTTCTAAACAGTGATAATTATTCAGCAATTTGTATTTATTGTTTACTTTTATACCTAGACGTTAAAAACAATATTGGAGCATTGACCTGTCCTTCTGTTGCAGCACTGAACGTCGTGGCATGGGCTTCTGCTGAAGCATTCATTGTTCACCGTGGCATGTGCTTCTGTTTGAGCATTGACTATCGTTGCAAGCACTTCTGTTGGAGCATTGACTACCGTGGTATGTGTTTCTGTTGAAGCATTGACTACCGTGGCATTCGCTTCTCTTAGAGCATTAACTTTCGTGGCATGGGCTTCTGTTGGAGCATTGACCATCGTGGCATGCGCTTCTGTTGGAGCATTGACCATCGTGGCTTGGGCTTCTGTTGGAGCACTGACCATCGTGGCATGGGCTTCTGTTTGAGCATTGACCATCGTGGCGTGCACTTTTGTTGGAGCATTGACCATCGTTGCACGGGCTTCCGTTAGAGCATTGACCATTGTGGCATGCGCCTCTGTTGGAGTATTGACCATCGTGGCATTGGCCTCTGTTGGATCATTGACCATCGTCGCATGGGCTTCTGTTGAAGCATTGACCAGCGTGGCATGGGCTTCTGTTGGAGCAATGACCATCGTGGCAAGGGCTTCTGTTGGAGCATTGACCATCGAGGCATGCACTTCTGTTGGGGCATTGGCCATCGTGGCATGAGCTTCTGCTGGAACATTGACCATATTGACATGCGTTTCTGTTGAAGCATTGACCATCGTGGCATGCGCTTCAGTTAGACGATGACCATCGTGGTATGGGCTTCTGTTTTAACATGTTGGAGTACTGACAATAGTGGCATGTGCTTTTGTTGAAGCATTGACCATCCTGATATGTGTTTCTGTTGGAACATTGACCATCGTGGCATGTGCTTCTGTTGGAACATTGACAATCGTGGCATGTGTTTCTGTTGGAGCATTGACCATCGTGGCATGTGCTTCTGTTTGAGCATTGACCATCGTGGCATGTGCTTCTGTTGGAGCATTGACTATCATGGCATGTGTTTCTGTTGCAGTAATGACCATCGAGGCATGTGCTTCTGTTAGAGTATTGACCATCGTGGCATGTGCTTCTGATTGAGCTTTGACCATCGTGGCATGTGATTCTGTTGGAGCATTGTCCAATGTGGCATGTAATTCTGTTGGAGCATTGACCATCCTGGCATGTGTTTCTGTTGGAGCATCGATCATCGTGGCATGCGCTTCTGTTTGAGCATTGGCAATCGTGGCAAGTGTTTCTGTTGGAGCATTGACCAGAGTGGCATGCGCTTCTGTTGAAGCATTGACCATCGTGGCATGGGCTTCTGTTGGAGTATTCACCATAGTGACATGTGTTTCTGTTGGAGCATTGACCATCGTGGCATGTGCTTATTTTGAAGTAATGACCATCGAGGCATGGGCTTCTGTTGGAGCATTGACCATCGTGGCATTTGTTTCTGTTGGAACATTGACCATCGTGGCATGGGCTTCTGTTGGAGCATCTACCATTGTGGCATGCGCTTCTGTTTGAGCAATGACCATCGTGACATTTGTTTCTTTTGAAGCATCGACCATCTTGGCATGTGCTTCTGTTGGAATATTGACCATCGTGGCATGTGTTTCTGTTAGAGCAATGACCATCGATGCACGTGCTTCTGTTGGAGCATCGACCATCGTGACAAGTGCTTCTGTTAGAGTATCAACCATCTAGGCATACGCTTTAGTTGGAGCATTGGCCATCGTGGCATGTGCTTCTGATACAGCAATGACCATCGAGGCATGTGCTTCTGTTTGAGCATTGACCATCGTGACACGCGCTTCTGTTGAAGCATTGACCATCGTGGCATGTGTTTCTGTTTTAGCATTGACTATTGTGGCATGTGCTTCTGTTTGAGCATTGACTATCGTGGCACGCACTGCTGTTGGAGCATTGACCATCGTAACTTGGGCTTCTGTTGGAGCATTGACCATCGTTGCATGGGCTTCTGCTGGAGCATTGACCATCGTGGCTCACACTTTTGCTGGAGCATCGACCATCGTGGCATGTGCTTCTGTTGAAGCATTGACCATCGTGGCATGTGCTTCTGTTGGAGCATTGACCATCCTGGCATCTGCTTCTGTTTGAGCATTGACCATCGTGGCTCACGCTTTTGCTGGAGCATCGGCCATCGTGACATGTGCTTCTGTTTGACCATTGACCATCATGGCATGTGCTTCTGTTGGAGCATTGACCATCGTGGCATCTGCTTCTGTTGGAGTGTTGGCCATCGTGGCATGTTCTTCTGTTGGATCATTGACCATCGTGGCATGTGCTTCTGTTGGATCACTGACTATCGTGACATGTGCTTCTGTTGGAGTATTGACCATCATGGCGTGTGCTTCTGTTTGAGCACTGACCATCCTGGCATGTGATTCTGTTTGAGCATTGACCACCCTGACATGTGCTTCTGTTGGAGCAATGACAACTGTGGCATGTGCTTCTGTTTGACCATTGACAATCGTGGCATGTGCTTCTGTTTGAGCATTGACCATCCTGGCATGTGCTTCTGTTTGAGCATTGACTATCCTGTCATGTTCTTCTGTTGGAGTATTGACCATAGTGGCATGCGCTTCTGTTTGAGCATTGACCATCGTGGCATGGGCTTCTGTTGGAGCATTGACCATCATGGCATGTGTTTCTGTTGGAGCATTGACCATCGTGGCATGTGTTTCTGTTGGAGCATTGACCATCGTGGCAAGTGCTTCTGTTTGAGCATTGACCATCAGGGCATGTCCTTCTGTTGGAGCATTGACCATTCTGACATGTGCTTCTGTTTGAGCATTGACCATCCTGGCATGTGCTTCTGTTTAAGCATTGACTATCCTGGCATGTGCTTCTGTTTGAGCATTGGCAATCGTGGCAAGTGTTTCTTTTGGAGCATTGACCATTGTGGCTTTCGCTTCTTTTGGAGCATTGACTATCGTGGCATGTGTTTCTTTTGAAGCTTCGACCATCGTGTCATGCGCTTCTGTTGAAACATTTACCATCGTGACATGTGTGTCTGTTAGAGCAATGACCATCGAGGCACGTGCTTCTGTTGGAGCATCGACCATCGTGGCATGCGCTTTAGTTGGAGCATTGACCATCGTGGCATGTGCTTCTGTTAGAGCAACGACCATCGAGGCATGTGCTTCTGTTTGAGCATTGACTATCGTGGCACGCGCTTCTGTTGGATCATCGACAATCGTGGCATGTACTTCTGTTGAAGCATTGACCATCGTGGCATGTGCTTCTGTTTGAGCATTGACTATCGTGACATGTGCTTCTGTTTGACCATTGACCATCCTGGCATGTGCTTTTGTTTGGGCATTGACTATCGTGGCATGTGCTTCTGTTTGAACATTGACTATTGTGGCATGTGCTTCTGTTTGAGCATTGACTATCGTTGCATGGGCTTCTGATGGAGCATTGACTATCGTTGCATGGGCTTCTGTTGGAGCATTGACCATCGTGGCATGTGTCTCTGTTAGAGCAATGACCATCGAGGCATGTGCTTCTGTTTGAGCATCGACCATCGTGGCACGCGCTTCTGTTGGAGCATCGACCATCTTGGCATGTGCTTCTGTTGAAGCATTGATCATCGTGGCATGTGCTTCTGTTTGAGCATTGACTATCGTGGCATGTGCTAATATTTGAGCATTGACGATATTGGCATGTGGTTTTGTTTGAACATTGACTATTCTGGCATATGCTTCTGTTTGACCATTCACCATCCTGGCATGTGTTTTTGTTTGGGCATTGACTATCGTGGCATGTGCTTCTGTTTCAGCATTGACTATTGTGGCATGTGCTTCTGTTTGAGCATTGACTATCGTTGCATGGGCTTCTGATGGAGCATTGACTATCGTTGCATGGGTTTCTGTTGGAGCTTTGACCATCGTGGCATGTGTCTCTGTTAGAGCAATGACCATCGAGGCATGTGCTTCTGTTTGAGCATCGACCATCGTGGCACGCGCTTCTGTTGGAGCATCGACCATCTTTGCATGTGCTTCTGTTGAAACATTGATCATCGTGGCATGTGCTTCTGTTTGAGCATTGACTATCGTGGCATGTGCTTCTATTTGAGCATTGACCATATTGGCATATGGTTTTGTTTGAACATTGACTATCATGGCATGTGCTTCTATTTGAGCATTGACCATATTGGCATATGGTTTTGTTTGAACATTGACTGTCGTGGCATATGCTTCTGTTTGACCATTGACCATCCTGGCATGTGCTTTTGTTTGCGCATTGACCATCCTGGCATGTGCTTCTGTTTGAGCATTGACTATTGTGGCATGTGCTTCTGTTTGAGCATTGATTATCGTTGCATGGGCTTCTGATGGAGCATTGACTATCGTTGCATGGGCTTCTGTTGGAGCATTGACCATCGTTGCAAGTGTCTCTGTTAGAGCAATGACCATCGAGGCATGTGCTTCTGTTTGAGCATCGACCATCGTGGCACGCGCTTCTGTTGGAGCATCGACCATCTTTGCATGTGCTTCTGTTGAAGCATTGATCATCGTGGCATGTGCTTCTGTTTGAGCATTGACTATCGTGGCATGTGCTTGTATTTGAGCATTGACCATATTGGCATGTGCTTCTGTTTGAACATTGACTATCATGGCATATGCTTCTGTTTGAGCATTGACTATCGTGGCACGCGCTGCTCTAGGAGCATTGACCATCGTTGCATGGGCTTCTGTTGGAGCAATGACTATTGTTGCAAAGGATTCTGCTGGAGCATCGACCATCATGGCATGTGCTTTTGTTGTAGCATTGACCATCGTGGCATGTGCTTCTGTTTGAGCATTGACCATCGTGGCATGTGCTTCTGTTTTAGAATTGACCATCATGGCATGTGTTTCTGTTGGAGCACTGACCATCGAGGCATGTGCTTCTGTTGGATCACTGACCATCGAGGCATGTGCGTCTGTTGTATCATTGACCATCGTGACATGTGCTTCTGTTTTAGCATTGACCATCATGGCATGTGTTTCTGTTGGAGCATTGACCATCGTGGCATGTGCTTCTGTTGGATCATTGACCATCGTGGCATGTTCTTCTGTTGGAACATTGACCATTGTGGCATGTGCTTCTGTTGGAGCACTGACCATCGTGGCATGTGCTTCTGTTGGAGCATTGACCATCCTGGCGTGTGCTTCTGTTTGAGCACTGACCATCCTGGCGTGTGTTTCTGTTTGAGCATTGAACATCCTGGCATGTGCTTCTGTTAGAGTATTGACAATCGTGGCAAGTGTTTCTGTTGGAGCATTGACAATCGTGGCATGTGCTTCTCTTGGAGCATTGACCATCGTGGCATGTGTTTCGGTATGAGCATTGACCATCCTTGCAAGTGCTTCTGTTTGAGCATTGACCATCGTGGCATGTCATTCTGTTGGAGCATTGACCATCCTGGCATGTGCTTCTGTTTGAGTATTTACCTTCCTGGCATGTGCATCTGTTTGAGCATTGACTATCCTGGCATGTGCTTCTGTTTGAGCATTGACCATCCTGGCATGTGCTTCTGTTTGAGCATTGGCTCTCATGGCATAAGCTTCTGTTGGAGCATTGACCATCCTGGCATGTGCATCTGTTTGAGTATTGACTTTCCTGGCATGTGCTTCTGTTTGAGCATTGACCATCCTGGCATGTGCTTCTGTTTGAGCATTGGCTATCATGGCATAAGCTTCTGTTGGAGCATTGATTATCCTGGCATGTGCTTCTGTTTGAGCATTGACCATCCTGGCAAGTGCTTCTGTTTGAGCATTGACCATACTGGCATGTCCTTCTGTTGGAACATTGACCATCCTGGCATGTGCTTCTGTTTGAGCATTGACCATCGTGGCATGTGCTTCTGTTTGAGCATTTACCATCCTTGCATGTGCTTCTGTTTGAGAATTGACTATCTTGGCATGTGCTTCTGTTTGAGCATTGACCATCCTGGCATTTGCTTCTGTTTGATCATTGACTATCGTGACATAAGCTTCTGTTGGAGCATTGGCCCACCTGGCATATGCTTCTGTTTGGAGCATTGACCATCCTGGCATGTGCTTCTATTTGAGCATTGACCATCCTGGTATGTGCTTCTGTTTGAGCATTGACCATCCTGGCATGTGCTTCTGTTTGAGCATTGACTATCGTGGCATGTGCTTCTGTTGGAGCATTGACCATCCTGGCATGTGCTCCGTTGGAGCATTGACCATCCTGGCATGTGCTTCTGTTTGAGCATTGACTATCGTGGTATGTGTTTCTGTTGGAGCATTGACCATCGTGGCATGTGCTTCTGTTGGAGCATTAACCATCCTGGCATGTGCTTCTGTTGGAGCATTGACCATCATGGCAAGATGCATATGACGATACAAGTAAATACCTGTTACGTATTGACTGTCTATGGTCTTTACAGGAAGAACTGAAATGCAATTGAAGATCGATAAATATGGCAAAATGCATATGCCAATAAATGGTAAATATTTATTATATATTGCATGCCAAAAGCCGTTACAGGAAGAAATGAAATGCAATGAAAAATCAATAAATATGGTAAAATGAATCTGACAATAAAAGTAAATACCTATTACATATTGCCGGCCCATAGCCGTTATAGGAATTAATGAAATGCAATGGAAAATCAATAAATATGGTAAAATGAATCTGACAATAAAAGTTAATACCTATTACATATTGCCTGCCCATAGCCGTTACAGGAAGCAAAACAAATACAGGTGTTTGACGCATTTTAACTTAATCGTTAGATGTGTCACGTGTTTTCTTCATAAATTTAATGTAATACAATCAACAATTCAAGTGCGTTTTTGTTAAAAATTATTACCAGGAAATGAAATTGGCAATGAATCAGATGATGCTGAAGAGACAATAAGATTTATTATACGAATAAACAAGGTGCATTTAGCAGCATTTGATTATGGCGGAGCTGTATATTAAAATCGTACACATAATATCCGATTAAAGGAATCCTTTGAATAATAGAAGCAACCATGGAAAGAAAAGAAAAACATAAGTTTGGTTTAATTGAATTCGTGGGGCATATGCATACTGGCTTAACCAGTATGATTATGATAATATTTACTAAACCCTGCTTTATGTTGTGATCACCTGTAGAGTGAAAAGAAATTAATAGGGGAAAAAGAAGATTGATTGATTGATTGAATATGAAGCGTTATTTTGTTTCATCGAGAACTAACAGACGATCAGTAAACCTAACAGCTCCTGGTATCCTGAAAAGTTAACCAGTACACGAACAAACCAAATCTCCGCAAGTAAGTGATAACATTCCCATTTGAATCAGCGATGAAAGACGAATGATATTGAGACACAGTGCCGTAAATCAATCATCACGGATACTGTAGCTGGGCGGGGATTCGAACTCAAGACCCCTGAATTGATAGTCAGACGCGCTACCGATTGAGCTAATCGGGCCCGGCGAAAAAAGAAGATAAACAAAAAGAAAAAAATGGAAATAGAGTCTATTATAGAAAATGTGAGTAAAAGAAAGAGCTAAAGATAAATGAAAACTGTTAAATGACATAATTTATAAGAATAGTCAGATGACGATTTAGAAGCAACAGTAGAAGACACAGAAACAAAAAAACAACAAAGAAGATGAAGCAAAAACATAAGAAGGAAAAGAACATAACGTTTCGAGGAAGAATGATTTATGTCCTTATCTTTTGACTAAAATATTAAGTTACAGTAGAAGAAGAAAAAAGTATGATAATGAGAAAGAAAAGGAAGTGGAAGAAGTGCAGAAAGCCTTATTTTGTAATACTATAACAAGTGTTTGAATTAAGATCTACATTTCCTACCATTATGTAGGTTATTTCCCAATTGCTACACATCTTAAATAGTGGCGCAAAAAATAAAAGAGAACTTTACAGACGTTTGATGTATAAAAAAATGACTTAAGTAAACTAAGGTTTCTCACGAGCATAATAACTGGCTTGAAATTGACGGAAGCAATTAAACTAAAACGTGAAATTGACATATTTATATAAATGACATGTAAAGCAAACATAGTAACACTATCGTATGGTACACGATCTGCTTTTGACTTAAATTCTATATTTGAAAGTTTTATTGTTGTCTAAACAATATCATTTTGTATCGGCTGCGAATAAATCTGAACGTTGTGACGTCATTTGATTTGGTTCTATAGCTTAAAAGGAATCCAATAAATATAATTCGCTAATTCGTGAAACTGAGCCTAATAGGACAAAATAAATCAACCGGTGTGCCTACGCATCCTTTTTACTTGGCTTTGTTCAAGGAATTATTCAGTGGACTTGTGTAGATAAAAGTAGCCTTCATTATTTTAGAATGGTTTCAGTGTCTAAAATAACTTATGGAAAACATCATGCAGATCTCAGTAAAGACAGATTAGGAAGATATACTAGTAATGCACTGGATACAGCTGACACAGCGACTGGTAGTGTATTGTACGGTCTGGCGCGTAGCGTGGCATACTCAGTTTCTCTTCTGAGTAACATTTGAAAACAAAGCTTAAAAACTTAAAAGAATAAAAAGTCGATAGAATCAATAGATATATAGCAGGAGGGTGTACAAATAGGTACAAATTGCAGTATGAACGTTTCCATACATAAACCAACATTATCCTTTATGTAAAATATCGACCTAGTTTAGACTGTGCTTTCCAAAAACCATATCTGGACCGACCGATAATTTAGGTTATGTTTTCTAGCCCAATGAAGCCTAAAAGTTTTAAAAGTTTCACCGGGGGAGGCGACCTCCGATCCCATCAGAGAAAGTGGGAACACCTCACCCCACCCGAGTAACTTCCAAATGTGTCACGCTACGCCCCTGACGATAGTTATGTAATGCGAGAAATATTGGCTATATTTTGTTGAAACGGAAATAATAAACGTAGACTCAATATACGTTAAAGTAAATGTGGAAAGTACGTAAGTAATAAATACAACTAAGGGTATGTTTACGTATGCTTATGAGTATTAGTTTAAATAAAACGTAAAAAAATAAACAATAAAGGAGTAGAAGACGAAAAGGGCTTGAAATAGAAATAGCTGCAATAGAAGAGGATTTGTGATAGTGATGAATAAAACAGTAGAAATATTATTTAGTAATGGTTTAGGAGTTAATCAGTCAATTTTACTGGCTGACGGGCTGTTAGAATTGCAATTGCTCACTCTGCTGGTAGATAGACGGACTGCTGGTAAAACAAAAATTGCTCATTATGCTAACGGTATGGCAGGCTGGTAAAGCACATTTTCATTCTGCTTGAAGGCTGGCAAAATGCAAGCTGTAAAAAGTAAACTTGCTGGCAGAACGTTATCAATCAGTACAGCAAGATGTTATTGATACATTTTCGTTTTGCCAATTTAATTTTGTAAACTTTACATCGGAATATTTTATTCTCATTACGTCAGCCTACAAGCCTGGCGGCATAATAAAACCAACGCAATTAAATATAATTCCGCCGGCCTGCCAGCATAATCTGTTCTTTCTTTTGACAGCCTACCAGTAGAATGAACTTTTTCATTTTGATAACCTGTTAACATACCAGTAGAATCATCATTTTCATTTTGCTAGCCTGTTAGCCTACCAACAGAATGATCTTTATCATTTGTCGAGCCTGCTAGCCTACCGATAGAATGATCTTTATCATTTGTCGAGCCTGCCAGCCTACCGATAGAATGATCTTGATCATTTTTTCCAGCCAGCTAGCCTATCTTTAGAATGATCTTTATCATTTGTCGAGCCTGCTAGCCTACCGATGGAATTATCTTTATCATTTGTCGAGCCTACTAGCCTACCGATGGAATTATCTTTATCATTTGTCGAGCCTGCTAGCCTATCGATAGAATGATCTTTATCATTTTCCAGCCTGCTAACCTACCAATATAATGAACTTTATCATTTGTCGAGCCTGCCAGCCTACCGATAGAATGATCTTGATCATTTTTTCCAGCCAGCTAGCCTATCTTTAGAATGATCTTTATCATTTGTCGAGCCTGCTAGCCTACCGATGGAATTATCTTTATCATTTGTCGAGCCTACTAGCCTACCGATGGAATTATCTTTATCATTTGTCGAGCCTGCTAGCCTATCGATAGAATGATCTTTATCATTTTCCAGCCTGCTAACCTACCAATATAATGAACTTTATCATTAGTCGAGCCTGCTAGCCTACCAATAGAATGATCTTTATCATTTTTCCAGCGGGCTAGCCTGCCAATAGAATGATCTTTATTATTTTTCCAGCCTGCTAGCCTACCGATATAATGATCTTTATCATTTGTCGGGCCTGCTGGCCTACCAATAGAATGATCTTTATCATTTTCCAGCCTGCTAGCCAACAGATAAAATGATCTTTATCATTTGTCGAGCCTGCTAGCCTACCAATAGAATGATCTTTATCATTTTTCAAGTCTGCTAGCCTACAGATAGAATGATCTTTATCATTTTTCCAGCTTGCTAGCCTACCAGTAGAACCATCTTTATCATTTGTTGAGCCTGCTAGCCTACCGATAGAATGATCTTTATCATTTTCCAGCCTGCTGGCCTACCAATAGACTGATCTTTATCATTTTCCAGCCTGCTAGCCCACCAATATAATGATCTTTATCATTTTCCAGCCTGCTAGCCTACCGATAGAATTATCTTTATCTTTTGTCGAGCCTACTAGCCTACCGATAGAATGATCTTTATCATTTGTCGAGCCTGCTAGCTTATCGATATAATGATCTTTATCATTTTCCAGCCTGCTAGCCTACCGATAGAATTATCTTTATCATATGTCGAGCCTGCTAGCATACCGATAGAATGATCTTTATCATTTGTCGAGCCTGCTAGCCTACTAATAGAATGATCTTTATCATTTTTCCAGCCTGCTAGCCTACCGATAGAATGATCTTTATCATTTGTCGAGCCTGCTAGCCTACCGATAGAATGATCTTTATCATTTTGCTAGCTTGCTAGCCTACCGATAGAATGATCGTTATCATTTGTCCAGCCTGCTAGCCTACCAATAGAATGATCTTTATCGTTTTGCTAGCTTGCTAGTCTACCGATACAATGATCTTCATCATTTATCCAGCATGCTAGCCTGACAATAGAATGATCTTAATCATTTGTCCAGCATGCTAGCCTGACAGTATACTGATATTATTTGTTTTGCCCGCCTGCTAGCCGACCATTAAATTATGATATTTCTCATTTTGTAAGCTTGATACCCTGCCAGCATAATAATCGTATTTTCAATCTTCCAGACTGCTATTTGAATGACACTTATACATTGCACCTAGCCTGTTAGCCAGTCAGCGGAAGTATTTTTCTTTCATTTACCAGTCTGCTAACCTGCACGGAAACAATCATTTTATTTTTTTCATTTGGCCTGTCTGCTAGCCTGAAAGCAACATAACGTATTCTTTCATTCTGTCAGTCTATTAACATGACTGAACTAGGGACGCTGTGTATGTCGATGCCAGCAATGGTGTTACTGTAGACAGGAGAAGATAATGAAACAGTAGCGATGGGACTAAATAACAAGGCAATGTTGTTGTAGGCAGTATAGGGCTCCAAATAGTAATAATAGACGTAGTAATGTGAAAATGATTACTAAAAAGTAGAACTATAATTCAGTGACGGGTTAGAAGCGGTCAAGTTCGCTGACTGACGGGCCGGTAAAATGGCAACTGTTCACACTGTCAGCAGACAGACTGAATGCCGGTAGAACAAAAATGTTCAAGCTGCTTGCAGTCGGCAGACTGGCAAAAATATTTTAACTCTGATTGAAGGTTGGCAAAATGAAGATTTGTCATTCTGCTAGCACGTTGGCTAACTCGCAGTAGCGATGGAACTAAAAACACAAGCAAATGCTGCCGGAATCAGTAAAGGACTTCAATGAGATAACAGGTGTAATGCTACAATATAGGTTGTTCTCTTATTCCGAGTTTAACATATTAGATTAAATATATTCCATTAACGTGATAGAGATTATGTTGGTGAACTTGGATGATCCCTTGACATTAGAATGAAAGTACATGCGGTTAGACCGAACTCGACTATTCATGAACATTGTGACAATACTGGACATCACACCAAACCTGAATACACCATGATACTAACATCCGAAGACATCCATATTAAGCGACGTGTCAAAGAGGTGGTAACGATAAAACAACAACGGCCGTCACTCAGCCGGGACGAGGGACTTGATATACCTCCAGTGTACAATGCGCTCGTCCTATGTCACGTGATGCTGTGAGTGAATGACAAAGCACAAAGCTGATGAAGACTGTGTGATACGGTCGAAATATTCTCTAGGTCGACCGTTTTGTTCTGGGAAATGGAATATAGTTCTTCTAAGAAGTGTAATGCTGGTAGACAGATGTAGCCAGGAAAAGAGTGTTTTCACTTTAATCAATTTGTACCTATACCCAATCACTATTTTATTTGACACATGGTATATCTTCAATGTCATTTTTATTGATCTTTTCACTTTACTTCACCAGATGGTTCGTTCTTTACATAGTATCTCCATATTTTACACGTGCACTGTGTCTATTTACAACCGCTCACTCTAATTTGTACACATGTGATTGTTGTTTAAAATGCAACGTGCGCTGTTTAAACTGGTAATGATACATAATGTATATACAAAGCAAAAAATTATACTCCATCATTAAAAACTATGTTTGGAATTCGTCTTTACAGTTGACATATGGGGCAAGCGACTATACTTCGCAAACATGTGTGTATCGTTTGTTAGACTAATTGCCATGCCGTATGATATGATCAAATTTAAAATAAACTTGTTATTTCTAAACATGTGATTATTTCACTTCCTTCGTGTCGGTATAACCACGCCTTGGTGAGGTCAAATATAATTATTCAGTTTTAACGTCTCATTTACTTAGACTGATCATACAATGTGTTCATAAATGGTCCCCTAATACATCAATCGACCCGCAAAAGACAGGCGATTGTTACAGTCCAAAAAATAGAATAAGATTGGAGTTTTAGATTTCAACAACATAGTCAAACTTTAAACGGCAATATGAATGAACAATTAGTGGTAAAAGATAAAATCTGTGTCGGCTAGTCAGCGCGGCCGTGTGTTTGAGTGGAGCGGTAGTTTCTTTACCGTTTTGACTTTCGATTACTGCGTACGTTTATTTGCTATCTATACGGTCTGCTAGAGCGGTTTTATTGGATTGGCGGTAGTTCGGCGAGCTGCAATGACCACTTTTAACTACTTACGGTATGTACATAAAGCACTTTTATGGATTTCACATTTTGTGATATCCCTGTGTATATACTTGAGTAGCTCTCTAGGGTCGTAATTTATCTCAAATAAACATAGTCGCATTGAATCGGTATAAGGGTTCGCTATGAAACCCTATCTTGGATCATCTTTACGATCCTTTTATGTTGACTTATAGTTTTTAAACCGTTTTTATCCTTATTATTTTCATTTTCAAAATTATTTGAGCAACTCAGTTTAAGAAATCCACCATGTTAGTCCAAATATACTTTAACAATACTGTTTCTCTTATGAAAATTTATTTAAAAAATAGATTTTCTTTTAATTTTCTATAGGTTCATCTGTAGTAAGTGGTTTGTGCGGAAGCAAACTAATAATTTTACTTCATAGATACTAGTGTGTTTCGGTCATGTATTTAAAATGTGAACTGTAATATAAATGTCAGTTCTAGTGTTCCTTGTATTTCTATGGAACCTTAAATACCCCGCCTAGTGGATCTCAGAAACGTTGATTAAGTGAACTTACCCCTGCTATTTCTTGTCTAAACCAGTTTTTGCACTACTTAACTGCAGCAAGAAATCACAGCTCCCTATGAACCATTTTGAAATATTTCAAACCAAATTACATAGGACTTTTTAAGTGCAAGAATACTCACGTTTCTTTGTTAAAAAATGGCACAACTGTGTAGTCCACCATAACTGAAACACTGTTGAAAGAAATACGAAAACTAAACTGTTTATAGTTCATTAATCACAAGAGATATGAATTCGAACCCATGTTGAATTGGTAATACGCATTTATATTATCGACTGTGTTATTAGGTCAAAGTTCAACACATACATACGTGCAATAATGTCATATAAATTATTATACGCTGGTATATTGCCGATATCAGGGGACATGGGGGTGCTGCATCTTCCAGTATCCTTCATGAAAGAATCAACAACCCGAGACTGCTTCTTTTGTTTTATTGGTTGCTCTCTGTGCTTCGTACTTCCTATAGATCGTTTAATAAGATAACATATAAACTCATATTCAAGCATGTGCGAACGCAAGCATGCACGTACAATCATAATCGAACACGCACGGACGCACGCATACACGTACATACGCACCTTAAATACACTGAACGGTCATAGACAATACAAATTAAATGGAACTTACATAAAATCAAGTTACAATATGTATTTAGATTGTATGTGAAAAGTAGTCAATTCATAGCTATCAATGCGGGGGATCAAATGAATTGACCGCATAAAAACGAACGGACGTTGGACTTTTAAAAAGTTGCGTGCCTTCCCCCACGAAGTTTTGGACAGTTGTGACAGGTTAGTAAAGAAACATTAAGATAAAACTGATAGACAAAAATCACACATGTTAAATAAGTCAATATTGCTACACGATTAGAATTGAATAACTTAAGTTACCCATGATATGGATGTACGTGGAAATAATGTAGTTTGATTTAACATTTTGTCGGTGGAATATTTAATATTTAAAAGTATTTGTCAATGCAGATGAATACTTTTGTTGTTTTTCGCTTCAATAACTGTAACACATTGCATGAAATCATTTCATATGTTTCGTTGATCATTTTCATTCGAAATAAGAGATTTTATCATATAATTTACTATGTATAGGTGTAATAAACAAATGACATATTTTTTGTAATATCACTACCGATTCATCGTTCGGCGTTTTCCGTGCATAAAACGTAAAATGCCGAGCTACTTTTGGATTTGCCCGGATAGAAATGATGTCAAATGATGCGAGCTCTTTGGTCTCGGGTTAAATGTGGCACTTTGGATCCCTCGACAAATGGAAATGTTTAGACATTCAATAAATACCAAACGGTCGACTACAGACAAAGAGCGATTTATAGCCATGCAATGGGTGTCGTTTATTTTCGAGAAAGTATAAATTTTTTTTAAACTAGTTATTTATTCGATAATTATAGTACTTGATAGAAATGGTAAACTGTTATGGAGTTGTTTATTCCAATAACACACTTTTTAACACATTTCAGGTTATGTATGGCATGTTCAATTTTATTTCTGGCCGAAGACCTCAGAATGAATTTGATATAAACCACCGTCCATCCGCAAGTAACTGGCAAACTTTCTCACATATATCTATTTGTTTTAAACAAGTGGAACTCGAACCTACGACCATAGCGTGAGAGGTAACGTATCTTGAGACGGTGCCTTACACCACTCGGCCATGGCGAATCCCTTATAATAAAATACTATTATCCAAAAAAAGAAAAACTCACAATATCACATATATTTGATAGTGAGCATGTACAGTTGTTTGACATTTCACTCTAAATTTAAATTTTACTTAGGTGTATAAAGAACAGTTGGATTTTGGATGGTAAAACACTGTTTTATTTTTTATGCAAATGAATGATGATACATTATTCACTTCTTCATCATTTCAAGGATTCTTAGTGACATAGTAAATACAGAGAAACTATACATTCGGTATTAAACTTTACAGGATGACTAAACGGTGTTTATTTATCTATTCTTCGGTTATCTTCTCCATGGTGATAGGTGGTCCTCTACGGCCGATTGGTCTAACTGGTGTGTCAATATCACCTTTCACCTCTGACTTTTGGGTTCAAGACCAGCTCAGTTTAAATAAAGTCTGACTCATGTTTCCGGTCTTCCTGCACCAACAAAACTAAGGGTCATATATAACATACTTTGTGGTCAAAATGTCGTTACACCACATTAAGATATTACAATGGTAACTCTTTGGTGTTTTGTTTTTAATTTTTTGTTATCAGACGAGTAAAACGTTGGATATGGGACAACTTTATATATTATATATATATATTGTGAGATGGTACCCTTTGTTCAGTTGTCTACGGTACTTGTTTGTGTGATGGTACTCTGGTTCCATTGCATTTATTTGTGTGATGGTTCCCTTTGTTTGTGCGACAGCACCTTTTGTTTATATGCTATTACCCTTTGTTTGTGTAATGATACCCCTTGTTTGTGAAATTGTACTCTTTGAATGTGCGACGGCACCCTTTGTTTGTATGCTTATATCATTTGTATCTGTAATGGTACCCTTTGTTTGTATGATTTTGCCGTTTGTTTGTGCGATTGTACCTTTTGTTTATGTGATGGTACTCTTTTTGTATGAAGGTACCCTTTGTTTATGCGATGGTACTCTTTTTTGTATGATGGTACGCTTTGTTTTTATGATGGTTCCCTTTGTTTGTGCAATTGTACCCTTTATTTGTGTGTTTATACACTTTGTTTATGCGATGGAACTCTTTTTTGCATGATGGTACCCTTTGTTTGTATGACGGTTCCCTTTGTTTGTGCAATTGTACCCTTTATTTGTGTGTTGATACACTTTGTTTCTGTGATGGTACCCTTTGTTTGTATGATGGTACCTTTTGTTTGTGCGATGTTACCCTTTGTTTGTGCAGTGATAACCTTTGTTTGTGTAATGGTACCCTTTGTACATGTGATGGTACCCTTTGTTTGTGTAGTGGTAACCTTTATATGTGTGATGATACCCTTTGTTTGTGCGGTGATAACCTTTGTTTGTGTAATGGGACCCTTTGTACGCGTGATGGTACTCTTTGTTTGTGGGTTGATACCCTTTGTTTGTGTGGTGGTACCCTTTGTTTGTTTGATGGTACCTTTTGTTTGTGCGATGGTACCCTTTGTTTGTGCGATGATACCCTTTGTTTGTGTGATGGTACCCTTTGTTTGTGTAATGGTACCCTTTGTTTGGGTAATGGTACCCTATGTATGTGTGATGGTACCCTTTGTTTTTTGGTATCCTTTGTATGTGTAATGTTATCCTTTGTTTGTATACTGGTACCCTTTGAATGTGTGGTGGTACCCTTTGTTTGTATGATGGTACCTTTTGTTTGTGCGATGGTACCCTTTGTTTGTGCGATGATACCCTTTGTTTGTGTAATGGTACCCTTTGTACATGTGATGGTACCCTTTGTTTGTGTAGTGGTACCCTTTATATGTGTGATGGTACCCTTTGTTTGTGCGATAGTACCATTTATTTGTGTGATGGTACACTTTGTTTGTGTAATTGTACCCTTTGTTTTTGTAATGGTACCCTATGTATGTGTGATGGTACCCTTTGTTTTTTTTGGTTCCCTTTGTTTGTGTAAAGGTACCCTTTGTATAAGTGATGGTACCGTTTGCTTGTGTGATGGTACCCTTTGTTTGTGAAATGGTTTCCTATGTTTGTGTGATGGTACCCTTTGTTTGTGCGATGGTACCCTTTGTTTGTGTAATGGTTCCCTTTGTTTGTGTATTGGTACCCTTTGTATAAGTGATGGTACCGTTTGCTTTTGTGATGGTACCCTTTGTTTGTGAAATGGTTCCCTATGTTTGTGTGATTGTACCCTTTGATTGTGCGATGGTACCCTTTATTTGTGCGATGGTACCATTTGTTTGTGCGATGTTACCCTTTGTTTGTGCGATGGTAACCGGGCCTTTGTTTGTGTGGTAATACCCTTTGTTTGTATGATGGTGTCCAATTTTGTTTATTTTTTATTTTTTGTAATTGGATTTAACGCCATTTTCAACACATTTCAGGTTATATATGGCATATCCAGATTTACTGTCAGAGAAAAACCTCAGACTGAATCAGACTGAGTAGAACCACCGTTTTTCAGCAAGTAACTCGCAAACTTTTTCACATCAATTAATCTTTTGGAACAAGCGGTATTCGAACCTCCGGCCTTAGCGGGAAAGGTAAGTGATATTGAGACAGTGACTTAGACCAATCAGCCACGGAGTCCACGTCCACTTTTTAAAATTCTTTAGTTAAATGTGTTAGCTGTGGCAGTTGAATACACGTATTGGTACAGCTTTTTTGTCTTATAGTTATTAACAAAATAATCATCTGTTTGCAGGAACACTTCTATTCATTTGTTTATGACATGAAAATGATATGTTGATTTTCATAATATGAGTTTTGTGTTTACAGAAGTCAATGTAATAAACATCCAAGCGGAGTATTTCATTCTGTCTGCATAAGGGGCCGCGGCCAATAAGTGATTCATTTTGACGTCGCCGTGCTGAATTTGGATTTACGTAGTTACTAAACGCATGCACACACGCACGCACACATTAAAAGTCTAAATAGTTTATAGGGATTAATGCCATTTTGTACACATGACAGGTTGGTTATACATGTTTGTATACAGCACCGATTGTTACAGGCAAAGGAAGGTCTCATTTGCAGCACGTTCGGTTTACAAGACAAGTGGCCTCCAAATATTCAATAATGGGTTCACCCGCTCTATCAAGATTGATTTATATGATATACATGTATAACGCATGCTCTGTGTAACTTATTTAAGTTAATTTAATATGATGTTAAGTTGAACTGTATCTTATTTCTATAAACTTTTGAGTTAAAACCGTTGGTAGCTACTGGTATAGCATACATAATTGATTCAACATTACGTTATGCTGGTGTTATTTCCCCGAAATCAGAAGTGCGTATAGGTGATCGTTATTATACAAACTGTATATAATCTTGTGCTATATTTTGCAAACTCTGATTGATGATTCCCTCTACAGGACCCCACTGCTGCATGCCGGGAGGTACTTATATTAGTTGATAATTCAAATTTAAAGGAAGATTGATAGCGCTTGACGAATGATTGATCTCGTACAGGTTCACTTTCATTCATAAGAAATAGGTAAACACTTGCGCATAAAGAGGACCGTATTGGTTCGAATTTACGATTCATTTAACCATTCATAACTAGGCTCGCATTACAACTTGGCTGTTGATTACAGAAGAGACCAGGCGAGTTTCCATTGATAAATTTTCTTTGATTATACGTCTTTAAATACCAACAACCCATATCATTGGTCCTTTTGTCAATGCTACACGAAATCTGATAAAAGTGTGATTATAAAAGACGTAATTTATCAAAATTGTAAATAATACGTTTTTTATACTATTTTACCACTATCTGGATAATGTATGCTGAACAAATTTTGATGTATAAGGGGAAAAATGCTTGAGGCGAAAAAAGTTCAATGTATGCTAGCTTGATTAAATTAGCGGTATTAAGACAAAGGGTTCATTACTACATGTACAAGTTAGACACTATTAACTCAACTTGCTATTACGACATGCCGTTGTGCGAAATGAGTTTACACGACATGCATTTTTGAGACACGTATATATGATACATGTATGTCTTTATATGATTTTATATGAAATATTCCTAGATGAAATGTTTTTGTACGACTCTTTTTACGACATATCCTTGTTGAGCATTTTCTAGTACGACCTATTAATGATTTAGAGACCATTTTACGACAGGTACAGCAAATCCGTGTTAGATCCCGACAAATCAATTTCCTTGTACGAGCTTTTTGTACGGCCTGATGCTGTACGAATTCTTTTACACGACACATATTTCATACATGCATCGATATTGTACATGTTCGTACACAACATAAAGATAAAACGAAAAATTCATGCTCATCATGTATAAATACGACATATACTAAATAACATACATGTGTAACGCTGAAACACATCAGTCGAAGTAAGTTACGCATTGTTTAGCCGTATATGCTCTTATACAAAAAACAACAACAAACAACTTATACTGTAGGTTACATATAATGAGAGGAAATATAGCACATTTAAATAGTATATGTGTGTGAACATAAAACACTTACCAATATCACCTTTTATTAAGGCATATGTAAGCAGAACATGCTAAACTCGACATGTACTAGTACGACATGTTTACATATGACTGGTATTACATGTGTTTCTTGAAATAAAGATTAAACTATAGCAAATACCGAGTTGTGTGAACTTCACAACTATTGACGATAAAAACTTTATTAAAAATATAAAAAAAAGAAACGAATGTCAAGCTAAATAAACATCTGTCAGTTATTTCAATACACCTAATTTATAATAATGTTTGTAAGTTTAAATATTATACTAGATCGATATATTGAATACACAAGCAAATGGGGTCAAAACTTCCGAATCTAACCAATTTATAGCCACAAGTTTTAAATTGCATTTCTAAAATAAGAAAGTATAGAGTCAGAGCTGTATGTATATTCAACACCATTTATTACATGTGCCTGGGAACATTATACTGTAGGGTTCAATATTTAATTTTACGTTATCAGCTGAGGTATAATACTATCTCTGATATAAGGATATTCAATATATAAAAATTGGCAGCGTAATACATTAATCCATTTTCGATTAAGCTTTTCTGTCACTTTAAAGATACGCTGCTCTTAGTATCTATATATCATTCCGCTTACCCCCTGCCATAAATAGTCCCAAAACGGCGTATGAATACATAGTCGCGTCAATAGGATGACACTATTGTAATAAACACATTCAATGATTAAGGCCGCCATTTTGTAGCTTCTGTGAAAAGTCAAAATGAATCCCGCTTAGTGTTCTTTTCATTATTATAATTGTATTAATGAAATGTAAGAAAACAATAAAAATTCTAATCAAAGGTTTTAATAGATTTATCACCCCACCTGCTGTCTGGTATCCATTTATCAGTGTTTCTGTATAGGATCGATTTGCTTTATTAGTTTTCTTTATATATAAGCCTAAGAAATGAACGGTATAGAAATGAACGAATATATGTTTACTGAATTCCTGCAACGATTGACATCTGACATTTCAGGCTATGCAAGTGTTCATAAGGGTTAAATATTCATACATCGGGTACCTTGTAAGTAAATAAATATCAATGGTTCGGTAGTAGAGATTTTCAGACTCGGATGCATTAGTTATGAGTTAAATTTTCCGTCCAGATGTACTAAAGATTTTATAAATATTTTACATTGAGCATCTATTTTGCAAAATTTAGTTATCCAAGTGTCAGTTTAACGTAACTGTGTGTGGTGTTTTGCCATATGTCTGTTAGTATCCACACTGATATGGCGTATAATATTTCGTTATAAAAAAACATGTCTTAAAACATGTACATAGCTATACTATTCTTTGTATAATACCATGCAACTGTACAGAGTTGCAGCAATCATCTATATTTAGTAATGGTAACTGAAGCTTAAAAAAGCTTATATTTTCACATTCTGCATTGACTGTAGTTTAATCTCCATGTGTACTTGATACGCGTGTATAGTTGATAATTATCAGTGTTACGTACACGTGTATAGTTGATAATTATCAGTGTTACATGCAAGTGTATAGGTGATAATTATCAATGTTACATACACACATATAGTTGATAATTATCAGTGTAACATACAGGCGTATAGTTAGTAATTATCGGTTTTAACAGCAAGTGTATAGTTGACTTTTAGCAGTGTTACATACACGTATACAGCTGAAATGTACTAGTGTTACATACACGTATACAGTTGATAATTGTCAGTGATACATACAAATGTATAGTTTATGATTATCAGAGTGTTACATACACGTTTACAGTTGATAACTATCAGTGTTATATACATGTGTATAATTGATAGTTATCAGTGTTACATACAAGTTGATAGCTGATAATTATTAGAGCTACACACACATGCGCATAGAGTAGACAATTTTTAGAGTCCCATGCACGTGGAATATTATCAGTGTTACATATACGTTAATCGTTTATGATTATAAGTGTTACATACACGCGTATAATTGATAATTATCAGTGTTACATACACGTGTATAATTGATAAGTATCAGTGTTACATACACGCGTATATTTGGTATTTATCAGTGTTACATACACGTATATAGCCGATAATTAGCAGTGTTACATACACTATAGTAGGTGATAGGAGTCAGCATAACATACAAATAGATCGTTTATAATTATTAGAGTTACAAACACGTTCGCATATAGTTGACCATTATCAGAGGTACATGCACGTTATTAGTTGATAATTATCAATGTTATATACACACACGTACAGTTGATAATCATTGATGTTACATACAATGACGCGATTTTTTGACATTTATCAGTTTTACATACAGGCGTAAAGATGATTATTTACAGTGTTATATACGCGTAAGTAGTTGATAATTGTCAGGGTCAAACACACGTTCGTATATATGTGATTATTATCATAGTTACATGCACGTTTTAGGTTGATAATTATTAGTGTTATAAACACGCGTATAGTTATAATCATCACTGTTACATGTACGCGTATGAATGGTTATTAAAATTCCTACATAAACGTGTATAGTCGATAATTATTAGTTGTACATACACGTGAATAGAATATTATTGTCAGTGTTACATACAAGCTTATAGTTGACAATTATCAGTGTTATAAACACGTGAATATTTGATAACTATCGGTGTAACATATACCACATCATTGGTAATTATCTCTATTACATACACGTATATAATCTATAGTTTAAGTGTTAGATAATCGCGTGTAATTGATAATTATCCGTGTAACATACATGATAAGTAACAGTGTCATATACACGAGTATATTTGATAATTTTAGTGCTACACACACGCGTGTATTTGATAGTTATCGAGTTCCATACACCTGTTTAGTTGATAATTATCGGTGTTATATACACCTGTATAGTTTATCAATGTCGATGTTACATACAAGTGTATAAGTGATAAATAGAAATATTAAATACACTTGCATAGCTGATAATTATCATGGTTCTTACAAGCGTATATTTGATAATTATCGATGTTATGTGATAGTTTCAGTAGGTCAAATACGAGTGTAGTTGATAATTATCATTGTTACAAATACGTGTGTAATTGATTACTATCACTGTCACATACACGTTTATAGTTGATAACTATCAGTGCGTGTACTTATAAATGTAACTTACATTAGTATATTTCATAACCAGCAGTGTTACATACGTGTAGAGTTGGTAATGTTCAGTGTTACGTCCACGTGTATAGTTAATTAATATCACTTTCACGCGTAAAGTTAATGTAGTTATCGATGTTACATAAAAGTGGATGGTTGATAATTATCAGTGTTATATACATGTGTAGAGCTGATAGTTATCAGCGTATTACATACACGTGTAAAACATGAAAAGTATTCGCCACCATCTTTAAATACAGACTGTATTTATTTAAAAAGTAATCAATTTAAAAAATGGCCCCGATGTTATTATTTAAATCTGTGAGAACAGCGTAATAAAAAAAACCAGACAAGAATATTGGTAAAACTATCGTATCTTCCATGAACATGTGCTTAATTGAGTTGTAAACCTCTCTTCCATGCTGTTTATATACTCCTGACAGGCAAATATTACCGAAAATAACGGACAAAAGGGGGATAATGCTGTCATAATTCAAGATAAGAGTTTATGCATATTGCCAACTAACCATGTTGCCTTTGATTTTCTTAAATACGTTTGAAGTTATACTCCGGACAAGCATATGTAATCGAAAAGAAAGTAGAAAAGGGATATAATGTTGCCGTTACTTAAGAAGACTGTTATATGCGTACTGTGCATCAAACGTTTCAATAGAAAGCGACTCATGTCCAATACTACACTCCCTCTCTCTCTCTGTCTCTGTCTGTTTCTGTCTCTGTCTCTCTCTTTCGTACCGCTGGTAAAAACAACATTGAATTCTTTCTTTCATAGACAAAGTCGACCAATAACGTTGTATTCTTTCTTCGTAGCTCAAGTCAATATCTACCATTCGTATCGATGTCTTTAATAACGTTATACTCTTTACTTTGAAGCTGAAATCAATCTCTACCATTCCTATCGATGTCTTCAAAACGTTGTACACTTTCTTTTGTAGCTCAAGTCAATATATACCATTCGTATCGATGTCATCAATAACGGTGTACTCTGTCTTTTGAAGCTCAAGCCAGTCTCTATCATTCGTATCGATGTCTTCAATAACGTTGCAGTCTTTCTTTTGAAGCTCATGTCAGTCTCAACCATTCGTATCGATGTCATCAATAACGTTGTACTCTGATTTGAGAAGCTCAAGTCAATATATTCAATCCGTATCGATGTTTCATTAACGTTGTACTCTGTCTGGTGAAGCTCAAGTCAATATATACAATCCGTACCGATGTTTCATTAACGTTGTACACTGTCTTTTGAAGCTCAAGTTAATCTATACCATTCGTATCGATGTTTTCAATAACGTTGTACTCTGTCTTGTGAACCTCAAGTTAATATATACAATCCGTATCGATGTTTCAATAAAGTTGTACTCTGTCTCTTTTTAACTCAAGTAAATATCAACCTTTCGTATCGAGGTCTTCAATAACGTTGTTCTCTGTCATTTTTTTAACCAAGTCAGTATCTACCATTCGTATCGATGTCTTCAATAACGTTGTTTTCTATCTTTTGTAGCACGATTCAATATCTACTATCCGAATTGATATCTTCAATAACGTTGTACTCTGTCTTTTGTAGCTGAAGTAAATCTTTACCATTCGTATTGATGTCACCAATAACGGTGTTCACTTTCTGTTGTAGCTCAAGTTAATAGCTACAATCTGTATTGATGTCTTCAATAACGGTGTACTTTGCCTTTTGTTGCTCAAGTCAATCTCTTCCATTCGTATCGATGTCTTCAATAACGTTGTACACTGTCTTTACTAGCTTAAATAAATTTCTATCATTCGTATGAATGTCACCAGTAACGGTGTTCAATTTCTGTTGTAGCTCCAGTAAATCTCTACCATCCGTATTGATTTCTTGAATAACGATGCACTCTGCCTTTTGTAGCTTAAGTCAATATCTACCATTCGTATCGATGTCTTCAATAACGGTGTACTCTGTCTTTTGTAGATCAAGTAAATCTCTGCCATTCGTATTGATGTCACAAATGGTGGTGTTCACTTTCTGTTGTAGCTCAAATTAATATCTACCATTCTTACCGATGTCTTCAATGGCACTGTACTCTGTCTTTTGTAGCTCATGTCAATCTCTACCATCCGTTTTGGTGTCTTCAATCACTATGTACACTGTCTTGTAAACCTTCTGTCAATCTCTACCATTCTTATCAATGTCTTCAATAACGTTGTACTCTGTCTTTTTTAGCTCAAGTCAATCTCCAGCATCTGTATTGATGGCTTCAATAACTTTGTACACTGTCTTGTAAAGTTAATCTCTACCATTCTTACCGATGTCTTCAATAGCATTGTACTCTGTCTTTTGTAGCTGAAGTCAATCTCTACAATTCGATTTGATGTCACCAATAGCGGTGTTCACTTTCTGTTGCAGCTCAAGTCAATATCTACCATCCGTCTTGATGTCTTCAATAACGGTGTGCTCAGCTTTTTGTAGCTTAAGTCAATATCTATCATTCGTATCGATGTCTTGAATAACGTTGTACTCTATCTTTTGTAGTTCAAGTCAATATGTACTTTCCGTATTAATGTCGTCAATAACGTTGTACTTTGTCTTTTGAAGCTCAAGTCAAACTCTACCATTCGTATCGATGTCTTGAATAACGTTGTACTCTATCTTTTGTATTGATGTCTTCAATAACGTTGTACTCATTCTTTTTTTTTTTTAGCTCAAGTCAATCTTTACCGTTCGTATCGATGTCTTCAATAACGTTTATACTCTATCTATTGTAGCTGAAGTCAATCTCTACCGTTCGTATTTTCGTATTGATGTCTTCAATAACGGTGTACTCTGTCTTTTGTAGCTCAAGTCAATCTTTACCATTCGTATCGATGTCTTTAATAACGTTGTACTCTTTCTTTTGTAGCTCAAGTCAATATCTACCAGTCGTATCGGTGTCTCAAATAACGCTGTTCTCTTCTCTTGAGGCTCAAATCAACATTTTACTGTTCGTATCGATGCCTCTATACTGATACACAATACGAAGTCCAATATTGAACTTAAAAAACATAGATTTTGCATACAATCTCATAATGCATGAATTGTATGTTAAGTCTTATAATATGGATTTTTTTCATATTTTATTATCTTTGTATTATAATATTAAAAAGTGTTGAATAAAACTCATATCTTCATGTTTACTTAGAATAGAAAAGTAATATGTTCATTATAGTATGGTATATAAATGTTATATGACGTTTTTAACTTCTGTCGCAATAGACCATCTTGAAATAACGGAGCTAAACTTGTTAGATACGGAAATCTGTACGATAGTATGGTATTAGTACACATCTAATCTATAACACCTTGCATTCATGAAAACAATACGTTTTTATTGGTTTGATTTCAATGGCAGAACATTTTGTTAAACAATTTATTTTCTAAAAGCCATAAATTGTCTTAAAACGATCTGGATATATGTTAAAACAAGTGGAAACAAATGCAAATTGCTTCCGTGCAATCCATCTTCGATTTCAATGTAGTTTGTTTTAGACTATATATTAATCTATTATATTCTTTCAAACAAGATAAATTAACTGAACCTAAACCATTATTAACTAAAGCTTAAGTTTTGATTTATCTTTCTCCTAAAACCGATTGATAATGCTCTTAAATAAAAAAAATCGGGAGAAAACACTTAAAATAAAACCACTTTATGAAGTAAAACACACTGAACCCAACTGTTCAACTTTATCTTTTTCGGCTCCATCACAACCAAGCTTTCATAAGATTTGACCAGATTTCGTCTGGATTTATCGACTGTATATTCATCACGCGTATGAGATTAACTGTAAGTCGGCAGAAGCGAATGGACTTATTTATCAATTCTGGGTAAACATATGTGTATTTTTAACAATAATAAAGGCTTTCTGCTAAGGAACATAGTCTTTACTACGTAATCTTGTTTTTAAAGGTGCAGAGAGTTCTTTAATCCAGTGCCGCATTCCATACACTGCCATGTGTCTTTGTAAGTCAGTATGAAACAAACGTCTCATAATGTGTGTTTAAAAAGGTATTCAACAGTACCGCGCCCTCATATTATTAATTTGAACGTGCTAGATTGTTGGACGTTTCAAATATCAATTTTAAATTGAGATAAGATAACGGAGTATGGGAGAACAGATGTGAACATTTGTGAAAAACATAAAAAAAACACATATCGGTCGAATGAGAGTGTCTCCAGTATTAAATGCATATAATTTTGTATGCAAAACGAAGAGACGTTTTTTGAGATAACAGTTCAATTATAAAAAAAATCTTTGTTGTCTTTATAAACAATCATTATATTAAACCAGGTGCGTGCTTATGTTGTTTTAAAATATTTGCATCAGAAATAAAACAAAACGCAATATTTCATTTGCCTTAATTTCGAAAATGGATTTGTGACGAAAAGTATTTTATACCCTTTCAGATTTGTCAAACAGACAACGATACCTTTTTGTTTCTAAATGCAAACATCGCTTATATAGAAATGTCCGTATCTGATAGACCAACCTCTTCAAAATTAGACTTAAGTTTAACAACTGTTGATCGCATTCTTTCTTTCTGCTCCTACGCTTGAAATTACAAAATACTTTATGTGCATGTGTGTGTGTGTGTTTGTGTGTGTTTGTGTGTGTACGAATATGTGAACGCGTGTTTGCATGCTTTAGCGCGCATGCATGTGCATGTAGTAGTCGATGTTCGTCTATTTATTTACATTATGTTCATGATTCACATGATTCACAATTTAAAGATAGTGGACATCATTGTCAGATCTCTCATTTTTTTTTATTTCCACAAATGTCCAAATCAATAAAATTAACAATTCGTGTGTCATGGTTAACACCAAGGACAGCCCATGCCCATCCAATGGGTTTCAGAGAGATTTTGAGTTTGAGGTTAAGTGGCCTTCATGTCAGTCTAATATTACTATGACGTATTTCCTTACTGGAATGACAATCCGTGCCTCATTACATCATTAAAATACTCTTTCTATCCTCCGTTTGCATCACAAAGACAAACATAAAGACTAAAAGTAAAAGAAAACGTTTGTCAATGTGACGTTTTGTCGGGTTATTTATCTAGATGAACATAAAGTATGGGTTGCGTTTGGACAACACTTCTGTTTTTTTTTCTAATAACTAATATTTAAATGATATAAAGCCACTACCTATTTATACTAAACAAAAATATTGGGACCCTTCCAGGGGTTTTGGAGATCTGAGGAACATGACCAATTATTTTTAGGGATTTGAGGAACATTGGCCATTACTTTCAGGGATCGAGGAAGCAAAGGTCATATTTAAGAAATCTGGGGGAAATAATTTTGGGAAATATGGCAAATACTTTGGGGATCTAGGGAACAATGGTCATTATTTTAAGAGATCAAGGAAACAAGGTCCAAACCCACTGGGAGGGCTTCGATATTGAACATAAATCAAGGTTCAGATTTCAGATTATACATATATTGATATACACCATGCAATATGAATTATGATCTTATATTATTTTTTGTTAATTTTAGTCTATCCCAATCCCTGATTATTCCTTAATTAGGTCTATTCAAAAAAGTAGGAAAACCCATGCGTGTCCCACAATTCATAGCAATTGAACTTGAACGCTTACGAAACTGTGATGTCATTCAACCTTTCCCTGAAGCAACTGACCAATCAACGATCTCAAACTCATTGCTATGTACTGGACCCAACCGGGAGAACTGGGTCCGTTCTACAGACTAAGATAATTTTGGAGTAATACAATCTATAATAAGCCAAAGTTTGGCGTCTATACCGACACGATTAAACAATAAATCCTAGATAGATAATCGTGATTATGTACTTTTTCAAACATAATGAGACCGACCAAGATCTACTCTACTGTTGCCTGGTTGCGCCATGTTCATTTTTTGTCGAAACATCAAATGTCAAAATCACAAGTTATCCACAAAGTTCATTAATTTCTAAATCATTCCCAAATTTGAGTGCTAATTAGTACAAGAAACGATAAGAATCAACATATTATGTCTTAAGAATTAGCCTAACGTTGTTAGGGTGAAAAATAATGCGATGATATAATGCTATCATTGTGCCTAAGTATGTTATAATTAACGTTTAAAACGAAATCAAAATCGAATTAACATCAAAAAAAGATAACATAATAAAACCATTTATCTTCTATTAGGTAACGTTAAATACAATTTAAATAAAAGATATAATGGCACACTGTAATATAACTAGGTTTTTCTAGAGGCTATTTGTACCGCATAAGTATGGCTCGTGTCAACTTACAAGACATTTGAGAGAAATAATTAGGTTTCAATACATGGTAACATTTGACGACATTATCAAATTTATTAATCAAATATGGTTTTCAAATTCGATACAATTTTGTTCATTAAATTGTCTTTCGAAACAAACATTATATTCATTCAAAGATTTTTGGCATGTAAAATTGTTAAATATTGATAGACTTAAAAAAGTAGGTTTCCAAGTATGAAGGGCGTCACCCTCTCGTATGCTGTGTTTATTTTGGCTGGAAAAGCGCGTGTCAAGTTATTACAAATAAAGAAATATAAATAATAAACAGTGAACTTATCAATAATAGTTATTTGAATGATATTGACATTATCAATGGCTCTAAGTGAAAGTCTAACAATTGAACAAAGCTTCAACAGTTACGACGAAGAAACGATATTAGTAATAACGGATGTAATGGGAACAGTTGAGTGGCTCCTGTCGTAGTAAATATTTAAAGTGAAATCAAATAAGAGGAACACAATCATGAAAAGAATCACTTTATAACAATATCATATTATAGTCTGAGACTTGATTAGTTTTATATAAGGTTAATATTTTTTTTATTATTTGCTGATCTGGCAAAACACGTTGTTTGTCACATAAAAGTACTGGCACTGACACAAGTTTTTGTTTGTTTAAATTCACTGAAATTGTCAGTTTGAATCAAGTGAAAGTCGACCTCGGTTATCGGAAAGTTGAATGTAAATATTAACGCGTTGACCTTCATTTTGTTGGACCCATTCCCCAAAATCCATTATATTTTCAATCCCTTATTAAAAGATAATTTCAAAGTAATTTATCAATTTCTCAACAGCGCCTTCCAGAATAAGCTTCCATTGATAGTTGGCATGTCCTCATTAAAGTAAATACATTAATTTCTGGTTGTACCAGTATCACCCTAGCAATTGTTTTTGTTTCTATTGCATATAATGTCATAAAAATAGTGTATACACTTTCTTTTTTACATGTATCTTACAAATTGAAGATTATTTTATTTTCACACGAGGAGATTCAACATGCTAGTAATACTGTTGACCATGATTTCGAAATAGAATTTTAAGGAAAAAATTATGAACTTGTCGTTGTATACATTGTTATTATTAAGAACATGATATTTGATTTGTTTATGAAATATGAATTTACACGTGTCACATCGAAGATTATATGTAAACATTGCGCGTTATATGAGTTGATTATCTCATGAATATTCAACAAAGTTCATTTCTTATATGTATACGTGTATCATTAATGAATTCCATTACCACCGCCATATCTTGTTTTTTTTATTTATATTGCATCGATATTCCGGTAGATTATGGGTTTAATCCTTATGTTAAAGTTGAGCAATGGTCCTCTGTAACCTGGAGGTCTAAGAGTCTAAGGCGCGATCTCAATACCACTTACCTCTCACCACGAAGATCATAGGTTCGAATTCCGCTCACTCCAAACCCATTTTGTGAGAGAGTTCAACAGTAATTTGCGGAAAGACAGTGGTTCTACTCAAATTCATTCCGAGTTCTTCATCCACCAATAAAACTGGATAAGCCATATACAGGGTGTTTCATAATATATGTTACAGAAATGACAGTGTATTACAGATGATGGGAATGTATTTTGTTGTGTATAATACATCAAATTAACAAGCAATTAACCAAATTTTATATGGCACTGAAAGTTCGAGAAAAATAACGACGTCATGACGTCATGAATGACATTTCTGACGACATCAATTCAGGTGTTTGTTTACAAATGGCGCTGTCCACACAAATGCACAGAGACATTATTAAGTACTTTTATGAATGTTAATATGTTGTTAAAGTTCTCAGAAGAATGCAAAAAAATGTACCCAGAGGAAAAAAGTCTAAACACAATGCAAGTTCATCGAATAGTACGGAAATCTGAGCAAACGGGGTCGGTTTTAGACCAGCGTCACAGTAATGCCAGGAGACCAAGGAGCGCTCGATCTGATGAGAACATCGGTAGTGTGAGAGCTTCTGTTGCAGAAACACCTCACCTCTGCAAGAAAGATAGTTTACGATGTTTCTAAAGCTTGTGCTTCAACTGTATACAGGATTCTACGATTTGAACTGAAACTTATTCCATATAAAATATCTTTTATGAAATATTTGAAGAAATCAGACATTAACTATTGTTTGCAAACTGGATAAAGGACCAACAGCATGTTCCGGAAGTACTGTGGTTTAGCCCATTTTTACCTTGATGCATGTGTTAACAGAACTTCCGCTTTTGGGGAAGTGAAAAACCAAACATTTACTCTGAAAAGTCGTTGCATGCTGAAAAAGTAACCGTGTGGGCCTAACTCAGTTCAACAGGACTAATTGGGCCGTTTTTCTTTGAAAACAGTGATGGTGAAACAGAAACGATAATTAGTTGTTGATATTTGGATGTTATGCAGTAGAAATTCATTCCGGCATTAAAGAGGGAGAAAGTGGTTATGCACAGGGTGTGGTTTCAGCAAGATGGAGCAACACCACGCACATCTACAGAAGTTCACTTGGAACACATTATCTGGAAATTAAATTTTATGAAATATTTGACCAACATCTCATTTTTCAAGCAAATTGCATATGTAAAAAAAATTTGAAATGTCCATTTTAAAATTGTGTTTTCTGTTTTTACATATTGTATAAAAGTGCAAATTATAAACCCACGAAACTGTAACATATACTTTGAGAGACCCTGTATAACTTAAAATGAGTTGAAGAGAGAGAGAGAGAGAGAGAGAGAGAGAGAGAGAGAGAAAGAGAGACGCAGACACACACACACACACACAGAGAGAAAAGAGAGAGAGAGAGAGAGAGAGAGAGAGAGAGAGAAAGAGGGAGGGAAGGAGAGAGAGAGAGAGAGGAGAGATGTTTATTATCTAAATGATCATTTTACTGACTAATGACGATTTGTTACGAACGCAATTGAGATCAAAAGCGTTGGTTGAAAGCAGTGTATTCGATACATTTGATCAGAAAACATATGTGCAAATTTAGACATTGATCTCATTTGCACTTAACAAGTTGAATTTAAAAATTATAGGAGTTCAACGGGGTGTAAACTTAGCACTAATCTAAATCAATTTGAAAAATAGATTGTAAATAATTTGACCTTTGCAACTTCTGCAAAACGCTTCTATTGATTGAATTTCAGCCACACCTATTCCTCTGATTATATCGACATTGTCTATGTTGTTTGTCTTCTTCTCAAACGACCCTAATTATGAGTTTGTTTGTCAAGCAGTTCACATGAGTAGTAAATCATTGTTATCAAATATGCGAATAGCACACCCAATTTTTTGTATTTGTTTAGATTTATACGCCGTATTTGGATCATTATTTATTATACTATATTTTGTAAACATTGTTATCAATGACAGTTTTAGTGTTTAAAAAAATCCAAACCTTGACCAAGATATTAAATCTTAACCCAAACCTCTCATCACATTTGTTAAAACAAAAACAAAGATAAAGAAACGACAGTGCACATAATGTAAAGTAATTCGTGTTAACTGTATTTCAGAGAAAATTACAAGCGGAATGAGAGAAAAAAGTATCAATAGTACTTATAACGTAAAACTTCTTTTATAAGATACTTGTAAAGCGCAGGTTGAAGGAAGTTATTTATGAGACATCTACTATAATGAATAATAAAACGAAAATAAAACGCTAAAATAAAGTTCCTTAACAATACTTTGCTGTTGTTAAATTTGGGTATACTTTTTTAAAATACAATATAGAAGATATCTGTTTTTCGCTTGTCTTTCAAACTTAGTGCAGAATTTTTTTTATAGAATTATGGCTTAAAATAACTTTTTTAAAATGTGAGAACATATTCCTTCATGAATTTTGTTTTATAGAATAATGTTTGAATATACCACTACAATATTCTTGTACAAATAGTGTTGGTGGCAAGGTGAATCATTTTAAACAAAACATCAACATGATGAGTGGCGGATTACTAGTGTTTAAACATACCAGGTTATAGTTATTGCTTATTTTAACACTATTTAGTGAAAGAATGTACAACAAATTAAAACACACATTAACAATACAAACAATAAACTAACGAAGCCCTCCTCCCGAATAAATAAATAATAAATAAATAAAAAAAAAAAAAATAAACACAATTGAGAACTCTTTAATGAGATAAAACAAATACATTGGTGCTGTTATTATATGGTTTAGTGAACCATAAAATAACAACTTTAAATATATTATGATTTACAGTTTTTATAACTAACAGTTACATCCATTCTTCTATTTATAATTAACAGCTATGCTATATGTTGATCTACTTTAAATGTATTATGAGTTACAACTTATGTTACTAACATTTACATCCATGATACTATTTATAATTGACAGCTACGCTACATATATGTTGATCAACTTTAAATGTAATATAAGTTACAACCTATGTTACTAACATTTACATCCATGATACTATTTATAATTGACAGCTACGCTACATATATGTTGATCAACTTTAAATGTAATATAAGTTACAACCTATGTTACTAACATTTACATCCATGCTACTATTTATAATTGACAGCTACGCTACATATATGTTGATCAACTTTAAATGTATTCTGATTAACAGCTTTTATAACTAACATTTACATGCATGCTACTATTTATAATTAACAGCTATGTTACATATATGTTGATCAACTTTAAATGAATTATTATGATTAACAGCTTTTGCAACTAACATTTAAATGCATGCTACTATTTATAATTAACAGCTATGCTACATATATGTTGATCATCTTTAAATGTTTTATGATTTACAGCTTTTATAACTATCATTAACATCCACGGTATAATATACAATTGACAGCAACGTTGTATCCACAATGAGTACTTATAGAATTTTTATGTAAATGATATGACAGATCATGTTGATTAATGTTAAATCATATGATTTATAATTGACTGCTATGTTATGTCCATGATTATCAATTTCAACTGATCAACATTGGCCTAATAAAGCTATGTGTTTGAATGAGGTCGCAAATTGAAACTGATGTTGCATTGTAATAGATTGATATTAAACTATATATCCTTATTTTTTAATTTATTGAATAACCCCTCTGTAAAATAAAAGTACGTGTTATGAAAATATAAAAATACGAATATGGGTGTAACCGTAGCACTTATGCATTTATATATGATCTATGACATAAGTCTACATTTGTCAAAACATACTTGATGATTAATCAGCTAGAAGTTGTTGAGATAACTAAACGCTCAGGCTTATTATTGCTATTGCATTTATACGTGTTTTTATTATATTTGCAAACAATCTTATAATTGAAACTTATAAAGAAAAGTATGAATTATAGGCGTGGTTATTAATTATAAATACATTATAGACCACAGAATGATACCATTCTGTTGAACGGACTGGAAAACGCATTGTCACAATGCGAATCATTGTTTTTGGAAAGTTGTAAATGTTTTGATTATGTTATGTTAACTATATGCCAACTGTGACGTTCAATGAAATCTATACCGATATTGTGGATAGAGGGTTGGACATATTCTCAATATTGTTTGCCATGTCAAATGTCATAGTTTTTCTATGAATAAAAACATATTTTATCTAGAATGGGAAAGTGCATTTTTGTCCACAAATTATGATGTTTGAAAACATGCAAAACCTGTTGCACTCGATGATTGCCAATGAAAATGCACCCTGATGTAATATCACTTTCGAAATACTTAAGTTTTATAAATTATTGTATTACAATAGTTTGTTCATAAAGCTTTATTATGCGAATTTAAAGATTTGACAAATTAAATTATAGAGCATATTATTGACAATGACATTTAGTTCAAACCGAGAGTCCAATGCGAATTGGCTTTTAATCAAAACACATTTAGAATGCGAGTATATAGTTTTCTTTGAGTCTGTTAACAACACTATGCTTGTTTCCGACAAAGATTAAAAGTACGAAGTATACATCGGAATACAAAGTGATTACTTTTACAAGAATAACAGTCATTTATATTTTTTTTGCATTACCGTGGCCATTAATATTCATGACTGCGACACAAGGCCATATCGCCATTGGTGTACATGTGTGTATGACGTGATTCTGAACCTTTCTGTGTAAGCTTATCATATACGTCGTGTTTTATTTTAAACATATGCCAAGTTTGAAATATATCTATCATATATTTCATTTTATTTAAATTTTAGTTTGAATAACTGCTAATTAAAATAAAAAAAAACCCACCTTATATCGAATGCTTTATTGCAGGCCTTCTTTGACCTTGTTCCAGTTGTAAGTATATAGCGTGCGAATGTGGCATGAAACAGATTGTTATCACATCATGCTTCGCGTTTCAATGAATGCCGACTTATGCCTTTGTTTTAGGTAAGATAACGACATTGTGTCTATAGCTATATCAGAATAGGTCACCTCTGTGTTTTTATTTATGATTTGTGAATGAAAAGCCGTTTCCCAAAATAGTTTGAGACAGACATAATTGTCGTCATTTCAAACCATGTGCAATTAACCGGCGGCAATTAATCCTGAACAAGCCGCAGGGGATGGCGTGTGCGGTTTTCAACGTATACACCATGGGGACAAGTATCACGAAATAGCAGCGTTTTAAAACAATAGTGTTGTCGACAAACACGGAATATAATACACAAATTATAACTATCAAGAGATCGATATCAAGCAATGAGCGAATCCAGAGCTTGCAAAAATATGTTCGTATTATACTATAATCAGGTCACATGTTTAACAAAGCACCAGAAAGACTTTACAAAAAACAGTATTCTGCAATTGTGATAAAAGTGCCATTTCTGTTCTTCCACCGATTCATCATTTTCAACTGATCTGACGCCTGTCGTCATTAAGTATAAAACCCTCTTTATATAATTAAGCACAATACATTGTACCAGATCTATCATCAATATACAACCCTGCAATGTTAGTCATTTTACACAATTGTCAACATTTAAAACACTTGACATTACAAACTATGGACGGGTATTCCCGGACCAAATACCAGTAGTTTAATATCCCGTCTCCGTCATTTAACTCCTCCCTTTGTTATATTTATTCTATTTAACACGATTGCTCAAAGCTGTCGTGACACTCTCTGAATAAAATAATGGATGTGTTGTTGTTGTTGTGATTTTTGATCGTATAGGGCTTGGAAAAGAGCGCGGTATTTGGAGTGCAGACAAACTCTCTATCCACCACGCACCGCCCCACGTATGCTTACCTCTTCTAACTTAGTATTTGAATGTTATATATAATATGTTTCTGACAAAGTTTTTGGTGGGGTATGGGGTGGGGGGGGGGGGGGGGGTGGAGGGGGGTGGCTTTAATAAAAACAATTTCAATGGCACATATATAAATTACCTATCAGGAGATCATCATTTCAGTGTTAAAGAAAATGCTTCACGTTTAAAAATATTTGTAGTAAAACGAATTTTACAGCAACAATTGCTCTTTAATTGAAAAATCAATGTTTTAGTGTTTCTAGAACAGCAAACAATGATACATTTTTATTTACCATTAAAAGAACCTGAACTGAAACATTAGACTTCGACATGTGCTCACAAAAAATAACTTTAAGATTAGACAAGTGCCTCAAACAATAGAGCGTATTAGCGTACACTTTGTGCAAAAATAAGTAATTTGTTGTTGCCTTCTCGAGCTACTTGTATGATTAAGTATGTGGCAATTATTTTATTTTAATCAATACACTTACATAAAAATATAAAAGACAAATACGAATAAACGTTGCCTGAGTCAAATATACTCCGCAAACAATGTTCTGCACACTTTGGGTATTTGGGTTATAGTATGAAAACTGTATTCCATATGGATATGTCTTATATATAAAAATAAACAATAATTCAAACGTATCAAACAGGCGAAAAGAGAATGAAATGATCCACCCATTAGTTCATTAGCAATCGTTTGCCAATGTATAACTGACAATTGAATGACAGCAAAGCGGATAAACGTATTGTTGACAAAACTAGTGTATTTTGACCATTTTGACGGGTGACCCATGTCAACTTTGATAGTAGATAAGTAGTGAACTAGTGAATTAATTTGCATTCCGTTTTCGCTTATGTGTTAAGTTTGAATGTTTGTTTATGATATATGAAACATATGCTTTAAAATTGTGAACATACATGTGCGGCACGTAGTTCCAATGCATGAGCTGAGATATTGAAGCTATGGAATTGCACCGGTGCAGTATTGTATATGAATTTAAACCATAATTTAATTGTATAATCACCACTGCACTGTTTTAATTTATGACAGTGGGAACATATACTGTACGGAACAGCTAACCTGCCACCTGACATTTTATGTACCTGACATTTTATCTATTTTCTCAAAAAGTATCAAAGCAATTTCCTTGAAATTTGGACATGAACAAGAAAGAACATTTCGGTTAAGTAAACATACATACTTTATGATAATGTCGTTTACAAATTTTAATAACGTTACTCTATTTCTTATATTTGATATTGGCAATACAAAAGTTGCAGGTTAGCTGTTATGCTCAGTATACTATCCGGAAATTCACGTTTTCTTTATTTCACACACTTTCTTATATTTATACATGTACCATTAATGAAGTCATTAACACCGCCATGCCTCGTATTTGATTGATATAGTATCAATATTCAGGTAAAGTCTTGGTACTCTCTAGGTAATTTACCGTAATATCAATATTATATAAATAAAACACAAGACATGGCGGTGTTAATGGCTTCATTAATGGTACATGATACGATGAGTATGTGCGATGACCACAGTTAGATAACTGAAATACTGTTATAAACACATAACATGTAATAAACACATAAAAACAAATAACATGTAATAAACTGAGTTGAAACAAAAAATCATGTACTAAGGTAAACCACTCTGTCAGTACTTTTATAACTCTTCTTGCATTAGTTATTCCCCTTACTACATGCTACATGTTATAGGAGTAATTACCATGTATTAGTGCTAATACATGTCAAAAGCAGTCGGAAAACAATGTTCACTGGACTATGCTATCCTTATCACAGAACAGTATTTGATTAATGTAATGTTTACCGTAATAAGAAAAATGGAAATATGTCTCTCAATCATATCATGTTTATTTTTAGTAAAATAGAATTTAATGGCAAAAGTCAGTGTTTCCTAAAGATGAAATACTCGTTGAATGCTTAGCAGATCACGGTTATTATGCTATGTTCACTGACCGGTGTTACAGAACAAACGTAGATTTAGAATCCCACCTTATTATTTTTAAACAAAGTTTGAAACGGTGATGCACAAGACTCAGTTGGACGATTGGTCAGTCGTTCGGTTGGTTGATCGAACTGTCAGCAACTTGTGAAACAAACTTCTTCCACAATTTTCATGCGATTGTTTGAAAACTTTGCATATAGTAAACAACACCATGTGCAGATGTGATTGATGCAAATTTCATGACGTTGATTTAATTCCGTACAGGTATTTCCCCTTGCAATTAATTGTTTTGTTGGGCAAATTGTTTGCAGGGTGATTGATTTGAAACGTTGCGTACATGATGATCATAAAGTCTATGTGTGCATGGCGCAACTTTGGTGACGCTGGTTAAATTACACGCAGAGTTATTGCCCTTGCACTAATTAGCATTTACGTAGTTACCGTTCTTATATTCTTGTGAAGCGAACTCCTTTCACGGTTTTTAGGCAATTTACAATTTACTTTACATATATGGTCAATATGTGCGCGACACAAATGTTGTTTCGCTGTCTTAATTAATATTGAGGTATTAATTACATTCAGTTGTACTTTTAATTCAATTACTCAATAGTGAATTTCATGTACTACTTAAGGTAAATAACTCTGTCTTTATATCTATGTTTTTCAGTTTGTAAGTTAGCCCCCTTATTACACCAAATATTAACTATAGCAAAACTAATATACATCGAATTTGATTATAGTTTACATTAAAGAGATACACGGTTTTGTTGAAATAGTTTACTCATGTAAACACACTTTTTAACACTGGATGTTTTCACATATGAAGATATAGATATTTCAAGTATTCTTACCTTAAAATAGTTTTGTTTAGATAATTTGGAAACTTTTAAATGTTACACGCTATTAGAGTAATTTACACTCGGGGTTCCAACCTCCGACACGGCTACGAGCAAGACACGTTTTCTGCATAAGCTTGGTACTGCTTTTACCCAGGAAGACTTCATGCTTGATCTAAGTTCGAACATGGTCTAAGTTGTAATAACTTGTTTCACAGTCGAAGTGAAAAAAAAATAAGATTTGGCCATAACTAACACTTTTTACCCTAAAGCCTTACTAGAATGCATGATTTAACGTTGATAAAGTTAAAGATTTCCAATGATCGTTCTCTATATCCCTCACCAACAGAAACGATTAATCCTCCCCACACTCTCTCCTACGTCCGTTGTCGCAGTATATGATGTGCTGAGTTTGAAACGTGGTTGAGATTCATTTTTAAATACATATAAATGTTCTTTTTATTTGTGTGTTTTTTGTAATATCAACTACTAAAGGTTTAAAATTATTTGTGAAAATAACAACCAACTTGAGAAAAACACAGTAGTTAGAGTTTAAGCTATCAATCTTTGTCCAAGTGCTGTCACCCTAACCCTCAGCCGAGAAAAGGAACACCCTTCCAACACACACACACTTACAAACACTCAGGCTGCATATCTCAATATTTGAAGTGCTCTTACGTCCATATCGTTTGCCTACAAAATACTTATAGTTACGCCAAATTACTTAAGAAGGCAAGCCGTTTATTCGTCATTTCAATTATATTTAACTGGACTATGACTATTATTAATATCTCCTGTATGATCATCACGACATTCATCGGCATCTTCACCCTAGGTATGATCAGCATTCATAACATCTTCTTCTGCATATACACATTTAAGCTATAAGCAAATGGATAAACTATATATAAAATATGAATTGCATCTATGAAAAAGCTATTGCAACTCTAATTTAAAGAAGCGTAACTGCATACGATAACTCGGAATTACAAATACCATTATGAGGAGAAAAACTTACACTTATGTTAATGTTAATTCGGTTGTTAAAGAATAAATTCCATTTGGTGAAACTCCGTGACATATAAACTTACATATACCACGTACGAGGTAAACGAACCCCATGTAAAGTTTTATGCAATTTCATGAATGCTCGAAAATTAAATTCATTCCTAGTTATATTATTAATGCACGCAGTCTATACAACATGTATAGTTATCAAATAGCCAGCCGGTACATTAATTGGAATCGTATGGCTACGTTAATCAATGAAAAAGTAAATTGTAATTGTAGATCCTCTGGGATCAATGATACAGTAAATTGTATCCGTAGATCAACGTCGATCAAAACTTAACAGCAAGTTGTTTCCACATGGCTACGTCGATCAATAAAACAGTAAAGTGTAACCGTTGATCCAAGTCGATCTTTAGAACAGCAAATTGTATCCGTACATCAACGTTGATCAATGGAACAGATAAATCGTATCCGTTTGTCTGTTTTGATTAATGGAACAGCAAATTGTATCCGTATATCTACGTCGATCAACGGAACAGCAAATTATATCCGACTGTCTACGTCGATCAATGGAAAAGCAAATTGTATCCTTATGTCTACGTCGATCAATGGGACAATTATTTGTATCCGTAGATCCTCGTCGATCAATCGAACAGCAAATCGTATCCGTTTGTCTATTTTGATCAATGGAACGGCAAATTGTATTCGTATATCTACTTAGATCAAAGGAACAGCAAATTGTATCCATATGCCTACTTTGATTAATGGAATAGCAAACTGCAAAAGTAATATATCCTTTGAGCTCCCATGTCTATTATTGTTAAACTTAATTGCTACAGCGGAAGTCATAAATTATCGCTGTCGTTATCATAACATAAAATAAACATGGCCCTTCACAGGTATGCATTAATTTGTTATAAACGGGGTTCATTGAAGCAGTTTTGTCACTGATGCTTCTATTTTTAAATATATTCTATATTTTTAGTTTATTGCTACATGGAGCTGGCGGACTCGTATGTGTTGCAGAAATAGTCGAAACATATACTAGTTTACAAGCTGACGGACAGTCATGCTCCATTTGAAACCCTTTATTATTCAGAGCAGCTGGTTCACAACTTGTTTCCTTCTGCGTTCTGGATTTCCAATCTGATATCTTCGTACACAGAGTTGGGATATTGATCGCAAGGGAGCCTAACACCATGGAAACACCAGCGAAGTAGAAAGACGATTGGTAGTTTCCGAATCCATCCTTTAACCAACCTACAAGTATAAAGATGTACGTTATAAATGGTCGTACTTGAGCAAAATGTAAATAATCATGCATAAAATAGCTCACATTTATTTGTATCGCTTCATATAACTACACCCGTAAAACCCAATTAAAACTAGAAAATGGCGGGTAGAGAATTATTATAAAGGAAACCTTTCAATAAAGTAAATTAAGAAAGCCAAAGGATAATAGACAAATGTTACCTGCAAGCGGTGGTCCAAACAGATATCCAATTCCTTGAAAAAGCAAAGCAAGTCCGAATGAACTAGACAGTTTGTCCGCTCCTAGTAAATCCACCAATATTACTGGAGTCAGAGCGTTGTATGCGCCAGCAAATAGACCAAATATTACAGCATAAGCCCCAAAAGCCAAATACGTACTGACAAATCCACATGTTATGTTAGACATGCCGCTCACAAAAAGAGATATGATGAATAGATATTTTCTATTATTTTTAAAGAAACGGATGTCACAAATGGCACCAAACGTAAGTCGTCCGACAACGTCTGCTATACCCATGATAGAAAGAAGATACGCTGTCTTTTCAGAAGATATATCATGTTGTCTTGCCATTGGCGGCAACATAACTGATGCCGGAGAATGTCCTAAAGTAGCGAGAGTTACTGACACATTGAAACATAGAAAATACGGATTTTTCAGCAGAGTATAGTCAAGCAGATCTTTCACTGTTTTACTTTCTTTCTTCTTCTGAATTTTCTTTTTTTCTTTGTACTGATTAATAACGATGATTTCGTTGTCAGCATCATGTTTGACATCTTCATTAAAGGATTGAATACACTCAATAGTATGCAAATTTCTTTCATCGTATTTTGCTTTTTCAAAATCATAGCCATTACATTTAACATTTACAACTGTGTTTTCTACATTTTCATCATTTGTCACGCCAGAACCTGTACCCAGTTTATCCTGTCCCACAGAGTTTTTTCTAAGGCACTCATTGCTGTTTCCACCTGATATATTAGAAATATCATTGGACTGGTCTGTTTCACCGTCACACTTAGAGTCTAAGCTGCAAACTGATTTTGTATTTTCGGGTCCAGGTGTTACTTCTGTTTCACTCGGTATCATCGGCGGTGGGGGTCTGAACAAAGCACCACAAATACATATAAGCAGCATAACACCACCCATAATTCTCATTGTTCCCGATAAACTGAATGTTCGTAATAAAGTTTCTAGCAATGGGGCAAAGGCAAACATTCCTAGTCCAGCACCCGCAACCGTAAATCCGTTTACCAGTGATCTTCGTTTATCAAACCACTTCCCGACCATGATGATACTTGTTGTGTAAGCTAACGACTTTCCAATACCTGATAATGTATATAAAAGCGTAGGGTATGTTATAGTCATTAGTAACACATTTAAAAAATGCATGAAATAGCAAAATACCATTACCTCCAATAAGTTAAAAGATATTATTAGACAACACTAAATATACTCTCATAGACACATAGACGCGTAACGACATACCAGATCAAAGAGACGGTATAAGTATGTATGTTGAAAATTTGTTCGACTCAAATTGAATTCAGATGTGTTTTCACTAGTTAGACATACCAATACAATTGTATCTATAGAATATTACCGTATTTCATATGTAAAATACGTTATATGTATATAAGAGAGTGAGAGAGAGGTCTATAGAATACAACGGTACTTTGTTTATAGCTACATACACGCAAGATTGTAAATGTTTAAAATACCACCCGCTTGAATCAAACTGTCAAATTACCTGAAACCAATCCGTATGTTAGAAACATATATTCCAATCTCGGTACAAACGAGCTTGTGAACCAACCGGCTGATGTCAGTATCCCGCCCACAACCACCATTGAACGGCATGAAAAACGGTTACTTAGTGCACTTGATACTGGACCTATGATATAAAATATAAAATATATATTTATTATCACACCATGATTGTGCACAGATGAGTGCAGATGTGGAGTATACATGTGGGGCCATACCGTACGTAATTATTATTTAAACCAACAGTGTCATTCATAAATTTTAACATTAGTAAAATAAGTATCGGTGCTGTATTGATATATATGTGTTCACAAGGTATGATATATCTATCACTCAAATATGTATGCTCTCATTTTATATAACACAAATATATAGATCGCACACATATATAATTATATAATATATGATTTATATATTTTTATATATTATGTCACTACATCACACTTACACTGTATTGTAACTCATATTTTTTAAACATTGTATACAGTCTAGCTGATAGAGGAATATAATCAGCATCCTTCCACAATTAACTGAAATCTATTCTCAAATAAATTTTGAATCATACACTAAAATAATAACGTATGAAGTTTCGTTGTAATATACTACATACTGACCACTCATATTATTAAGTAGATCGGGAGTCAAAGTTTAATCTGATACCAAAAATATGCCTACCAAACATTAGTCCTAATGCATTGGCCATTGATCCTACCCATGCAGTGGTTCCAGCGCTTTGTTGGAATTTTTCTAAGAGTGCTACATAGATAACACCAAACGTATGAACTGAGCCACCAACAAGAAACACCAGCATGAAAGCACCTGTCAATATAACAAGTAGTTTAGTTTATTTATTAAGATCAGTTAAACGTTGATTCCGGAATGATAGTGTAATTTCGTTTTAACATATATAGCATGCAATCTAAATTAATGTTATTAACGAAATAAAAATCAATGTTATTAATGAAATAAGTATTTGTTTTAATAAAAGGATCTATTAGCAATTACAGAATGCAAATTATAAACGAAAATAGCTCGGTTTTAATGAATCTGTTTAGGAGCGGTAGTGTTATATGTCTCAGGCCTTCAGCACTGGATAATTTTTTTCCAAGTACTCGTGATTTCAGAGAATCGGAGACAACAAAACATTGAATCGAGGCGTCGTGTTACGACTACAACACATATTGCATGCTTGACTTAAGTAGTTTTTTTTATTATATGATAGATTCTACATTAAGTTACTTCTCACCTATAACTACCACCCATCCCCATCCGCCATCGGGGGCAATAGCTGTCACGTCTTTCTTGAGTTCGCTCGTCTTAGTTTGGTCTTTATCCATATTAATTATATTGGGTTATCAAATTAAAGCAGAACTACTTATCTTTTATCTGAAACAAACAATTAAATATTTATTTAAACTACAAAATTATCGTTCATGCTCTTGTGATGTAGTATCTATGATTGTTATAATATTATTGTACTAAACTGCTTTAATATCATCTGAAACGAAACATTTTAAATCACAACATAATATTGCATACGCCTGTGCGGCAATGTCCTCAACGAAGGAATATAAGAATTGCATTTTTTCCCATAAACTGTATAACTTTATATGATATCTTTAAGGTTGCAAATGTTCAATATAGTTGCAAACGACACATTGTGCACATCGACGATATATTGTGAATATTTCATTAAGTTCGTGTACTAATTTAGTAAAATTTTGCATATTTCCTTTAGCTGTACATAAAACATGTTAAACTGAAGACCGTCTAGTCATGCCTTTAGCACGTTTAAATTTAGCATGTATATATTGTGTTCGATTACATGAAACTGTTATGCTTTCATTCCATGCTCAGGATTCGATTAACTGAGTGAGCAGTATTTAATTCTACTCCAAATCTTTAAAATTCATATTATTTTCTTTGTTGTGTTCTGCCGGGCTGAATTAGCTCAGACGGTTACGTGTCTGACTATCAATCCAGGGGTCAAGAGTTCGAATCTCCCTCCCGGCAATAGTGTCTGTGATGACTGATATACGACATTGTGTCTCATTATCATTCATCTCTCACCGCTGATTCAAGAGAGAAAGTATCAGTTACTTGCGGAGTTGGAGTGTGCTCGATTGTTGGTTAACCTTTCAAGATCCCAGGAAACAGTGGCTAGGTTAACTGATCGTCTGTTAGCCTTCGATGGCAAAAAAATGACGCTTAATATGCAATCTATCAATCAATCAATTAATCAGTCAATCATTGACGTGTTCTAAGTGTAATGTGCATTCATAGGACGCTATTATCATCTATAAATGTTAGTCAATGATCTTGAGTTTATTGGGAAAATGGTCTTGTAATTAGGCCATAATGGCAGGTTATGTCATTGTAGTTCATTTTATAATACCTCATAAACTTGTCAAATGCTTTTTTCGTTTTTTCCCTTCATTAATGTGTTAGTGTAGATTAATGTGTTCGTGTAGATTAATGTGTAGCAATGTTCAAGACCGCCATGTGAGATTTATACACTGGGAACGCTATGTTATTATTTGGTCAATACAGATCAGTGTTCTGAAGTACAGAAACATAATGCAATTTAGGTCAAACTTATTAAACATAATACTCTCAGAATACCATTAATGTTGAAACTGTAAAATATATCGGAGATAAATGTGAGACGCGTTTGACACGTGCACGCGTGTCATCCTGTATGATACTCGGTCTCTTTCGTCCCAGCAAATAAATGACCGACCATTTACATCCTATTTGAATCGTTAACAGCTTACATCAGATGACATTAATGTATTTTATAACTTACGTTATATATACATAACGTTACGCATAAATGTTGAACATAGGTAAATGATAAATAACACGGATATGTCATTAACAACGACGGAGATTACTCATATATTTCATAGAAATAAAGGTCGGGCTAGTGTATGCGGAATAAGGATTTATTCGTTTTTTATGATGTATGGTAGTTCTTCAGTTCCTTTTTATTCATGACTCGGGAGAGTAAATTTGTTTGAACATATTGACCCATCCTATTTCTCCTTTTTATGAACATTTGGGGCGTATATGTGACATTACTCATACCAGCAGAGACAGTACAAACTTAACATTAAAAAATGTTCGTGAAACAATAATGACGTGATACGAACGTTTAAATGCTATCCAGGTGCGTACCTTGGCTGAAAACAATGTGTAGACACTGTTGTAGAGGGTCCGAGGCATACTCCCACGAACGTAGATACGTTTTTACGTGTATTTCTTATGTTTATAGGGGTTTAGTTACCTAAAAATGTTAACCTTTATTGTACTATTTTATAACCAAATAAATATAATGTTTTAAGAGGTGTTCTCTTCAATAAAGGGGGAAATAACTTATTGGTCAGGTTTTCAGGTTTTTTTTAGCCTATTTAATTTTTTTAGATTTCGTAGAAAAATTGTAGGCACCTGCCTACAGTGCCTTTAGGAAGGTACGCCTCTGCAATTGGCCTAGACTGACTAACATGCATCAAATCAATATTTAAATATATGACCGTTAAATAAGTTTGACATCTCAGGCACCAAGTCATACTTATTTTTAGAGTCCTTAAATCTAGTGATGTCACGCTAGACTCACGAAATTATAAAACAAATGAAAACAAAATTTGATCATATTTGATATATTTTTATAATTTCGATAAAAACTATAAAAACTGAAACTTATTTTATTAGTTTTATCCATTAAACCATTTTTGTTTCGTCCAATTTGAAACGTTGAGCTATTAAACATAACAATATCTTATGACTTATGAAATAGTAGGCTGTATTTTAAACAATGTTTAACATCATGAAATAATAGTTTCCCTACTATAATGTTGACTGAATAATTCATCAAGTTCTATTATTTATTTTATCCATCTATATGTTAAGCTTTAGTAACACTTGGCCAAAGTGTATAGTTCAATTTTAACATTAATAAAAAAAAAAAAAAGTTAATAATTAAGGTTTTAAAGACCCAACCTGGGTATAAAAGGGAGGTGATGGCAGTGGGAGTGTTTTCCCTTATTTTTCAAAACACATTCAGATCTGGGAGAATAATTTTCAAATCTAAAATTAATTCATGGATTGAAAAATTTGAAATTTGTCATGCAACATAGTCTTAATATTACTCACAGTTCCTAAAAATTTCAGAATAAAATCAGCAATAATTTATTACTTATTGCTTTCAACAGACAATCAGTTACAGAGAAATTTGATTTTTTGGGGAGGAGCGAACGGGTCAATATTTGTCATGTGACCAATGTTTGTAAACAAACTGGCATGCTGTAGCTCACATGGCTGTTTTTAAGATATAACAGTTAAAGACAAACTACCAATCATGCAAGACTGACCAAACTTTTAAATGATTCCTTATATTATCCTTTTTTTTAATCACCAACAGTTGCATATCACCATATTTAATTGAATTATACAATTGTTCCTCTTCTTTATTAAAAAAAATTATGGTGCCACATGCATGAGCTATTATTCATGAAATAGAAATGATAGTTTTAGATTAAAACTAAAGATAGTGTTTTCACCAGGAATATCATGAATATATATATATATATAAACGGCTTTTGTCAAATGAAAGCTTTTGAAAGTGACTTAAAATTACCAAATCAAAATACATTTTTGGTCTTTTTCTTAATTAATTATCAGTAATTCTTAATTACAACTGATTTATTCATTATGATTTCTGCTTTAATGAAGTTGAAGTGTTTTATCTCCCTCCGTGTATTACATTGTTATAACAGGAACCAATTTTTTAATGATTTTTTCAATTTTTATTTTGTTTTTGATATGGGCGGCCTTGACATTGTACATCATCACCACAATTTATAATTTACAGCTAATACACACGCATGATATAACACCAACATTAATTAAAGTTTATTATTAGCACATTCTCTATCACTCAACTTTGTATCCAAGGTATGATTTGAGGTATTGTGTTGAGAAAGACACCTTTTGCAATTTTCAATCACATCAACATTAGTTCAAGTCTAATTCCAATTTTATTCAGAAAAGTGTTGATTATTTTTTTATCAATAACACCTAGTATTAATATAATATCCTAATATAAATATAATTGCAAGTTCTTATTTTCCATCACTAAAAGTGACAAAAATATCAGCACATAATATGTAACATATCAATGTATTTTAATTTCCCTTCTAATTGTACTAAATAATTCATAATTGGCTATACCAACTTGAATATAGGGATTTTGGGCATATCTGTCAGACTGATTAGGCACATATATTCATATACATAATTACTTTGACATCAATCAACAACGATATCACTTAATAGTGTTGATAAAACAGTAATTACCTGATAATGATTAATTAAAGACCCTGTAGTCCCTAATACTAAAGTGGGATGTGATATTGACCCCAGAGTCAACATTCCTGTATCAGTTACAATGTAAACCTTCAGCATTGTTTTACAAACATTTTGCTGTCTGCTATTATCACTGTTCTATTGTTAGACCATATTATACACTCCCAGTTGATAAAACTCGCCCGGTAGAGAAACTAATTTACATCCAATAGTCTGGTCGGATGTTGGGATATTTCATTGCCGAACGTCATTAATAATTAGTAAGATTATGATATTTGGCCAAGGGCTTATATAGAGAAGGGAAGGCAACTGATTGAGATGTTATGAACATTTGCGAATTCTCACTTTTAAATATCTTAAATTCCATTCATCTTGGAAATAAAAATAAAAATTCTTTCATTGCACAATGGAATTCTTTACTAAACGAGCCCATTCCCATAAAAGTCTGTCAAGAAGTTTTGAAGTACTTACGATTACATAATGTGTTTACTACAACTTAAAAAACCCCAAAGAAAGTACTTGAAATTTTACTTCAAACTGAAATATTTTAAATTCAAGTTCATTTTTCGTGTTTAAAACAGTCTAAAACATCTAAGGTTACATACATAATTATTTTAACATACAACAGTGTGAAACTTTGAACAATTTGAATGTATGACACGATGGTCAAAATAAATAAAGTGATAATTTATAACTATAATATTTGATAATATAACATACCGCCAGCGTTACGATGATACAAACATATGTCTGCACCTTGGTTAAGTCCGTGATTGTCTGCTTGATGTCAAACATTCAATCTTTTTTATAACAATTGCACAAGGATGCAACGACTAAATATGTTAATAAATCTTCAGCCAATAAACATGTCGCTTGTCCCGCGATGTGACATGGTACGGATAGGATACCTTACGGTGGTGTCTGTATTAAATGAGTGTTTTAATATAACTATGAAATTAAAATGTTCCTACACCGTTATCATACGTATAAAACCTTGTAATATGGATTGCATTTAGTGCTTATCTATGTCTGAGATAAGTTTTTGTTTGTTTAATAACTTTTGCTATTTATTGTGCATTGATATATGTCTATGCACCTCTAATTCAACGTGCATGTGTATAAATTATACGGGTTTTAAGCATGTACTATTATAAATCAATACCCTTCCCCCAAATTTTATCTATCAGTACTTAAAACACCTAAAACATAGGGAATTGCTAAACGTTATATAAAACTAATACATATTCTGATTGATGGAGTCAGGTTAGAATGATATTGTTTTGTTTCATATACTGCTTAATTAGGGCGAAAGGTAGAAATATGAACTACCATGTCAATATTGTATACCCTTTCATGGTTTTGACCAATCAGTAATTCATACACTCATTGACAAGAGCCGTTCAACTGTCTAACGAAAAACTCATAAAGCATTCAGATCCAGGATGAAATGAAAATCAGATATTAGATCCTACATATTCTTTACCTTTACTATATGTTATCGCCAGAAAACACATAGTGTCTTAAAAAGTAAGTTAATGACCTCTAAATATTAACCGGGTCACGTCACACCGTACAAAGAAGATTATATCAAAATGACGTATGATTACATGAAATGAATGTTTTGAAATTCTTTTCGAAAAAGAAAACTTTATCTACATTTCGTTATTACTGTTTTACCGTGGGATATACATATGAGAAATGAAACACACTAATTTTAACACCTACTGAACTCCCTACAGAAAGTATGTCGAGAGACATTTGGTAGAGGTAAAAGATATATGACAAGCAGCAAATTCTGGGCCACAAATAAAAAGCTCATGCATTTTATTTAAAAAAATAGTAATATGAAAATAAAAAAAAGAAAGAAATAACACACCAAAAAAATAAATAAAATTACATAAAATAAAATAATTGATTAATAAGAGCAGTGATGGCAAATGAACAAAAATTAAATGTTAGGGGTGTAACTCTATTTGGTTAAGAAAACGTTAATGCAAAAGGGACAAATAACTCGATTTTTAATTAAACCGTTTTGTAGCTACACTATAAGTTTGCACTGCTTCAACAATTGATATGTTTTGTTGAAATGAGAGATCTGCATCTCCATACAACAGTTTATTTAAATTTAATGGATGAAACATTCTAGTTGAACGAAACAAGACAATACGTTCGTTTTTGTAAATAGGGCATTTAAAAATGAAATGTTCAACATATTCAGTTGTGTCATTACAGTTACAAAATGGACTTAATCTAAGGTGATTAAAATAAAGATCACAATTTAGATTGCTGCAATCATTTCGCAATCAAGCATGGTGCACAGACACAAATCGTTCGCCATGTATAAATGTGTTGTTTCCATTTAGACTGCGCATGTTATGTTTAAAAATTGAAAAAGATGCAGATGATATTACTCTGTCATCTAGCTGATTCCATAAAAAGACACCCGATGGAGTACACGAATTTTTCATAACAGCTGTTCTACAATTGGGAATAACAATATTTTTACTATTTCTAAGAGGGTAGTTTGATAATTCACCTACTAGTGGTGGAAACAAATCTTCGACATAACAGGATTATTATGTACTTTATACAAGAAACACTGTTATGAATTTCTCTTCTTTGCTTAAGCGGTTACCAACCACATTTTTTATGTATTTTTCATTGGTACCGATCGTATAAGCCCTGTTACGATACGCGCTGCTTCATTTTGTATTTTTTCGATAGAATTTGATAAATTGACAGAGCATCCGTCCCAAACTATAGAAGAATACTCTTAAATCGGTCGAATATATGACGAATACATTTGATTCAGTGCCTGTCTACCAAGTACAAATTTTAATTTACGCATTATACCAAGAGCTTTAGAAGCTGAACTGAGTATGTTATCAATATGGGTATCGTACGTAGGTTCTTTGAGAAAAAAACATTGCATCAGTCTTCTCAGGATTAAAATACACTTACCATTGATTGACCCAATTTGAGATAATATTTAAATCATAATTAATAATACCTTCAATGTCTTCTACTGAAGATGCGGAATAGTATAAGGAACTGTCATCTGCATAGAGTCAAGGCAGACGATAAATTGTTTTAATGACATACAAGTTTACCAACAACGCAGCGGTGTTCTAGGGGTAAAAAATCCACCCTACATTCGGAATATCGTGGGTTTGATATACTAAATGTTATTTTACAAGTATAAAAAGGCTCGAGAGTAAAATCCTAGCATCTCCAGTAAGTGGTGAACTGATTTGGTAAGCGACATTTCGGCACGAGCAAGGTATTATTTAACAAATTGGACATATAAGTTGGCACATACTTACCAATGGTGATTCATATGCATGTCTTTTCCAAATCAGAAGCACTTGTTGACATTTCTTGTAGACAGCCACTGTAAGGTTATGTTTTGCCGCGTTGTATTGTGTGTCGGTTGTTATTGCTGTGTTTTCTAATGCTGCGTCACCTGTTTGACACATACAGATGTTTTTATTTTGTTACAACTATTAAGGTCATGTATTATTTCATCTATATTTCCAATCGTCTTTTAATAAGATATAGGGAATTCAGACTGATATTAGTTTTGCAACTACAGTGTACTTAAGTGCCTTTTATCAGAATGGTTATGTTTACATGTGAAAAGGAATGCCGGGTTATGACATTAGGAGACAAGTCAAAGGATAATATTTTATTGCTCTTAGTCACGTGCAGATGGAATTACATGACATGCAAATAATAATAAACTAAAGTAATTAAAAACGATCATAATTCCGGTGTTGCACGATATCAAAATGAGTCAACGTATGTTAATGTTCCTTGTTGTTCCATATATATGTTGTACATTACACTTTGCTCCACCGACTTTGACTGATAAACAGCCGTCATATCAACATTGATCACGTTGTCAGTTGTCACATTTACTTCAAGACTTATCGACAGTTGTATGATACACATTATATTTATATAAGGTCTGCCGTTGCCAAGACGTTGAAAGTACCGTCTTATCATTCGTGGAGCGCGTGGTCTGGTGGTAGAGCATCAGACCCATCGATCGATGGGTCGTGGGTTCGATCTTCCACCACAGTTATGTTCGGGCCAGACACTTTTCCCGCATATGCTTAGTACCGGTTTTACAGAGGAAGACTTCGAGCATGATTTATTTAAGTTAAAATAACCTTTCCAGGAAATTTCGAGGAAAATTAATAATATAGAAATTGTGTCCGTTCGTTCGCCCGTCTGTCCGTCACATTTTAGACCAAGAACTTTCCTCCCACAGTTTTAACCTAATTCAAAAGAAACTTGCTGCTCAGCAATTATATGATCTGAATATGTGTCTGTGGTATTGGCGTTTCTATTAAATCATTTTTGATGGATTTGTGGCCCTTTGTTCTTTTAACTGAGATTTTATGCATATGCTGGATCACTTATCTTTCGGACGCAATTCAACCCAAACTTTAACCGTTTAAATGAAACTGGCTGTACAGCGAATACATGTACATGGTCTTTATATGTGTATGTGGTATTAGCATCCCGATTAGCTTATTATTATTGAGTTATTGCCATTTGTTCTTTTTTTAACTAAGATTATATTTCGGACCAGATGAATAATACAGCTACACTGCTAATCACTGATGTCATCAGCTGGGGGCCACCAGTCATCATTTGTTTCGCTATTTTAATCCCAGGACAAGCTCGTGGTGGTGGAGCAATAGTGTTGGCCAAACACTACCCATCAGTGGTATGCTTCCATCTACTTGCCTCTCTCCTCAGCCATAGCCAGCTGGAGCTCTTTTCTGCAGCTTTAGAGATTCTTCCAACTGCCAGCTTCTTCTGAAGTCCTGACATTCCGATGTCTTCGAGTAATTTCCACATGGATTGAGCTGGGAATCCACGCGTCTCTACTTCTATGGGATAGCTCCACATTTGTCAACCCTTTTCTCTACACTGCTGGACAAGATCGGTGTACTAGGTTCTCTTCCTCTCATTTGCCTGGTTGCATCTTTCCTCATAAGGCACCGTCAGTTCCACAATCATCAGTTTCTTGCAAGTTTTTGAAAGCAGAACAATATCTGGCCGTAGTGTTGTATGGACAATGCTTGGAAACTGCAGCTTCCTGTCAAGGTTTACCCTCATTTCCCAGTCGTCGGCACCATCCAATATGCTAGCTTTCTGTTTTGAATGTGTTGCTTTCTTGTCTTGACCTTGCTTAACAAATTTGATTTGCCTGCTGGTTGATCGTGTCCTGTTCTTTTTTCCTTTCACTCTCAAGAACGTCTGCCGTTTCTCGGAGAACATGGTCATGTCTCTAGCGATATCTTCCTTGTGTAAGGGCTTGCTGGTATGATGACAAGATGTGTTCCAGCGTACCTCTTTTCCCACAAAGTGAGCATGAGGACTCTGTTGTTAGTCCCCAGCAGTGTAGATTGCTTGGTGTGGGCAACACATCATAGACAGCACGAATCAGAAATTTGAGTTGGAAATGCTGGTATTTCAAGATGTCTGCCCAGGATAATTTTTTTCTCTGTTGTTTGCCAGTTTGTCCAATTTCCTTGGCCTCCCATCTGCACTGCTTTTACTCTCCTCGTTTCTTCTTCTTGGCGTCTGACTTCTCCTTGAACCATGGACCTTCGCTCTGGAGCCTTTGCGGCCTTCCAAAGTTGAATTTGTGTTGATCCGAGTCCTTGTCTTGCTATGCAGGATGTCCCTACTATGTCTCGGTGACGTAGTCGACTCTCTGCATCTTCAACAGCTCGGCTTGCTGACCAACGCCTGCCGATGCGTACTTCTATTCCTGCTCTTCTTATTAGTGAGTCGCTAGAATTCTTTAACGTCATGACCATTCTCGCCTTACTGACCTTGTACTCCTCAACGATGGATGTTAGAAGGAGTTGTAGCATTCCCGATGCTGTGTATAGACCTGTGCTGGAAAAGGAGGGTGGTTAGCCGAATCAGTGCCGGAGGCTTTTGTTTATCTTCTTTTCCATATTTCTACTGTGGAGATAGGCAACTTATACATCATGGGCCACATCAGTCGAGAGAGAAGACCATGCTGGAAAATCCATGCCTTGAATTTCCCTGGAAGTCCAGTTGCTTCAATCTTTTTCAGTCCATCAATCAGTTGCTGCCACACTCGATCTATATTGACCAGCAACCTTGCTGACACAACTCCTCGCACAGTTTTAACCCTATTCAATTCAAATGAAACTTACTGTACAGCAAGTTCACAGTCTGGCCTTGTACCTGTGGTATTGCAGTTCTGATGATTTTATGACGTCATGACCCTTTGTTATTCAAACTTATCCATATCCACCGGCAATGTTAGTTTGCTCAGTCAATGGTCATTTTGAGCTGGGGATATGAATTTACTGATTTTTCTATTGACATTCAAATCGTTGATTTTTTTAAGATTTCTGTAGTTTTCGTGTGTAAACATGCGAAGTTTTGAAGCTCGGTAAAAAGTGTAAATACATCATAACTCAGAGTTCCAACACACCAAAGACGTAGTGCAAAGAAAATTTAAAAAGAACATAATGCTCAATATTTAGATACAAACAAACAGCATATTTTAGGTACTCGAATCAATTAATATTGATTTGTTTGCTTCAAACGTGTAACTAGCATGTGATAAATGTAGTATATGTTTTGGAAATATTACTACGCCATTGAAATCTTAGATCGTGTACAAATATGATTTGCACTAGAATTCGATTGAATGAATTACCTGGCACTATAGCGTATCGGAAAGCTGGAGTATAGTGTAGGCAAAAACATTCCTTTTATGGAACTTTCCAGAAGACTTAAAGAACGGAATAACCGGATTTAGCAGGAAAAATAGAAGTAGTGCCAGTGACAGTGACGGTAGCATTAGTAATGAATATCTCTGAAGTCAAAGAGTTTGTTCTAAACATCTTTAAGATGGGAACAAGTAAGTATGTCTGATTCAGGAGACAGTAGTGAATTTGAGTTATCAAGTTTGAATAACTCTGAAGATAGATATCCGGAAGTAGACAGTGATTTTGGACTGGAAGTAGAAATGGACACAAATTATGTTCAAAAACTTAGGAAAAAAAGGTCTACGTAAAAAGTGAATTTCAGCAGTAGCAGTCATGGTAGTAGTAGTAGTTACTGTAGTAGTAGTAGTACAAGCAGTAAGGAATCTCAAAAGAAGTTGAAGATGTTATCTAACGCTCTCTCAAGAAATAGTTCAATTGATCATAACGGGCTTTTCAATTTACACTAAGTCACATCTCTGATAGTATTAGATAATGAGATTTATTTTTAAATAGATGCATTATAACTATTAAACTTAATTTGATGCTATTAATAAACAAAATAATTCAGGATGCATATTAAAAATGAATGTTGTGTATTTAATGCAATAATACGTAATATAAGTGCAATAAAGACATGTGTGTAGTATGCCTGACCATATATGGATGACTAAAAGCAATATACATTACATATACAGTGATGGTACATATGGCTCGGCGACGTATAGTAATGGAACAATGGCATAAGGTAATGGTACAACGACACACGGAAATAGGACCATGGCACGACGAAATTGCCTGAGGTGATTGTACAGGGATACGACGGCGTGCTTCAGACATTAAGGTGAAATTATATATAGATATTGTGTATATCAAACAAATGTATATCTAAGTTGGTGTATTCTGTAATAACATAGAACTTTTACATCAATAAAGAGTTATGAGAAACAGTACGAGGAAATTAACGTCAACATTAGAGATGGAACATATTCAGCAACTTGAAATTGTTCAGATGTAATACATATATCGTGACTTCAATTTTATTTAGTTAAAAGAAAGTATATTAAACACATTATTTTATTTTGATGGGGGCGTATATTTTACAGTCAGTCACTAAGTAATTTTTTATTTTTGTTAGTGTGATAATGTTAAATTTAAAGATATAATAATTATGTGGCATATTTCCAAGTTAAGGCGAGACAGCCAATAATCATTGGTATACAGTGAGATCTGTATTTGGCAAATTATGGGAGCTTGGAGGTCACTTCTGATGAGTGATGGGCTGTTAACACGATAACGTGTATCAAATTTTGAAAAGCGTACACAGGTCCAAAATAGAGATGTGAACTTGGTTTATGATAAAGCGAACATCTGTCCAGAATGTACATGAAAAATATGACATGTATATTTATTACATGTAGCTGTCTTTTATAACAATAAGTGTACAGAAGAGATGGTTATAAGGTTTTAGTTTCAGTTTTGAGGGGATATGCATATAGTTATGTCTGGGATGGGAGACAATTAGGTTTGGGTTTTTAGACAGGAAGGTTTGGTTTGGTAGGCAGTGAGGATCGAGTTTAATCTCCAAGATGTCTAAGTTGTCTAAACTATGTTTTGAAGCGTATATCGTGTTTTAAGTAGTGACCATTACAATTTAAATGAAACATGCAATAATGTAGAATAATCATATATCGAAAAGGAACTGCGGTTTCTATTAGTTTGTGTGTGATGTTGAAACATATGTACTGGTCACGTTATCGCCTTATAGCCATTTATGAGATAGTGTTCCCATGATGACGGGACTGTTACATTTTATTGATGTATTTTGAAAACATTTTAAATTTAAAAAAAATGCTTTAATACATTTTGTATTCGTCTGAGCTTTAAAATTACAGTTTTTGTTTGAAAGAAATATTAAAAAAAATATGAAATGAATATTTTTTATTTTAAAATTAAACAATACCCTATCTTTAATATGTTTATCGGAACGTGCAAGATAATTTGAGGCTATGAAATGTAAGCTGTTCTTTTATCATGGATTTACCTAATTACATATTATCAGTTGTAAAAAGAAGATAATAAATTACTATTGAAACTCTTTTCAATCATCAAAATTGCAAGTAATAAAGCATATTCTTAATTTCAATATTAAGCGTCATCATAATGTCATCAAAGGCTAACAGACAAACAATTAATCTAACCGCTCTTTCCTGGGATTCTGTGGCGATATAATTGTTGAACGCGATGTATGCTTTATATCATACAACAACAGCTCATAGCGTCTAAATGCAATCTGAGAGCGTTAAAATCATTTCGTTTGGCAAATGCCTTGATATTGTGTCTATGGTTTGCATTGTAACTAGGCGCGCTGTCTGGCTTGCACATTTATGTCTGGTTATTTACAAATAATTATTTTCATATATATACAAATTATCTTCAACTGAGGTCTACTACATCGATACCTAGTATGTATATTACTCCAGCGGTATTAAATAAAGATTTTTGAACAAGTATGCTAACAGCTAGACCTCTGCAACTCCCCTGGTCGTTTCTTCTTAATTATACGTGTATTAATGTTATTTAACTTATGTTTGTATCTTTATATCAATATCTTGTTATAAGACAAGTTCATCTTCTATATAATGTGTAAAAAAACTGTTTCTTAAACATTTGGACATGATCTATGTCTATTTTGAATCTGACCAGTGTAGGGCCGGTGTAACATTAAATTTTGATCCCGTTGAAAAATTGACCCGGATCACATTTCAGCAATAAATTCTGATCAAAACAATCGTTGAAAACGGATCAGTGTTAAATTTTGATCAGACATGGGGTCATTTTTTAACAGTTTGTAAAATACAAGTAACACATCACATGACTGATGTCGCATGTTGCAACAATTAAACATAAGCCATTGTAAGCTTTCCAATCGACATTAAATACACAACATCCATCTATTATCCATTTATAACACACAAAATGCAAGATTTTGTTTTTATTTCAATTAATAAAATTTCGATTTAAAAGGAACGTCTTGCCATTTTGAGTAACTTAGAGTAACTATCCGTATTTTGTAGGTAAACGATACTTTAATTGGTGTAAGAGCACTTCAGTTGTTGCAGAGAGCCAACCTGGGGGCAATGTGTGGGAAGGGCGTCCCTCTCCCGCTGGTAGCGGTAATACTGCTGTTCTTCCGCTATTGGGATACGTGGAACCGATCCGGAACTTGAATGTTTGATATCATATAAGAAACACTTAACGGCTACATTCTACTCATATCTTACAAAATATGGATGTTATCTATATCAATGTTTTTCTTTAGTTTTAAGCGTTTTTGTTTAAACACGCACGCACGCACGCACGCACGCACGCACTTAAATGTATTTAAAAGAGAATCTCGAACGAGTTTCAAACCTAGTCCACTGCGAGTCAAGACGTAAAGGATCAAATCATGCATTCTAGTCAGTAATAGGTGTATGATTATTATTTACTCCAATATTTTTTATTAATTTAAAACTCTTTTTTTAAGGAAACATTCACGCAGACACACAAGAAACTTTCGACTAAATTATAAGATGTATTAAAAAGTGAATCTTAATCGAGTTTCACTCCCAGTACTACGAACCCAGACGTACAGGAGAGTATCCCCCACCACTCTTGAAAATTTGGGTAGGTGGTGTGTGTGTATATATGGCAGTGACCTAGCTTGGTCAAAGTAAACCTGTAGGTCTAGAAATTTTGATGGGGGCTCTGAGGTACACTGCCATATCTTTCTAGGTAAAAACATATGTCATTTACTTTTAATTTTTTGGTAAAAGTGCAAACCTTGGCGAGCCTTCGTGTTGCTACGCTGGTGTGTGTTGAGAGAGGGCATGTACAGTGTTCCATGTACAGTATTTTATGTATCTAGCATCTACACCGTTAAGGATAAGCCCTACGATATTGCAGGAACAAAACAAATTGCAAATAATCAGATGGATCCTTATGTTTTCAGTCTTCTCTGTGACGAGGAAAACTGGCTGTAATCCCATTTAATTAAATTACACCAACATTGTGCATTTATTTTTTTGTCCTTGAATAACTTGAATAACACATATATTACCAGCTATAGTAACTCTTTAAGCATATATAGTAAAACAGTATATATTTAAACGTAAAGTTATATAACAAAAACATGCCTGTATCTGACAATTCTTTACAACCGGATTCATTATAACCTTATTATATAGAAGGGCAAATATCGAGGATTTGACTTTGTTGTCTGTTTTCTTTGTTTGTAACAAACAAAAATGAGCCTCTGGAGTAACAGAAAGGTTTATGTATATATCAAACCAACTCTATCAACAACTTATATCATTTTATCAAATCCATGTTTTCCTGCGGCGAATTAGAAAAAAATACAAATAAATACATATGAGTTGAAGATGACGAAACAAAATGTTACGTTCGCAAGAACAAGAAAACTACCAATAGGTCGAAGATCAATGTCACATTTACAAGTTGATTAAGTGTAATGGGTTTAATGCCACTTCAACAGTTTTCAGTTATAAAATGGCGATAAGGTATCCTAACGGTTTTCCAGGAATTCAGTAGTAATCGATCTTTGCAAGTAACTGACAACTTCCCCACTTGAAGAACGTGCCCTTCGAGAATCGAACTTGGGACCTCTGAATTGACAAGCATGTACGCTACCATTGTGCTTCACAGGAGGGTTCGCATTCACAGTTAGAAGTACAAGTCGGAGGTAGGTACAGCTATTTGGTTTCCCCACGACTGTATAACTGTGGACTAGTTTGGACTTCAGCAGCCAATTGTATAAACGTTGGTTTAATTTTAACATAAAATTATGGTTATCTTTATCTTAAGTCTTAAAAAGTACTAATATTTAAATACCAGATACCATTTATATTAGTGTTTTTAACCTTTGGTTAAAGACAACCCAGGCCTGAGTAAAATATAACCAACATTTATACAAGATGTTATTTCGTCCTTAAACTTTGTTGGATAGAAGATGTTTAGGCCAGAGAAAAAAGTTTAAATTCTCTTTTCCATCCACACCTGTCCGAAACCTTTTAGAAGTCAATGTCACCTATAAATAAAAACAAATGTGCCCGGCCTTCCTGGGTTATTTTCTTCAAAAAAATCTAGATGGGAATCTAAATTTTTTGTAATATGGCATTGCATCTGCAGTGTCCCATGTTGCTATGATTACAAATAGTTGCTATAGCAGTTAGTGATAAAAACACAAAAAACAAACAATTCCTTTTCAAACTGACATTGACAAAATCCATTCGAACCATTTAATTTAATCATATCATTATATAATGCAAAACTCCCTTTAACAGCAATGTGCAACCTCCATTCTCGTTTATGTTTATGCTGTTAAACATATTTACATAATACAAAAAAATTAAAGACTTGCATCAAAAATAAGAATGTATTGGTAGAAAAACAAGCCATTCCGTAAGACAGCGCGTTGAACTATTCGCACTGCTTTGTCAATAGATACTAAAGACCTGACGAAGATATATTAATTGTTACACACATGCACTTTTCACACACAAGTGATTGTTATTAAGTTTTGGGTTCTATATATGTTTCTGAGTTATTAAACGTTTTAAGTTAGGAAAGAAGTTTAACCAAGATGTTTGTGGTTTAAATATATTTAATTTCTATTTATAATATAGAAATTGGGTTGGGCCACAAATTCTTCCAGCATTAAATTCGTTCCTCTCCGCGGGTCAGATGTGTGTTAAATATGAAAAATATGCAAATGCAGAAAATGGGGATAATTGTTGTCAAAATCACCATCAGAGGTACGGGACATAGCTGGGAGACTATGTTTGATAACACGAGGGCGTTAGTTTAGTTTTAAATCAATCGCATATGAAGTTACTGAGATATGCGCATGAAATCAAGTTACACGAAAAACTTTAACCAGTCGAACAATGGCCGTAATTTGCATAAAACCAAGAGTTAATTATTTCATTATTTGATAACCCTGGGGATTTGGTGAAATTTCAAATCAATCAAGTAGGTGGTTAATAAGATATTTGTATGACAGTAACTTTTATGCAAAGTTTTAACCGAAAATATGACGCCGATGCCCGGGTATCAAAGAGAGAATGACGGAGACAGAGAGAGAAAGGGTTGATGTGGGAATGCTTCTTCGAATTCTTAACATGTGAAACAACAACTACACTAACGAAAGGCAATCCCAACAAACACCATTCCGATACCACACATGTTATCACCAATAAAACAACGTATCTATAGCATACCGGCCATTTATATAACAAAGATTATCTTACTATCACCAACCCAAAAACTGGTCGTTTTTATATTCTTCCAAAAGTTCATAAACATGGCAACCCAGGTCGACCTATTGTGTCTGCTTGTGGTCATGCCACTGAAAGCATTTCTGATTTTTTAGACTTTCATTTAAGACAACATGTACGTAATTTACCATCACACTTACAAGACACCACAGATTATTGTCAAAAATTGCAGTCCAAGTTCAGTTACCAGAAAACACTTTACTAGTCTCTATGGACGTCTCTTCACTTTATACAAATATTCCTCACGACGACGGTATTGAAGCGTGCAGGGAAGTGTTGGACAGTAGAACGATAAAAGATCCGCCCACAAAATATCTTGTAGAGCTTTTAACCACTGTTTTGAAGTGTAACAACTTTGAATTTAATGGTGAGCATTACCTTCAGATCAATGGCCAATACGCCAATGTGTTCATGGGCTATTTTGAACAGAGAATACTTCAAGAAGCTCCGTTTAAGCCACTTTCTTAGCTTCGTTTTATTGATGATATTGACATGCGATGGTGCCATGGTCGTGATAACCTTGATGATTTTGTTAATTTCGTTAACCACTTTCGCCCCACCATAAAGTTCACTGTAGAAATATCAAATGATGAACACATATTTTTAGACACGACGTCTACGATTATAAACAATACAGTACATACTGATTTATATTCAAAACCAACAGATACACATCAGTATCTTCTTCTAAGCAGTTGTCACCCAAAACATATCTGTAAAAACATTCTGTACAGTTTGGCACTGCGAATACGTCATATATGTACTGGTAATGAAAACTTTGAAACCCGTTCAAAAGAACTATTGCAACATCACACTGAACGAGGTTATAAAGAAAACAATGTGAAACTTGATATTTCGAAAGCAAGGAAAAGGGACCGAAAAGAAACACTTTCATATACTTCAAAAACAAATAAAACTTCTGATCGTATTCCTTTTGTAGCAAAATATCATCCTAATCTGCCAAAACTTCGATCTGTCATCGTCAAGCATTGGCCCACAATAGAATCTTCAGACGGACTCAGTCGTTTGTTTCCCAGGAAACCGATTATAGTATACAGACGGCCTCAGAATCTGCGTGACTTACTTGTACGAGCAAAGATAAAAAGTTATGGTGAAGGTTCTGTTGTTGGAAAATCTGGTCCTTGTAGCTTGGCACGTTGTCAAACATGTAAAATTATGCCAGAATCATCTACAATTAAACAAACTTCTACGGGAGTCAGTATTTCCATTAAGTGTCTGGTAAAACGGCTAACGCAGTGTATGTAATGACATGTTCTAAATCTAGTAAACAGTACATTGGCGAAACTAAACTGTCGTTGAGCCAGCGTGTAAATCTGCATAGATCAGATTGGAAACTACGCAGGTTCATTCGCTCGCCCGTCTCTGAACATTTCAGTAGTGACGGGCATTCGTTTGCCGATGTAATTTTACACTGCATTGATCATGATCCAGACTGGACTGACAAGAAACGCAAAGATCGTGAAACTTATTGGATTAGACGATTCAATACCCTTTATCCATTAGGTATAAACAAAAGCGATGGTTCTGCATAATTTGGTATGTTTGAATATACTGTATTTTATATACATACGTTCCAGTAAAACTGTACTTCATTTCTCTTATTAGTGTGTGCGGCGCAATCTTTTTTTAATTATACCAGTTGTATTTTTGACGTTTATAATAAATATCGTCGTTTGATATACTTACGACGTCATAACGCTAAAGAGTACACGACGTTGTGTGACGTCACGTTAGGGTGACGTTTTCTTTAATGACAACTTTGCACTTCACATGTTTGAATTTTACCGGCGTATTTCACTGAAAACACGGTATTTTTCTTATAAATTTTTTACAATTTGTTTTATATTTTTGTGAAGTATATGCGCGCCTTAAGACGCACATCATAATTTGTGAACGTTTTCACAATTTTATTAATTCTTGTTGTGATTTTTCAACAAATCCGTGTTTTTATTATCGTAATCGTTTTACATCTTAACATTATCATCATTTATATTTTCATTTTCATCCCCTGAAGAAGGAATAATTTATATTCCGAACGCGCTCTGTTTTTTTAAAATTAATTTTAAAGAATTCAGTATTGTTTGGGTGTATTAATTAATTTTTAATTATTAATTTATAATCTCTCCCATATATATATATATATATCCAAGAAATTGTTTAATTCCTTGATATATCGTATACCAACATTTTCCGGTTATAATTCACTCAACGAGAACATAAAAAAATAAAATAAACGTTTTCAATGTTAAAATGTGGTCAGGTCGACTATTTGGTAAGTTCCAACTGTTGGTGATCAGATTTTAACGAAGGTCAATTTTTCACGTGTGGGTTGGTCATTAAATAACGGTCGGGTCAGTTTTCAATGTTAAAAATTGATCTTTTATCAAAATTTAATGTTACACAGGCTACTAAATGATTATACAATCACCTATAGATAAAGATATGGACATCCGATATTAACGTTAGTACAAATACATCATTTATCTGTAAAATGTCTACTAAAATTTCACAAGATTAGTGTTTCCTTAATTAATATGACTACACTATTTTCGCGTTATTTAATATACTTATGTATCCAGATGGCAATCATACAATATTCATATATTTATTGTTTAAATGTATAACAATAACTATAGCTTTACGCTACTTTATTTTTTAGACAGTACTTAAATTACGCTATAATGAGAAACAATTTAGTATTATGTTTCTCTTTTTGTTTTAACTCAAACAATGATAACAACAATGTAACAATTATCTTAATAAGATATATACATTCAAAGTACATGTATTATGACGGAAGCACAACATATATACCAAAAATAAAATGTATGAGTACACAATTTAATAATGTAAATTTTGATAAATGACATCATTCGATACGGTTAATAAGAACAAATTTTGGAAATGTGTACTTATAAAATTTATAAGTAATTTATTTATAAAATTGTCAATTATTTTATTGTATATCAAATATTGTTGTCATTTAAGGAAATGCTAGTATTAAAAGTTTTATTTATTTAATATTTTTGACAAAATATTGGAAGGTAAAAAGAAAAAAAAATATCGATATTTTATTTTGAACTATTTCTTATCATATGTATGTCATTAAATATATATTTCGTCAGCTTAACTTGTACAATCCATTATTGAACATTACACTAAGCGACAAATAACATAACAAATATGAAGAGAATGTTATAATAAATCGTTAATGATTTGAGAATTAAATAAATATTATACAATATGGTTACATCAACAAAAAATTCTTAACCAAGAAAAAAGAATATAATAAAAACAGTAAAATAAAATTTAAAAACAAAACAAATCAGTAAAATGGAAAAAAAATATAAATGGAATGAAAACATAGTTGTGATATCGTGACAGAATTGTAACGTGACAATTTTAATATTGCTATCACTTACAATAGATGATATAATATAACATGTTGAACGGTTGCTAAGTAACGTTTAGTAATGCGAAAAGAATTCAAGATAACGTATCGTTTACAGCTAAAGTTGATAAATCAAATATTGACAGAAGTCCGTAACTGTAACAGTTTGATTCGGAGTTGAAATAGTTGAAAGAGAAGCATAGTTTATAGAGATACTTCAAGATAAGTAAGGAGAGTAATACATATATCTTGGTGATATATAAGAAATTACGTTTCCAAAGGAGGATAGATATTATGAAGGTACACTAAGATTACCCAGAGAGGAATGCCTGACTTAATTTCTAAACAGGAGACATTTATCCGTGTTATCAAACCGATTTAGTCAATAAAATTTTGTATATAGAGCTGATGTTCATATTGATTCCATAATCAATACATGTTATGCGTTAATTTATCTCTGTTGTTTATTTAGGACACATGCAAATAAAAAAAAATGACTAAGTAATGCGAATGCATAACTTATATCTTTAGTTATAGTATTAAAGAGTTTTTTGTATAAAATATATTCATCCAAGGTCGTTAAATGACATAATGGTCCAATACCTAGATTTGGGGATATACAGATATTTATAGATATATATATATAATGGTTAAAATAAACTACATGTTCAAACCAACGCATATTTCATCAAAATTGATTACGTTACCTAGTAATGATTGAATATTTAGCGTGATTGTTATGCCATCGAGGGCTAACAGACGATCAACTAACCTAACCACTGTTTGCTGGTATTAACCAGTACTCGAGCACACCCCATCTCCGCAAGTAACTGACAACTTTCCCACTTGAATCAGTGGTGAGAGACGAATGATAATGAGGCGATGTCGTATATCAATCATCACGGAGACTGTTGCCGGGCGGGGGATTCGAACTCACGACCCCTTGATTGACCCCTTGATTGATAGTCAGACGCGTAACCGACTACGCTAATCGGGCCCGGCTCATTACCTAGTAACACGAATAGAGTTGATGAGCTTAGTATACTGTAGCAAAGAGAACAAAATATAAATTCAGTATACGAACTTGAGATACCAGTCATTGCATCGATTCCTTCGAACTGTGTATACTAGTATCAGCATACTGAATGATCAACTTCTTGGTTATCGACTAGCATACACTACAGAAAATTTTACCGATATTATTCCATCATGATAAAAAAAGAACAAAAAAAGTAAAAAAAGAAAAGAAAATGAATAATGATTGATGCTATATTCACAATGAAACAAAATTCCAATTCAGTAATTTTGTCATATTATGTAACGCACATTGATGAGTTATTAAATATAACAAGAATATTTTCTGGAGAAAATAAATTAATTAGGGGTACTATGTAACATCAACATTTAGTAAAAAAACAACAATTCTATTATAAATTGTCATATGTTGTATATGTCTTTATTTACTTGATAAAAATGTGCTAATATCAGTTCTGACTATTCAAAAAAAGATGCTTGTAATATTTACAAGGCATGACAACGCCCATGATTATCTGTATAAACGCTTGATATATCGCGCTTGCCAAAAAACGGCATGACCATCATATAAGCGTTTCACTATTTATTTCTCAGGTAATCTATTTAGTTATTTTATATCATAGTAAAAATGAAATTAATGATATGATGTTTGTTAAACCAAACTTAATAAAATATTATTTACTGGATTGAAACAGTTTAATTAAAGAAATAATGTTTATTACAAATTCTGATTTTATTTAAATAACACATATTAATTTATATATCTTTCATGTAAATATTCATGAACACCAAAAAGACGGCATGAACATCATATAAGCGTTTCACTATTTATTTCTCAGGGCCTCACAAAGCGAATAGAATGTAAAGACGAACAACCAAGTAAGCAGGTCACTATGCTTCGCAGAAACCGCACCGATATGTTATAATAATCAATAACTTAACACAAAATAAGAAAAACAACATATACTTTATTGTACCATTCGTAGAGATGTCACATATAAATTAATTGTTATAAAACACCCAAACACACCATATATCGACCCACAAAACAACAAATCGCGCACAACACAAGCCAACCAATTACACGTGATATATCCCTTAAGGCTTTTATTCTAATTAAATAAACTACCATTGCTGTTTTTTTTTTCTTATTACGGCTAGAGCGTCTCGTGCGCCTAAGGCCTATCAAATTAAATCATTGTGTACCTACAGATATGACCATTATAATATCGCATGCACAATTTACCTCAGTTTAGTTTGAACATAGTATATTGCCAAATATATACACATATACATATCACAAGCATTCAAGTAATATTAAAATGAGTAAAGGCAAATTGGTTTGACCACAAGTGCTCACCACATTCAAGTAAGATATTCGTTGATAGATATTATTGCACATAGACAGAGAACGCGAAGTAAGCGGTACTGCCGAGTTTTACACGGTAATTGTTTTGGTAGTGAAGTTTGAATACATGTTTTTATATACATTGTTTAAGTAATGAAATGTGATTACATAGATACATTGTTTCAGTAGTGAAATGTGGACACATAGAAACGTTGTTATAGTAGTAAAGTGTGAATACATAGATTCATTGTTTTAGTAGTGAAGAGTGAATACATAGATACATGGTTTTAGTAGTGAAGTATGGATACATAAAAACATTGTTTTAGTAGTGAAGTGTGAATACATATTAGATACATTGCTTTAGTAGTGAAGTGTGAATACATAGATACATTGTTTTAGAAGTGAAGTGTGAATACATAGATACATTGTTTTAGTAGTGAAGTGTGAATACATATTAGATACATTGCTTTAGTAGTGAAGTGTGAATACATAGATACATTGTTTTAGAAGTGAAGTGTGAATACATAGATACATTGTTTTAGTAGTGAAGTATGAATACATATTAGATACATTGCTTTAGTAGTGAAGTGTGAATACATAGATACATTGTTTTAGAAGTGAAGTGTGAATACATAGATACATTGTTTTAGTAGTGAAGTGTGAATACATATTAGATACATTGCTTTAGTAGTGAAGTGTGAATACATAGATACATTGTTTTAGAAGTGAAGTGTGAATACATAGATACATTGTTTTAGTAGTGAAGTGTGAATACATATTAGATACATTGCTTTAGTAGTGAAGTGTGAATACATAGATACATTGTTTTAGAAGTGAAGTGTGAATACATAGATACATTGTTTTAGTAGTGAAGTGTGAATACATAGATACATTGTTTTAGTAGTGAAGTGTGACTACATATTAGATACATTGTTGTAGTAGTAAAGTATGAATACATAGATACATTGCTTTAGTAGTGAAGTGTGAATACAGATAATATACATTGTTTTAGAAGTGAAGTGTGAATACATAGATACATTGTTTTAGCAGTGAAGTGTGAATACATAGATACATTGTTTTAGTAGTGAAATGTGAATACATAGATACATTGTTTTAGTAGTGAAGTGTGAATACATAGATACATTGTTTTAGTAGTGAAGTGTGACTACATATTAGATACATTGTTTTAGTAGTAAAGTATGAATACATAGATACATTGCTTTAGTAGTGAAGTGTGAATACAGATAATATACATTGTTTCAGTAGTGAATTGTGAATACATATAAGATACATTGTTTTAGTAGTGAAGTGTGAATACATATTAGATACATTGCTTTAGTAGTGAAGTGTGAATACATAGATACATTGTTTTAGAAGTGAAGTGTGAATACATAGATACATTGTTTTAGTAGTGAAGTGTGAATACATAGATACATTGTTTAAGTAGTGAAGTGTGACTACATATTAGATACATTGTTGTAGTAGTAAAGTATGAATACATAGATACATTGCTTTAGTAGTGAAGTGTGAATACAGATAATATACATTGTTTTAGAAGTGAAGTGTGAATACATAGATACATTGTTTTAGCAGTGAAGTGTGAATACATAGATACATTGTTTTAGTAGTGAAATGTGAATACATAGATACATTGTTTTAGTAGTGAAGTGTGAATACATAGATACATTGTTTTAGTAGTGAAGTGTGACTACATATTAGATACATTGTTTTAGTAGTAAAGTATGAATACATAGATACATTGCTTTAGTAGTGAAGTGTGAATACAGATAATATACATTGTTTCAGTAGTGAATTGTGAATACATATAAGATACATTGTTTTAGTAGTGAAGTGTGAATACATATAAGATACATTGTTTTAGAAGTGAACTGTGAATACATAGATACATTGTTTTAGTAGTGGATCAATACATAGATACATTGATTTAGTAGTGAAGTGTGAATACATAGATACATTGTTTTAGAAGTGAACTGTGAATACATAGATACATTGTTTTAGTAGTGAAGTGTGAATACATAGATACATTGTTTTAGTAGTAAAGTGTGAATACATATTATATACATTGCTCTAGTCGTGAAATGTGAATACATAGATACATTGTTTTAGTAGTAAAGTGTGAATACATATTAGATACATTGTTTTAGTAGTAAAGTGTGAATACATATTAGATACATTGTTTTAGTAGTGAAGTGTGAATACATAAATACATTGTTTTAGTAGTAAAGTGTGAATACATATATACATTGTTTTAGTAGTGAAGTGTGAATACATAGATACACTGTTTTAGTAGTGAAGTGTGAATACATATAAGAGACATTGCTTTAATAGCGAAGTGTGAATACATAGATACATTGTTTTAGTAGTAAAGTGTGAATACATAGATACATTGTTTTAGAAGTGAACTGTGAATACATAGATACATTGTTTTAGTAGTGAAGTGTGAATACATAGATACATTGTTTTAGAAGTGAACTGTGAATACATAGATACATTGTTTTAGTAGTGAAGTGTGAATACATAGATACATTGTTTTAGTAGTAAAGTGTGAATACATATAGATACATTGTTTTAGTAGTGAAGTGTGAATACATAGGTACATTGTTTTAGTAGTTAAGTGTGAATACATAGATACATTGTTTTAGCATTGAAGTGTGAAATCATAGATACATTGTTTTTGTAGTAAAGTGTGAATACATAGGTACATTGTTTTACTAGTGGATCAATACAAAGATACATTGTTTTATTAGTGAATCAATACATAGATACATTGATTTAAACGTGGATCAACATGTACTTGTAATGGGGAAACTTTTGTGTATTTGGACGGAATAGTAGGATATGTTTTTTATTTTATGTTTATATTGTGTTTCGTATATTTTCTATATCTACCTGCATGTCCTGTATGCCCGTCCGCCCGTCCGCTTAGAATAAGGAATAACAACTACCTCTTAAACCTTCGTGCTGTGGGCTAAACCAGTTTATGGGCTCTTGCATCTGATATTCAAAACCGTTATTACATTCGTCAGGGTGATATGATTTTGTTGTTGTTGTTGTTGTTGTTGTTGTTGTTGTTGTTGTTGTTGTTATTGTATGGTGTTTAGCGTCGCTTTCAATATTTTTTTAGTCATATCGCGACGGTTTCTGCTTCAGGCAATATTCGTAGCGCTGCCACACTATAGAATCATGCCTTAGACACATGGTATGATACCCCACCCAGTCACATTATACTGACACCGGGCTAACCAGTCCTAGAACTATCCTCTAAAGGCTGAGAACCAAACGAGGAAGATTCTAGTACCATTTTCAAATATTTGGTATGACCCGGCTGGGGATTGAACCACGACCTTCCGCATGCGAGGCGATCGATTTACCCATAAACCGTGATGCTATGAATATTGCTTATGTACTTAAACATTCCTGTATCACGTTTAAAGATTTGATTTAGGGATTATCTTTTTCTTCTTCTGTTTTCTATTCCAGATAGACTTGGATGACTCGGTGCATACATACACGAGTGCGAATAAACCCTCATATCTGATGGCTCAAACGCTTTTTTACTAAAATGAAAATTGCCACATTCAAACCTCATAAAAAGACATTGTCACAGCTCGTATTCCTGTTGCTTATAGCATTCGTCGTCTTGTGTGTGATCACTATACATCACTATGTAGGCAAATACCTCCAAAACAATCGAATATTTACCGGTGCACTGACGCAGATCCCGCCCCCTGTTAAGGTCCTAAATCCAGACCGAGTCAAAATTATACAGTGGATGGACATCAGGAAGCATGGTTTCGTCAGCACCATTGAGAAAACCAACTTTAATGAATGCGAACAGGGTGCCCAAAACTGCCGAGGTATCAGTTATTATCAAGTGAATGATACCGAACGTGTGTATGGACCATTAAGCGCAGACGCCGTTGTCTTTCACGGGATACATACAAAAAATTTCCGAAGACCTTTGCGGCGAGATCCTTCACAGGTGTTTGTTTTCGCAGAGCGTGAAAACTGGCAACCAGCTGCGACATACGCACAAATGGAGTCCGGTAAATATAGACATATGGGTGAATTCAAGGACGCCTTTAATTGGACCATGACATACACTTTAGATTCTGATATTCATATACCTTATGGAGAAGTGAAAAAACAAAAATTGTATGAATCTAATAAGAATTTCGATGCAATTTATGACAAGAAAAAATACAGCGTCGCCTGGGCAGTAAGCCATTGCAGAACGCCTTCAAGGAGAGAAGATTATGTTAAAGAAATGCAAAAATACATCGAGGTTCACATATACGGAGGTTGTGGAACTCATTCGTGCCCTCGCAAAGCTGAGTATAGAACGGCAGATGAGATGAACTGCACGTATAGAATTGCAACCGAATACAAATTTTATCTATCGTTTGAAAATACTTATCAACGAAATTACGTAACTGAGAAACTTTTTAACTGGTTCCCTAGCAACATTGTGCAAGTTGTACGTGGTGGTGGTGGCAATTATTCTACGTACGGGGTACCGGATGGGTCAGTTATTGACGCTGATCAATTTCCATCAGCAAAGGAACTGGCAAACTATTTGCTAGAAGTTGGTTCAAGTAGGCAAAAGTATATAGAACATTTAAAACGAAAGGATGGTTATTATACAATATCAAAAAGGGACATGGTGAAAAGAGGATATTGTCAATTATGTAAAATGCTCCAAGATGTCAACAAGTACAGAAAGATGTATAATCACATAGGCGCCTGGTGGCAGTACGATGCCGCTAATTTAAAGCCATCGTATGTAAAATTGTAATGAAGATTTTAGTTTAATTTTTCTTTCAAACTGTCAATTAAGCTGTTATATCTACAGATCTGATAAGGTTGTCAAATCACGGCAATGTTAATATCAAACATCACATTTTAGGCCATTTTGGGGGCAATACATGTTTTTTTTATCAAATTTCATTTTTTTTCTACACCAATTTATTATTAAAAATTCAGTCTAAAATATTTTAACAAAATAAAAACTGAAGTTAATACTTCAATGATATAAACTATATATTGAAGTTTTTTACTTTTTTAATTTCCAAATAAAACTTTCATTTAACAGTTTCTACAAAAAATAAGAATATATATTGACGTTTATTAACTTTCATTTTCTAGATAAAACTTTAATTTTTTTCTGAAATAAAACAAAATATACAGTCAAGTTAATAAAATGTTTATGAAATAAATAAGCAAAGTCTGGACCCCGCGTCATAAATTCAAAGCCTCACTTTAAAATTTACAAAGCTACACCCCGATTTGAATTTTATACATTGTATCATTTTATATGTGCATATGTAGTATATATAATTTTATATATGCATGATGTAGATATATAAATTTATATGTGCATAATGTAGTCTATATGATTTTATATGAGCACCATGCAGTATATATATTTTTATATGTGCATCATGAAGTATGTATAATTTTATATATTCATGATGTATACATTATTCTGTATATTCATGGTGTAGATGTATAATTTTATATGTGCATCATGTAGTATATATAATTTCATATATGCATGATGTATACATTATTCTATATATGCATGATGTAGATGCATCATTTTATATGTGCATATGTAGCTATATAATTTTATATATGCATGATGTATATATTATTTAATATATGCATGATGTTAATGTGTATAATGTAGATTTTTGTTACACCAAGGGTTGCCACAGAGCTCTCTGACGTCGCGTCATTTGGGTGTCAGCGAAAACGACTGTGATACTAAAACTATTTTCTCCCGATCGTATATACCATTTATATCTAACAACAAATTGCACAACGGGCAAACAGTAAAGCAAATATTTCTTGTAAAAATTTCTTGGTCTCCATAGATATAAAAATATAGATATATGTATACATAAGCAAAGTTTTGTCACTGTTTTAAGAGAACGCTGTTCGAAAAAGTTTTTAAGTTGAACCGCTAGATTATATCCAGAGAGACAGTAGTTTATTCGGAAAAGCTTAAAATAAGTTAAAATTCTATCGTGTTTTCAATACGACATCGGTCAGCATTCAGTAAATTGGGGTTGCTCTAATACGCATTGAAACTGTTAGGCATGAACATCCTTAGAAGATGACCGTAAATACCAGTTTTGAAATGTTATGGAGGATGAAAGTCATGTTATTCTAGAATGTACTCAGTATTTTCTTATTCAGTTTTTTAGGTAAAAAGATGTTTTATTGCACAATTAATTGTGCTTTGTATCGGTTCACATATTTTATGTTAAGTGTTTCTTATAATTCTTTTAGAATGGCTATTTGCAAGTTTAAATGTTAATGCATTTGTTTTATTATAGGATATGTACATAGATGAGACGAAAATAAAGATAATACTACTTCTATGTAATTCTAAGTTCAGTTTGCTATATTTTACGCAGTTTGATTATTCTAGCGTATTTTAATATCAACTCCTACTTCTGGTAGCGCCTAGATGATATTATAATGTTCCCATTGCACTTTAACCATGGAATAAAACTTATTTCATTATTGGCCTATTTGCCTATAGTTGTAAAATAATTAATTTTAAATCAATTTCATTACTCTCCAATGTTTTCATACTTGTAATAAATTGTTTTTTTACTTCTGTAAGACTTACTCTTGTATTTTTTCTGACACATTATTTAATTCATTTTATATTATATACAGTATGACAGTAATATTTTTTTAAGTTCACTGTGGACAGGTATATGCCATGTCAAACTATATTTAAGTTCAGTTTGTTCAGTACGCGGGTAAACCGTATAGTGAACGTGAAAACATCGGTGGAAACCAAATGAATGTACAGTTTACTTCATCTTAGTAAACATCCGAATAACGATATAAAGGTCGTCAAGCACTTAGGGACGGGGAATTAGCTGCCGCAGGCCCAACCGCGGTCCTGTTCTTACGCGACGTCACCGTCAGCAGCGTCGTATTTGGGCCCGCAACCATCGCGGTCAGCGTTGGCAGAACGTAGTGTTTAGTGACGATTCTCGTTTCAACTTGTCGAACGCCTACGGACGTATTCGTGTCTACAGACGACGTCATGAACGCTACGCTAACAATTGCGTTCTGCAGAACAACCGTTACGGTGGGGGCGGAGTTATGGTCTGGGCAGCTATCAACGATAGGTTTAAGTCACAAATTGTCGTGTGGCAAGGTAATCTCACAGCCAGGCGTTACATCAACCAGATATTACGTCATGTGGTTGTCCCTACGTCCCGCCAACATCAAGGCCTGGTCTTCCAGCATGACAACGCGCCACCTCACGTAGCACGTGTCACCAGGAACTTTTAACAGACCAGCAACATTGACATCTTACCTTGGACGGTGTAACGTTAAATTTTGACCCCGTTGAAAAATGAGCCCAAGGGTCATTTTATAATGTTGAAAATTGACCCAGGTCACATTTCAACATTAAATTCTGATCAAAACAGTCGTTGAAAACTGATCAGTGTTAAATTTTGATCAGACATGGGGTCACTTTTTAATGGTTTGTTAAATACAAGCAAAACATTACATGACTGATGTCGCATGTTGCAACAATTAAACATAAGTCATGGTAAGCTTTTCGATAGACATTAAATACACAACATCCATCTATTATCAATTTCTAACACACAAAATGCAAAATACTGTTGTTTTTTTCAATTAATAAAATTTCGTTTTAAAAGTAACTTATGTGATTTGTAGGTAAACGATACTTTAATTTGTGAAAGAGCACTTCAGTTGTTGCAGAGAGGCAACCTGGGGGTAGTGTACTACTACTCTACTTCTGCTATTGGGATAAGGGGAACCGCTCCGAAACTTGAATGTTTGATATCTTAAACACTTAACGGCTACATTTTACTCATTTCTTACAAAATATGGTTGCTATCCACGCCAATGTTTTTCTATACTTTTAAGCGTTATTGTTTAAACACGCACGCACGCACATACACACGTACGCACGCACACACGCACACGCACACGCACACTTGTATGTATTTAAAAGCAAATCTTCAACGAGTATCAAACCTAGTACACTGCGAGTCAAGACGTAAAGAATCAAATCATGAATTCTAGTGAGTTTTACGAGGGAGGGGTATGATTAGTATTTACTCTAATATTTTTTTTTATTTAAAACGCTTTTATTAAGGAAACACACACGCAGACACACAAGAAACTTAAATACTAAATCATAAGATGTATTAAAAATTAAATCTAAATGGAATTTCACTCACAGTACTTCGAGCCAAAACGTAGAGGAGAGTGTCCCCCACCACTCCTGCAAATTTTGGTAGGTGGTGTGTGTATGACAGAGGCCTAGCTTTGTGAAAGTAAACCTACAGGTCTAGACATTTTGATGGGGGCTCTGAGGTACTCATCCATATTTTGTTTAAAATGTAAATGACCAATGGTGCATTATCAGGTACTGTGTGTATTTTTTTATGAAAAAACATTTTATTTTTCTGGAAAAAATTGCAGGCCTTGGCCTGCAGTGCTTTAGTGTAGTTGCGCCGATGTGTATGTGTGTGTTGAGGGAGGCATGTACAGTGTGCCATGTACATTGTTTTATGTATCTTGCAGCTACACCGTTAAGGATAATCCCTACGATATTGCAGGAATAAAACAAATTGCAATTAATCAGTTGGATCTTAATGTATTCAGTCTTCTCTGTGACGATGAAGACTGGCTGTAATCCCATTGTATTAAATTACACCAGACTGTGCAGTTATTGTTTTGTCCTTGGATAACTTACTACGTATATTGCCAGCTATAGTAACCCTTAAAGAATATATACTTAAAACAGTGTATATATATATATATATATATATATATAAACGTAAAGTTATTTAACAAAAAACATGTCTGTATCTGAAAATTCCTTTTAACCTTATTTTATAAAGAAGGGCAAATATCGTGGATTTGACTTTGTTGTGTGTTTTCTTTATTTGCATTAATTAAAAATGAGTCTCTGAAGTAACAGAAAGGTTCATGTATATATTAAACCAACTCTATCAACAACTTGCATGCACGGTTTTAACCGAAAATGTGAAGCCGATGCCCGGGTAATAAAGAGAGAGAGGCGGAGAGAGAGAGAGAGAGAGAGAGAGAGAGAAAGAGAAAGAGAGAGTTGATGTAGGAATGCTTCAATTTGTGAAACAACAACTACATTAACGAAAGGCAATCCCAACAAACACCATTCCGATACCACACGTGTTATCACCAATAAAACAACGTATCTATAGCATACCGGCCATTTATATATATATATATCCAAGGACATGTATGATTCCTTGATATATCGTATACCAACATTTTCCGGTTATTATTCACTCTTTTTATCCACGAGAACATCCAAATTTATGATATAACATGTACGTTTTCAATGTTGAAATGTGGTTCGGCCGATTATTCGGGGTGGGTCTTTAAATAACGGTCGGGGTCAGTTTTCAATGTTAAAAATTGATCACTCATCCGTTGAAGAGTAACCTATGGTGTGTCATTTTTCAACAGGGTCAAAATTTAATGTTACACCGGCGAGCACGAATTGGAACACGTTTTTATCTCAAACGGTTTATGATCGTCTGTGCATGATTACCGACACGCCAATGAGTACGTGTTGCAGGTAAGAAACGATTACGTAGGTTAGTGAACGTAAAGCGCAATGAGTACGTAACGTTGTTACACGCACGCGACCGAGTCTGACGATATCTACTACATTTGGTCGCACAGTTAGCACCAACGAATTGAAAGTGATTAATTTTGTGCTATTTGAAAAAAGCAACCATGCACTGAACACGTTTTTCTTTATCTACGTGTCTACATCAAAATAAAGACTGTTGTGAATTAGAAATACATCATTTGGTAGCGGATGTTGACAATCACGAAGAAATGCAAATCAGCATTGAAACTGTCGAAGATGAAGATTATGTGTTTAAAAAATTGGTGACGTGACGCTAACTAATAATGTTATAGTTGAGTTAGACGCATGTTTAATTAGATGACATGCTTAATGAAATTAATCTACAAAATTGTATAGAAAATTGGCAATATAACAACCCAGAAACTCAAAATCAGATGCAACTGAATACAGATATACAGTATCTTATGAAAAATATATATGATGCCACCCTACTTGCCAAAAGGATATGGAAAGAGCATAACAATGAGTTAAAATAACATTTTACCGGTGAATAAGTAACTGTAGAGAACAACTACATAACAAAATATTACAAATCTGTTTTCTGTTTTCTGAAACTACAAAATTATGGTGGCAAATATGTTATCCAGAACCGACATAACAAGTTTCGAGCTGCTTTTAGCATTGTAGATGGGCTAAGAGAAAGCCTGACAATGAAAGCAATTCGTTCAATTGCATACAAAACTAAGGATGACGCTATGGTAGAGGGAGTGAGATATATTGATGGCTGGTGCATTGCTATGTTGAAGCATAACAAGAAAAATATGTGAAAATAATTATAAAAACACAGTTAAAGACCAAGCAAATCGAGTGAACAAAGAAGTAAGACTTCCTGAAGATTTTATCGTAAATGAAGACGAAATATTTGAAAGTACTGCTCATGTAAATTAAACGTAAACAAAATTTACGTCAGGGACTTCGTAACATCAGTGATCTGTTTTATGAATTGTCATTCGTCTCGACAAGAACATAAGGCAGATGTAAACACTTAACAATTTATGGGAAGAATATATATATAACTTTGTGTCCGCTGAAATCAATGAAAGTGTATATTTAAAAGAAAGCCTTTTTGACAAATCTGAAAATAGTTGGATGGTTGTTTATTCTTTGTCTGACCAGATTGTATCCAAAATCATACGTATGCCATTTAATTAAAAAGAACGCGACCTTCTGTTTGCCAAAAGGACCAGTTCACAGGAAACCATCTTGACGAAAAGCAAAACAACTCTTGTGATCTCTCCAGGAATTATATTGCGACAACAGTGATGCAAAAATGTGTCCACATTGACATTTACAAAGTAAACTTCAAATACTTAAAAGGTGTTTGATTTTGATTAGTAAAGTGTATGGCTTAAACCCTACCAAAGCTGAATTGAAAGTCAGTATGGCTAACATTTAAAAATGTTAATTATATCTGCAAACAAAATGGTAAATCTTCAGTTCTTTTATAAATGCTTTCTAAAACTGCTGCTCAACGGTCTTCCAATATATTAGCAAGGCATGATAACAATAATATTTAGATAACGCCCTCGCCATAAATCCACCCTTAAGTATATTGAATTGCAAACAAGACTTTTCATCTGGGATTAAGATTTTGAAAAATAACACTGAATATAAGATTTATATTACATTAAAGGGATTATATTGGCATAATACCGTCAATTCACTGTCCTAAATAAATACACCTAGCATGAAGGTACACTTATAACTTAGAGATATACGCGTCTAAAGTGTCTAATTGCATAACCTCTTTATTACAAACATTGGATTTCTGAAGCCACGTTTTTGTTTTTGTTTACATTCGCCAGTTTCCACGTACCGCTTTCGGGTTTCTGATCAATCATCTTATAACATCGTGAAGACTCGTTCCCGATCTCGTTTTCGAGGCTTTGTTCGGGAAGTTTGCGGAGTTCAATGTAGACATTGCGCAATACTTTTTATGCGGGACGTATTAAAGTTTTGGCCAATAATCAATTACTGTTAATTTGTTAACTTTCAAGTAAATACAGGTTATACGTCAATACATAAGCATATTTTGTGCACACTGCATACAGGATTAACAGCGTATTTGTGTTACTTGCCAATATAATCCCTTTAACGAAATGAAGCATTTCAGCTCATGGAACTTCACACATTAATAATAAAACATATATATTTTTTAAATAATACTTTAATAAAAAAAATGAAGTTAATAGGATGAATTAAGATGAATGGGTGACTAGACTGTGCCGTTTTTTATCGTGCCTTGTGAATTAATTACAGAAATACGCTCAAAATAGTGTTGCTGAGCATGCACAGTAAAATATTAAAAATTATGTTGCCGCTAAACATTGCGGCTGCATTGAATACATTTGATATTATATTTGTGTGATAAGTATGTTAATTTCTGGTTGCATAAAAATCAAATAATCTTGGAATTAAAAATTGCTGTTTTAGTTTGTAACTTCAAACCTTTGGGTTTAACTTTAATGACACAGGTAAAATAATGAAAACATCTGTATAGTCCGACATTTTCCTCGCAAAGGGACCACAAAGTAATCAAATTTTGTGATGAAAACTGTATGCTCGCACTCGACTTAAGTCACTCTTGTTTGTCTACCATGTGACTCTTTCAGAAAGGTATCTGCACTACCGGCTAATTTAACAATTGGCTGAACAAAGTATTGACAAGCCATTGTCCCGTCTTCAAATGACATTTGGCCAATTATATTGTTTTTTTTCTAAGCAACAGTGTAAAGTGGTTTACCTGGATATTACTGATATCTGTAAAATGCTATTATTGTTTGCTATTTTTGTGATTTAGTTTGAATTATCCCTTATACATAGATTTCATGCTTGTTCAACCAATAATGAAAGATAGGAAGGAACACACTTACCATTATATTACAAGAGGAGATGAACTTCGAGAAATAATTAACAAGGTGTGCATGTGTACATACCATGTATATATATATAAACATGGCGATGAAGTGAATTGGAACCGGAATGTACTTATGTGAACTATACCATATCATTTCGTTTTAATTGTAATTGTTGGTTGATGTGCTTGGGGAAAATATCTGATATAATATTTTTTTCTCTTTGCACTGTTATCAAGGTCATGCCAATGGTATATCATTAAGCAAATTATTAATCAAAATTTTACGAGCGAGTTTACTGATGTGAAATCACATTGCTTATATAGCAGCGTTTGAGACTTATTGTATGATGGTAATTATCAGAAAAATGTTATTGTAACTCACATATATCAGTCAAATCAGAATGAGATAAACACAAACATTTTGTATTTTGTTTCGTATGGTTATTAGATTGAAAAAATATATACAAGAATAAATGTATTATATGTATTATATTTGTATCCCAGTTAACATTTGTGTTAGCTATTAAATACATCAATGATGGATCTTTAGGCGATTACATGTGTCATGGGAATGATATAGAATTTGAAGTACACAGTGGTGTGTACAGCGCAATTCACTGTACGGCCACATGTAATCAGATAACCGGATATAGACGGAGTATTCTATCAGAAAACACCGACAACAAAATGCTATGGTTGTAATAAGATGAACGTTTCTCCTGGCGGACTTGGCGAGGAAGACGGGACCAAGTATTACAGACAGGAATATGGTAAGGAATATAAGTTTTAAGTGAAAATTGATTACCTTTGCGTTTGTAACACTATATCTTTCCTAGTTAATTTGATCATATCGGTAACAGGTACTACAGGCCGTATATATATATATGCATTTATTTATTAAAGTGACAGGTACAATATACATAGAAGGCAACAACGATAACAACAATATAAAATGAATATTAACATTTATTAGTCAATGCAATGAAAAAAGTATAGAAATAAATACATTTTGGTGGCAAACTAAACTTATACCTCCTATTGTTCGAGCATATACTATTAATTTTATAAAATATTAAAAAATATCGGAAACAAATGTTATATATCTTTTGTAGATTTATAAACTATTTGACAAAAGTTGTTTAAAGTAAAAATTGAATTAAACTGATACCATGATACTGATAAATGAATGCTATGCATATTGAGATGACATTACCTTCATAATGTCGACTTACGAAAAAATAAGTAAAACTAGCTTTGAGACGACATTTCTGAACTTTCTTTTGACGTTTAAAATGTTTGCTAGATAGTGTCGCATTGTAATGAGTTTATTATTTAAGTTTTTTACAAAATACAACTTTAGTCAAAAATCCACAGGCGTCAATAACGTGCGTATGAACCACTCGCTTATATATATGTAAACGTTTTTGACTTAAGTGACAAATTATTAAAATCAGTAAGTTTTTGAATGAGTGACGAATATATTATCGGAACAATTTACAGTATGCTGATAATAACAATATATTGGTGATGATAATTTAGCTAACAAAACATATGGTTTGTTATTATACTTGGCTTATTGTTTGAAACTATATTTCATGTATATGACGAATTGTATATGACTTAGAAAGTATCACCACCTTTAATTATTTATGATAATGTGGTGAGCACTTGTGGCTTGCTTTTAACCTTTTATATTCTTGCATGTTCATTATATGTATATGTGTATATATTTGACAAAAAAACTATGTAAAAACATAACGATCGTTTCAGAATGCGATGCACTCGGTGATATATATCAGAGATACCATTACAAGCTGACCAATCAAATAACTGTAACTAATAATTATAACATTTTTTTTTAGTTTTCAATTAATATCAATTTAGAAATTGATTTGTGTGTTTGCTTAAAAGTAGTTTTTATGCTCCCCCAAAGGGGGGAAGCATATAGTCGCCGCTTCGTCCGTGCGTGCGTCCGTCCGTACGTCTAGAGCGGCAGTTGTGGGTTGCGTTGCCAGTTGATTGTGACACAAGTCATAATTATAAATCACGTTCGGTATATTCCTGGGTAGAAACAGTATTAAGCATATACGCATATAATGTCCGTTTCACACATAACCGTGGCGGAGGATCAAACCTACGACCCTCTGATCGTCTGTAAGCTCTCGATGGCATAACAATTAAGCTAAACACTCAACTCAACAATCTAATGGTAAGAGAAGAGTGAAAAAGTTCATTGTTCAAGTGACATATGACTGAATGTACATTGTATTGTATAATTGGGTGTTTATTGTCGTTTTCAACAACTGTTCAGTGCTGGCACAAATGGATATCATGCCGAACCCAATACCTTCTAGACAACTAGACTAATAATTCACTGCGAAAACTTTGGAATTCATTTAAATACATTAATAATTTTATTATATATTCATTGTCGTTTTAAAATAAAGTACACGAGTAAGCGTTTCTCTTGAATTTCTATTTCTAGTTAAAGAAGTTGAAGAAGTAAAATAAGAAAAGAAGGAGGAGGAGAAGAAGACTATACACAGTTTCTCATCAAAGTACAATGTTACAGTAATATGCATATTTAAACACATAAACACAAAACGAATTGAATGACTAACATGTACATACTTTAATATAAAGACATAACTATACATTCCGATACTATTATAAGAATCCCACTTAAATACAGAAAGGCGATGCTACGATGACACGATGGTGATGACACGATAGTACGATAGCAGGATGGTGATGGTACGATGACACGATGGTGATGGCACGATGGCACGATGACGATGACGCGATGACACAATCCTGTCATTGTACCATCGCCATCGTGCTATCGTACTGTCGTGCTTGTGCCATCACCATCGTGTCATCGTGTCATCGTGCTATCGTGGCATCGCGTATGCTTGTTGACACATCGTGTCATCGCGTCATCGTCATTGTGCCATCGTGCCAACCCATCGTGTCATCGTACCATTCTAATATATACATGACTAACAGAATTGCATCTCATTTAAATCTCTGATTAATATCATAACAATCGATTATTGATAAATTGTCTGGGTAGTTTGCTTCGAAAACGCCGGAACTACTTGGAGAACAGTTTACGCAGCATTGGCGATTTCACGGCGGCAGCTTTCAGTACTTTTGTAGCAGGCGCTTCTTCTGACGCTGAAAATAAGAAGGGCACTACTTTCATTTCAATTTATATCCATTAAACTGGGACCGCGGCGTTGTTTAGTGGTAGAGCGTTCACCTCGCATGCGGAAGGTCATGGGTTCAACCCCCGACCAGGTCATACCAAAGACTTTAAAAGGTACTGGAAGCTTCCTCGCTTGACACTCAGCATTTAGAGGAGAGTTCTAGGTCTGGTCGGCCTGGTGTCAGTATAATGTGACTGGATGGGGTATCACACCATGTTTCTGCGGCATGATACTCCAGTGTGACAGCGCTTAGAATACTGTCTCAAGTAGACACCGTCGCGATATGACTGAAAAATTGTTGACAGCGACGCTAAACAACATATACGTCTCACACACCAATTAATTTTGTACTGTTCTACATATAGAGACATGCACTTCTGGAACACTGGATACATTACCAATGGTTCTAAAAGTGCCTTATTCCCATAGATAGTCCTCTGTTGGTCCAAATATGCAGAAAAAAACATGGGGTTGACCAGGTTGCTTTTTCACAATTTCGATGGTTTGATGGCACCCCTTCATTTTTGACAATTCTGCCCATTTGTTGCAGTGTATCACTACGCATCTTTAAACTGTTATAGCATCATCAAACAGTTCCCAGGGTCACCCAAACTTTGCAGAAATCATGAAAATGTTCCAATGTTCCCATATGCACAAAGAAATATGACATTTTATGCATTTTTAAAAAAAAAATTACCCAACCGCTTTACACAGCTCTAATTTCTTGGGCGTAATAATCTTGCTACCGTCATGCAAGGGAGGTAATTGTTCAGTGAGACCTTGAAGAGTAGATATTGTCATGACATGTGACTGAAATTTTTGTCGAACAAACCTTTACCATTTCTAAATATAAAAGTACGCCTTTCGAATTCATGCACCAAAATAAGATGGCGGTCACACATGCATAAATCAGTTTCGGACGACTCGAAAACAGGAAAAACTGCCAAATTTTTTTAGCCATTGTACCTTAATAAAAATAATTCTAGAAAAAGAAATACTTTGAAAAATGTCCTTGTATTGCCTCCTATAGTGTATCTATCTGACTGCATATTCATTTTATTGTATATGCAACATTACATAACTTAAGTGTCAAAATACATGACCATATATGGGATAAATAGTTTGTTTTTGCTTCAAATAATGCTCCGTTTTGTTGCAAAACTATATATTTGACTTTTTTATATCTATAACAAACAAATATTAATGTTTGAAGGTGCCCAGCAATAATTTGCATGTCACTGACACTAACCATGCCCCCTTTTTCAATACATGAATGAATAACATACTTTTGTACATGCATTAGATTCATTATCAACTATGAATATATCCCTTACCAATTGAGGTATCTATTAGGCATATATTAAATTCCTATACTATTTTGTTTATTTTATCAATAAAAATAGCAAATGAAAGTAAAGTGTTCATGAAAATCACTTTAAAGCAAGAAATGAAACGATAAATGAAAATGAGACAAAATATGGATACAGCATATTTGGCTGGACCGATAAGCTCATTGCAAAAAGACGGTTTGCTAAAGCGCATCTCTTTACGACAAATTAGTTTGAAATAAATATATCAAAGAATATCGCTATAAGAAATATTTGTCGCGAGATGACTCGTTTCTTTACAGATTTTCCAAAACTGGCATAAAAATATGGGCAGTTAAAATAGAGTTGTTGCAATAATTATATGAAAATTAGAAATTGTCATATTTGAGAATGCTATACTGTTGAATGTGGAGAAAAATGTTGTACACATTCAATAACAGACATTGAAAAAACATCATCTTCAATGAGAAAAATCTATATTCTATAGCAAGCATCATGTATTTTTATTTGAAAAAAAAGTAAGAAAAACAACCGAAAGAAATCAGATGATGGTACAAAAGTTTCAAGCACAGGTTAACTAAACGCTGAGAAATTATTACGCGAATCTGTTTCGCGTCATTTCAAAGATGTCGCATTTTACCATTTACCTGAATGTCCAAGAGTAGGTAAATACTGTGTATAAGCCAGACCCAGCCGCATAAATATCAACAATGAGGAGAAAAAAATGACAGTAAAACAAAAATGGCAGTCATACACCATACCATTAAAATGAAACGCGACAGTTTGGCGGTCGGTATATCGAAAACTGGATACAGAGCTGTTGATAACAAATATCAATGACAAAATAATGAAACAGGAAATTTCTCCATAATTCATGATCAATATAATATTAATTGATAAACAGCGACATAAAAACAATATTGCTCATACGCGACCAACCGTATTGTCAAAAAAGCATTCGCTAAAGAGTGGAAACAGTATCGCGACAAATGTTACCATTTTTATGTGGGTGGGGTATGAATTATACATAAATAATGAGTTTCTAACACAAAAAAAATGGTTTAACTTACATGAATCATGAAATCTGGATGCAGTGAATGCTCTAGACATGCTTTTGTTGTGATATATTAGCATCACTGTCTCTCTGTGTGACTTTCAAGTGTTTTTAAGAGCAAACTTCTATTCATTTTAGCCAGGATTTTGAGACAGATGGCTAAAATCAAGTCTTATCACATGATGCAGCAAAGCATATTTGCATACATGATCATTTCTTTTTCAGTTAAATAGATGATCTCACTTTTTGTTCCTTCCATTGAATTGAATAAATCCTGATTCCAACATTTCCATGACAAATTTTCAGCTGCTCAGTCTCATTGCCCTATTTGCTTTACTGTTTTAGCTTCAAGTTTGGTTTTGCCTGTGTGACACTTCTCTATTACACTCAAAGTCATCCATTTTTCACAAAAAAATACATTTATTTTTCCATTTAGAGGTTTCAAATACAGTATTTCCCATAGAAAGTGACATATTTTCAAAAAGAAAGTAAATCTGAATCACAAAAATGCAGTTTCCTCCCAGCGTCTACCGAAAATGATCTGATTCTTGAACGTCTCACACACCAATTAATTTTGTACTGTTCTACATATAGAGACATGCACTTCTGGAACACTGGATACATTACCAATGGTTCTAAAAGTGCCTTATTCCCATAGATAGTCCTCTGTTGGTCCAAATATGCAGAAAAAAACATGGGGTTGACCAGGTTGCTTTTTCACAATTTCGATGGTTTGATGGCACCCCTTCATTTTTGACAATTCTGCCCATTTGTTGCAGTGTATCACTACGCATCTTTAAACTGTTATAGCATCATCAAACAGTTCCCAGGGTCACCCAAACTTTGCAGAAATCATGAAAATGTTCCAATGTTCCCATATGCACAAAGAAATATGACATTTTATGCATTTTTAAAAAAAAAATTACCCAACCGCTTTACACAGCTCTAATTTCTTGGGCGTAATAATCTTGCTACCGTCATGCAAGGGAGGTAATTGTTCAGTGAGACCTACTAGCCTTGACACTTCAGAAATATATTGTATTTATTTATTATTCAATCCTTTATCCCATTTTTGTCTTTAATATTAAATAATGACATCTAAGTTTCATTATAGTGTTGAAGTAATTGCAATTTTGAAAAAAAAAATAGTGACTGATAAGCCTTATAAGGCTGGCTGTTTCTTAACATGTATAAATAATTTGGTAATTTTGTAAAATTAAAATGTATTTTAATTATCTGTCACTATAATAAATAAGTAAAATATATCCCAGGTAAGTGGCATTCTTTTAAACATGATTACTATATATGCTTGCTGTGATATCACCTTGCCAGCAGCCCAAAATGAGCTGGAGGGGGCAAAGTCATTTTAGATATATAATATATTCATCAATTCTCTCTACCATTTAGCATGAACAATCAATATAAAGTCTGTTTGGTGACTGTGACAGCTGAATTACATTTACTATATTTTAGACATTTTAATTACATAAAACAGTTAGTTCATTAAAGAAAACAATAAAAGTAAAAAGAAATAACAAAGATAATTATCTAACGGTGTATTAAATATATCCTACAACGATAATTTAGTTGCGCACAAAATAAGATATAATGACGTAGTTGTTTTAAAAATGTCAATCTGGAGCGTCAATAATAAGTGTGAGGTCCGTGCACTGTGCTATTTTTAGAATATAGGGCTAAAGGGACGTGATTAAGTGATAAATTACTTAACTACAAGTTTTTCTTAAAGCTACACAATATATACCGTTATTTGTATTACACTAAATTTAACTATATTACTTATCTTAAATTGTTTTACTTATTTACATGCTATGACAACTTCACGAAAGTAAATCAAAATACAAAGACTGAACAACTATTCAGTTTCAACCACCTAGTAATAGTAGTCAGTAATAGCTAAACATTGTTTTTTATTTTATAAATTTCAATATCATGGCGAACGAGCAAATCTCAGTGTCATATCTCGTTATCCCTGGTTTGCAATTAGTTTTATTCTCGTAATAATAAATAAGTATTGTCTTTTCAGAAGTCAGCAATAAGAGAATTATCATTGAATTATGGCCTACAGTATATCAGCGTTTCCAGACAGATCGTGGTTGTTATGTTGCTATCAGTGTCAAGAGTATACGCCACATGTGTCATTTGTCTCCCATGTGTTTTGCCCAAACACACAACAGCAGACATAGATGTAGTGTTTTGTAGGATTCTACAAACTGTCAATGACATATCATCCATGATTAAGGGCTATTCTGATATAAAATGTTGTTATAGGGTAATTAAGGCAAGAAGCATATATGTGAGAATAAAGATGGCATTTGTTTTGTATATCAGACGCATTGATTGCTTGGTGTGCAAACTTTTAAGTATCATTTTGTCTGCAACATTTAAGTGTTTTGGATCAATTTCATTGTTTTACATTATATCCAGACCTATCAGTGAAAAAAACGGTAACAGTTCACTTTTTAAATGACATTTTTCACTAACATTTAATTGAATATATTTCGATAAATTTCACTCCTACCGACCGGGACAAAGATAGGGATGTTGGACATTGTAGAAGGATGAGGATAAAACAAATACAAAATACTTAAAAATAGTCCGATCAATCTCGCAAAGGAGATGCAGGATTGGATCAATTGTAAAAGGGAGAAATGTATACTTCCATAACCTTTGAATGATTGCTTTGATAGTGTTGCAATTGTGTCAGATATGGTGATAATTATTATTTTAACCCAAAATATGTTTATTCTTCAATTGGTATGAAAGAAAATTGACTGTGCAATGGCGATGACCGCTGTACGCTCTTCTGTATGTATGTATATGACTGACTATTCCAAAGCGATGACCAATGTAAGTACTTATGTTGTATGTATGTATGTATGTATGTATGTATGTTACTGACAGTTCCAAGGCGACGACCACTGTAAGTACTTATGTATGTATGTTTATTACTGTCTGTTCCAAGGCGATGACCACTGTAAGTATGTATATTACTGACTGTTACAAGCCGGTGACCACTGTAGGTACTTCTGTATCTATGTATATTACTGTCTGTTCCAAGGCGATGACCACTGTAAGTGCTTCTGTATGTTTGGATATTACTGACTGTTACAAGCCGGTGACCACTGCATGTGCTTCTGTATGTATGTATATTACTGTCTGTTCCAAGGCGATGACCACTGTAAGTGCATCTATATGTATGTATATTACTGTCTGTTCCAAAGCGATGACCACTGTAAGTGCTTATGTATGTTTGGATATTACTGACTGTTACAAGCCGGTGACCACTGTAAGTGCTTCTGTATGTATGTATATTACTGTCTGTTCAAAGGCGATGCGATGGCCACTGTAAGTGCTTCTGTATATTTGGATATAACTGTCTGTTCCAAGGCGATGACCACTGTAAGCAATTCTGTTTGTATGTATATAAATGACTGTTACAAGCCGGTGACCACTGTAAGTACTTATGTATGTTTGTATATTACTGTCTGTTCCAAGGCGACGACCACTGTAAGTACTTCTGTATGTATGTATATTACTGTCTTTACCAAGGTGATGACCACTGTAAGTATTTCTGTATGTATGTATATAACTGTCTGTTCAAAGGCGATGACCACTGTAAGTACTTCTGTATGTATGTATATTACTGTCTGTCTTAAGGCGATGACCACTGTAAGTACTTCTGTATGTATGTATAATACGGACTGTTACAAGGCGATGACCACTGTAAATACTTCTGTATGTATGTATATTACTGTCTGTTCCAAGGCGATGACAACTGTAAGTACTTCCGTATGTATGTATAATACGGACTGTTACAAGGCGATGACCACTGTAAGTGCTTCTGTATGTATGTATATTACTGTCTGTTCCAAGGCGATGACCACTGTAAGTACGTCCGTATGTATGTATATTACTGTCTGTTCCAAGGCGATGACCACTGTAAGTGCTTTTGTATGTTTGGATATTACTGACTGTTATAAGCCGGTGACCACTGTAAGCACTTCTGTAAGTATGTATATTACTGACTGTTACAAGCCGGTGACCACTGTAAGTACTTGTGTATCTATGTATATTACTGTCTGTTCCAAGGCTATGACCACTGTAAGTGCTTCTGTATGTTTGGATATTACTGACTGTTACAAGCCGTTGACCACTGTAAGTGCTTCTGTATGTATGTATTTTACTGTCTGTTCCAAGGCGATGACCACTGTAAATGCATCTATATGTATGTATATTACTGTCTGTTCCAAGGCGACGACCACTGTAAGTGCTTATGTATGTTTGGATATTACTGACTGTTACAAGCCGGTGACCACTGTAAGTGCTTCTGTATGTATGTATATTACTGTCTGTTCCAAGGCGATGCGATGACCACTGTAAGTGCTTCTGTATGTTTGGATATTACTATCTGTTCCAAGGCGATGACCACTGTAAGCACTTCTGTTTGTATGTATATTACTGACTGTTACAAGCCAGTGACCACTGTAAGTACTTATGTATATATGTGTATTACTGACTGTTCCAAGGCGACGACCACTGTAAGTGCTTCTGTATGTTTGTATATTACTGTCTGTTCCAAGACGACGACCACTGCAAGTACTTCTGTATGTATGTATATTACTGTCTGTACCAAGGTGATGACCACTGTAAGTACTTCTGTATGTATGTATATTACTGACTGATCAAGACGATGACCACTGTAAGTACTTCTGTATGTTTCTATATTACTGACTGTTCCAAGGCGACTACCACTGTAAGTACTTCTGTATGTATGTATATTACTGACTGTTCCAAGGCGACTACCACATTAAGTGCTTCTGTATGTATGTATATAACTGACTGTTCGAAGGCGACTACCACTGTAAGTGCTTCTGTATGTATATATATTACTGTCCGTTCCAAGACGACGACCACTGTAAGGGCTTTTGTATGTTTGTATATTACTGTCTGTTCCAAGACGACAACCACTGTAAGTGCTTCTGTATGTATGTATATTACTGTCTGTTCCAAGACGATGACCACTGTAAGTGCTTCTGTATGTATGTATATTACTGTCTGTTCCAAGACGATGACCACTGTAAGTGCTTCTGTATGTATGTATATTACTGTCTGTTCCAAGACGATGACCACTGTAAGTGCTTCTGTATGTATGTATATTACTGTCTGTTCCAAGACGATGACCACTGTAAGTGCTTTTGTATGTATGTATATTACTGTCTGTTCCAAGCCGATGACCACTGTTAGTGCTTCTGTATGTATGTATATTACTGTCTGTTCCAAGACGATGGCCACTGTAAGCACTTCTGTATGTATGTATATTACTGTCTGTTCCAAGACGACGACCACTGTAAGTGCTTCTGAATGTATGTATATTACTGTCTGTTCCAAGACGACGACCACTGTAAGTGCTTCTGTATGTATGTATATTACTGCCTGTTCCAAGACGATGACCACTGTAAGTACTTATGTATGTATGTATATTACTGACTGTTCCAAGGCGACGACCACTGTAAGTTCTTCTGTATGTATTTATATTACTGACTGTTCCAAGGCGACTACCACTGTAAGTGCTTCTGTATGTATGTATATTACTGTCTGTTCCAAGGCGACGACCACTGTAAGCACTTCTGTATGTATGTTTATTACTGACTGTTCCAAGGCGACGACCACTGTAAGCACTTCTGTATGTTTGTATATTACTGTCTGTTCCAAGGCGACGACTACTGTAAGCGCTTCTGTATGTATGTATATTACTGACTGTTCCAAGGCGACTACCACTGTAAGAACTTCTGTGTGTATGTATATTACTGACTGTTCCAAGGCGACTACCACTGTTAGTGCTTCTGTATGTATGTCTATTACTGACTGTTCAAAGACGATGACCACTGTAAGTACTTCTATATGTGTGTATATTACTGACTGTTCCAAGGCGACGACCACTGTAAGTGCTTCTATATGTATGTATATTACTGTCTGTTTCAAGGCGACGACCACTGTAAGTGCTTCTATATGTATGTATATTACTGACTGTTCCAAGGCGACGACCACTGTAAGTGCTTCTATATGTATGTATATTACTGTCTGTTTCAAGGCGACGACCACTGTAAGTGCTTCTGTATGTATGTATATTACTGTCTGTTTCAAGGCGACGACCACTGTAAGTGCTTCTATATGTATGTATATTACTGACTGTTCCAAGGCGACGACCACTGTAAGTGCTTCTATATGTATGTATATTACTGTCTGTTTCAAGGCGACGACCACTGTAAGTGCTTCTGTATGTATGTATATTACTGACTGTTCCAAGGCGATGACCACTGTAAGTACTTCTGTATGTATGTATATAACTGACTGTTCCAAGGCGATGACCACTGTAAGTGCTTCTGTATGTATTTATATTACTGACTGTTCCAAGCCGGTGACCACTGTAAGTGCTTCTGTATGTATGTATATTACTGGCTGTTCCAAGGCGATGACCACTGTGAGTACTTCTGTATGTATGTATATTACTGACTGTTCCAAGCCGTTGACCACTGTAAGTGCTTCTGTATGTATGTATATTACTGACTGTTCCAAGGCGATGACCACTGTAAGTACTTCTGTATGTATGTATATTACTGTCTGTTCCAAGGCGACGATCACTGTAATTGCTTCTGTATGTATGTATATTACTGCCTGTTCCAAGGCGATGACCACTGTAAGTACTTCTGTATGTATGTATATTACTGGCTGTTCCAAGGCGACGATCACTGTAATTGCTTCTGTATGTATGTATATTACTGTCTGTTCCAAGACGGTGACCACTGTAAGTACTTCTGTATGTATGTATATTACTGTCTGTTCCAAGGCGACGATCACTGTAATTGCTTCTGTATGTATGTATATTACTGCCTGTTCCAAGGCGATGACCACTGTAAGAACTTCTGTATGTATGTATATTACTGTCTGTTCCAAGGCGATGACCACTGTAAGTACTTCTGTATGTATGTATATTACTGTCTGTTCCAAGGCGACGATCACTGTAATTGCTTCTGTATGTATGTATATTACTGTCTGTTCCAAGGCGATGACCACTGTAAGTACTTCTGTATGTATGTTTATTACTTGCTATGTTTATGTATAAGTCTATTGGTCTCACACACCAATTAATTCTATACTGTTCTACATATAGACGTAACCATGCTATATTTGCTAAATGTGTTGCCGTGGTTACCATATGAATTGAGGAATTTTGTATATTACTTCCTGCTTATTTTCAGTCATAAAAAGTAAAATATTTAATACATCATGTTTATATTCAAAATAACGGCAATATCATTACTATATTTTTTATGATAAATTTATTTAAATACTTCAATTGTAAAATAAATATTGTTTTAACTCATATAAATGTGATCTTGTTAATTGATTAATCCGATTCAAGTTGATATCACTTCGCTATAGATTGGATTTTGCACATTAACTTATAATTGAATGGTTTGGCATATTTATGACACAGTGTAACTTTAACTTAAAGTTATCTTCTTTGTTCGGTTAGGGTTTCTTATCCATAGTGCAACGGTGTTAATTTGATCATGTGGCTAATTTTTGGTCACATCACTTCATCTTTCTTCACTCCATTTGGTAACCTGATTCTCTCAAACTTTTTCAAACTTTATTTATTAAATGCTTACTTTCACAAATAATGAACAGTATAAGCATATACATATAATTTCATTACAACAAAGTATAAACGAAACATTGTAATCATGACGACATTGATCCGATACACGTATACAAAGGACACGGCTTAATTGTTATATTTATAAATCAGCAATACATTTAAATCGTAAGTATATATTAAACAAGTTGTTGTCTTTTTAATTTTCTTAACATAAAGCTATCTTACCGAAACGAAATGCAAGTTAGCTAGTTAAGCCACTATATGTTTGATTGTTTTACAAAACATTGTTATAACAGATACATACTCGCTCGCGCATGCAGCACGGACGCACGCACGCGCGCATACACCCAGCGTGTTACACATTATCAATCACATCATTATACATACATACATACATACACACACACACACACACACAACATACATACATACATACATACATACATACACGACCTGCCTACTTCTAAAGGCATGTTATGATTTCTCGTTTTAAATGCAAGAAGTCGTTGACAGTTATATGCATGTATGCGCTGTGTTTATAATTTGGTTTAATACACTTATATGTATTCGTATTAGAAGTGTTACTTATTTCAGTTTTACAATTTTGTATGTAAATATCTTTGAGTTTTTGATAAGAAGATTTTACAAGCCATTTTCCACTTGGAAAACTCTTGCTGTCCCAAATTCCAGAATATCCAGATGAACATAATATACGTTAGGCATTTGCTGTCGATTTTGATTTAACAGAATTATCTAAACAAGGTTCGTATAGCAAAATATATAGTTTAGATAAAATTCTATTGTAAATATCAACAGATAGTTTTATACCTCCAACTTCACCATAAATCATGTACGATGGGGTGGACTGTTTAAAATGGAAAATATATTTATAAAATTTTAGTTGGATTCTTTCTAGAACATCTAGGTTTCCAAAGCCCAATATTTCACAGCCTTATAAAAGTGTCGGTTTCACTGTTTTTTTTTAAAAAGAGATCAATTTGTATATCATATGGAATTGATAATGTTTTAACCTTTTTCTTTAAACTAAACATTACTTTAGTAGCTTGATCTGTAATATCTTTCTTTGTTTTGCTGAATGAACCAGTTTTTGTAAAGAAGATACCCAGATATTTATATTCATTTACTATTTCTAGAATTGTATCTTCAATTTTGATCACTTTATTTTGTAAATGATTTCTTTAACTGAATATTTAGATTTTTGTTTTACAGATATTTATGTTAAGCTTCCAAATGTCACAATAAGTTTTGAAATTATCAAAAGCAGTCTGGACATCATGTTCGTTGTCACTAAAAATTATAGTACTGTGTCATCGACGTAAAGAAGGATGAATAGTTTTAGATACATACGTACACCCTCTAGTTCCGTTTGTCTAAAATACCATTTACACTTCTGGTACTCAAAAATTCTTCAAGATCATTTAAAAATATGCTAAATAAGAAAGGTGAGAGGTTTTCACCCTGACGAACTCCTACCAACATTCAAATATGGAGAAGTTCCCTCATTTGTAGCTATTTTTTGTTTAATATTGTCATAATAACATATATATTATGTTGAAACATTTTCCGTTGATGTTTGAATTGTAAAATTTTTCTAATTTTGTAATACAATATGGCGAGCTTGTGAGCGGATTAAAAAAATAATAGTTTACATTTAGGCCTGTTTGAGACGAGATGCAAAAGATTTAATCAATCAAATTACGTTTTTCAAATTGAAGAACTTTCAAAATTTACATTACATATGATGTGACATAAAATTAACAAGTACATTATTAACAGATGTAAGGATTTTTACAATATTAATCATAAGAAGTTTATACTATGTTTCTTTATGCATTAACAACCTGAATACTGTATGATAAAATATGTTTTACTGAACTCAGATTCCTGTATGTGATAAAACGTGATTAAGTTGAACTTATTTATGCAATCGTACGACACTCTGTGCTGTCTTGTTAAACGGCTATTTACAAAGGGATATGATTACACGTCATAAAATATATACTTTACTTTCATTATTTCTTTAATAATAAAAAAGACGATACACTATATGTTCCCCCGGTTACAGTTGCCGAACATTGGTGAATTCTTGGATCCTCTCAGCAAAGCGAGTATCCCGCCAGCAAGGACTAAAGTTCCCCAAAAAGTTCAAAAGGATATTTCAATACGGACATAACTTTATTTAAATATTCAAGATGGAGTATCACTTGTGTTCTAATATAAGCGTTCATCGTGATTTACGGACTTGACCACCGCCCAACCATAAGAGAAGAAACAGCTACAGGTGTCGTTGCCCACAGCCTTCCACAGTAATTCAGGAGTGACCTGTGCCGCATATGATGTATGAATACTGATCTATTAGATTTTCTGAACGTTTCATCCTATTCGTTTTACGTATAGTTACTTGGGTTAACCTATATCACATGACACTTATCTCAGACTTCATCGTTGTACGTTACTTGGACATACCCAACTTTCAGTTTCATCCACTCTAGAAAAGCCGATATATTTTTTATATAGAACAAAGAAGGGCCAATTTACTTTATAACTAATATCTCAAATAAGAATGGCAGCATCCTTTAACAACAAACGAAGTATTGAAGCTTAAACCTCCCCGATTTTATGATCTTTTTTTCATAATTTACAAATAAAAACATTTTGGTCCTTTTTGCAGTTAACGTAAGTCACCTGTATTCCATATATGTTCTATATAAAAAAGGTTAAAAATCAATGAAACATTTTTTTAATTACCTAAATAAACACATTTTTACACAAAATTTGCTTTCACAACAAATGGATTAAAACAGTAAAATGTCTCATCTTTCTGAATATATATTTTTTTATGAAATATATATAAAATAATTGGTCCTTTTTAACTTTTTTTAACAGTGCCATGACATTTTTAAAGCATTTTTGTGCATGAAAATTGATATGTATTGATGTTATAAGAACTTATCGATTCCTACAGTTTAGTTTATTGGAGTCATAAAACTCTAGCGTCACAAACCAATAATATATAATACTTGTTCAATGTTCCACGCGTTCCATTGTTTTGACTACCAATTCACCAGACATACTACATGTATATGTACACTATTTCAACATATCAAGATGATTAACACGAGTTCCCAGTAAAATGTGTACAGTAAAACTTCAGGCGGAAGTTTCCATTGATTCATTAATATTCGAGGGCGAAATATTATTCGATTATATTCAGATACAGACGTGTGTCTTGTGATTTCTTATCTATACAAATGTCCTTCCTGTGTTCATAATACGTGATCCTGTATCCATAGACGAATGACGTTGCTACATTTATACAGTGTTTTTTGTTTTTTTTTTATTTTTGGCCACGTCGTTCTACCGAGACTCTGATATCTTCAACAATTTATTCATTCATAATATTTTAATAAATTCATACGAACTAATTTAGTCAGTATGTTTTATATGTTCTATTTTTTGGTCACATGACTTCATATTTCTACACTCCAATTGCTTACGTTATCAAGTGATTTTCTCTAGCTTGTGAGCGGGTTAAGAAAAAAAAATGTTGACATTTAGGCCTATTTGAGACGCGATGTAAAAATGGAATCAATAAAAATTGCGTTTTAAATTAAGAACTTTCCAAAATTACATTACATAGGACTAAAACTGGATGTGGCATAAAATTAACAAAGTACATAATTAACCGATGTAAGGATTTTCTACGATATTAATTATTTGAAGTTTATACTACGTTTTCTCCTAATTTAACAAAATAACATCGGATTCCTTAACATGATGGCTTGTGATTAGGAATTTATTTATACAATCTTATGCTATTATGTGTTTTCCTCGTTAAAACATTCATTCATGCACGGTTATATTAACTGCATCTAATATACATTCAGGCTTTGATTTTTAGTTATTTCTTTAACATACGATGTCGCATCGTCTGATACCCATGCGTTATCAATTCCGATACTCTCCATTTACCACATGTAGGATATTACACTAGCTTTGCATCGTTTCTACCAAGCCACGATGCAACCATATGATTGGTTCCTTCACGATTTCATGAAGGAACGTTTTTCTATCGCAACGCTTGTTTCAGGAAAACGCCGTTTTGATAAGACGTTGTTAACGTGAGCTGTATTTAGTTCTGTTCTGATGCAGAGCTAGCGTAATTTCCCACGGGTGATGGATGGAAAGTATCGGAATTGACACCCGTGGGTATCCGACGATGACGATGTCAATGCGCTATGTATTCCCCCGGTTACATTAGACATGTACATCTGGAACATTAAACACATTGCCAATTCTGTTAATTCAGGAAAACATCGGGTTGACCAGATTGCTCTTTCACAATTTTGATAGTTTGATGACACCCCTTAGTTTTAGACAAATCTGTCCATTTGTTGCTGTGTATAATTACGCATCTTTAAAACATAATCCAACCGTACCATCCAAACTTGGCGGGACTAATGAAAATGTTCTAATGTTTTCATAGACAAAGACAATTTTAAAACAATTTAAGATTACATATGCCCAACCGAGTTACACAGCTCTAATTTCTAGTGCTACCGTCACCACGAGGAGGTAATTGGTAAATGAGGCCTATACAGTAACTCAGTGTTTATGTAAATGTTGTTGTGGCGGTTGTTACAATTATTACATGCTAAATCTACATACAGTTGGACATATATTTTTTATACATTACATGTCTTAAATCTGTCAAGAATTATATTTATACATTGCAACAATCACCCAAAACTTTTCAATGCAGCGTATCTTACAGAAACTTTAGAGATATTGCAATTAGACCTATATTGTCTGTTGTAAAATCAAACAATTTGAATAGTTTTGTGCTAAGAGAGAAAATAAAAACGGGATATTTTAAATTCAAATAAGTGATAACAGTACATTTCACTTTAAATTATTGCAAGAAGTTCGCGTTATAACCGGGAACATTTAAATTAAGGAAAATGTTGGCGCTGGTTGCGTGTCTAAAAACACTTTATAGTTAAGCATTGTCGTTAAGAGTATTCGATTATTTCTTTTTAAATAGTACCTTTCTTGAACTGGTGAATGTTTTATTCCCATTTTATACCTATGCAACAAAAGTGTGTATGTAAGCAATTACCATAAAGGTTGATAACACGTTATTGCTGAATGGTCTATAAATGCAGTACGTATATTCTGTAGTCGGAGATAGATTGATCCGATACACGTATACAAAGAACACGGCTAAATCGTTATATTTTATAAATCAGCAATACATTTAAATCACACACTTACCTGGCATTAAAACGAGATATTTATCTTTGATTTGTCGAGAAAAAACACAGGTTAGTATAAAAAGAACGGCGTAGGTACTTATCAGCGATCACTATGGCATATTCAACAATACCGACTTTCATTGCTTTAAACATTTCAAGATTTATATTGCTTTATCCCAAAGTAGGCCAATTACAAAAGCCGTGTGTATATTTTACGGCGGCTCAACAACATGTACCATATATCATACAGATACAGAGTCACCTCAGGCTGAGAGAAGGGTTTAAAATCGATATGTCACATAGTTTTATAAGTAGGTAGCATTTACTGGGCTATGTTTGGCTCGAACCAACGGCATCAACGGAGAGGAATCTTTAGACAGCATGTGAGACCCCTCAACCACAGATGTTCCCTAATCCTAGAGTATATCTATTTTTTGTTTAAAAAAGTTTTTAAAAAGTAGTATATCAATTGTGAACGTTTTATTGATTCACAACGTTTACCTTTGTGTTTGTTATGTTCAATGCATCATATGCAAAAATGTTTTTGTCTGAAAAAAACATATTCAGCCATTCGAAAACGTTTGATATCATTCGTGACATTACACACCAAATTTACGATGACCAATTAAATCCTTAAGTTTCCAATCCGCAAACGTCTAAATTATAGCCTGAGTGTAATTATTGTCTTCGATCAGAATGAAACATCGGAAATGAAAAGATTTTTTTCAATTACCATGACAGTTCACATTCACCTAAATCTGTAAGCCAACTTAGAATTGCCACATAGTTATTACGCCAAAAAAATATATAGCGGAGGTACTACGAATAACCAAAACAGAATATGCATCAATACATTGCAGAGTTATGAGAGCATTACCATTTTTTATGAAATACATAATGTCGATACAGTTATAATAGATATGGCAAATACGTCAATTACAACGATACAGAACTGGTAAATCTTAATATATAGTTCCACAATAGCGTATTAGGTTTATACCACCGATTTATTTTTGATCTTAGAGGTGAAACTGACCGTTCATACTGAACATGATATATCATGAATATTCTGTTATAACTTTTATTATATTTTGTCTCTGTAGTGTAAAATTGTTTAATTGTGTTGACCAAATATTAAATCGCGGCCCGCGACAAAGTCACCCATTTGTCAGTATCGGATTATGCTCAACATTGACGAATAAAACAGAAAATTCCGGCCTGTGTATTAATGAATTTCTCATCAATAAGATATACTACAAGGGCGGAATCAAAATTATCTTCGAATGTGACCTTTATTTTTGTAATTCAATAAACTCACCGTCGTGTATTGAATAAAGGTTATAGGTGATACATCATTAAAGCGATTGTTAACACTTAATATGTGATATTTTGAATCCAGTATTGTGTGAGATAACACAATGCAAATTATATTTAATAATTAAGAAATGGACACAACAAATCATTTTATTTTTACTTTTTTTTCCAATCGTAACTGGTTTAACAAATGCTAATCACACCAACCAATATACGTAATGTTCATAATTAAAGTAACTCAACAACAAATGTTAGTCACACTGACTAATAAACGTCATGTCGATGATTAAAGTTACTTAAGAACAAATGATAGCCGCACTGACTAATATATGTTATGTCCATGATTTAAGTTACCCGAGAAAAAATATAGTCACACTGATCGATATACGTCATGTTCATGATTAAAGTTACTCAAGAACAAAAGATAGCCAGACTGACTGATATACGTCAAATCGATGATTAAAGTTAATCAAGAACAACTGCTAGCCACACTGACTAATATACGTCATGTCCACGTTAAAGTTACCCAAGAACAAATACTAGTAACACTGATCGATATACGTCATGTCGATGATTAAAGTTAATCAAGAACAACTGCTAGCCACACTGACTAGTATACGTCATGTCCATGTTTAAAATTACCCAAGAACAAATACTAGTAACACTCATGTCGATGATTAAAGTTAATCAAGAACAACTGCTAGCCACACTGACTAATATACGTTATGTCGATGATTAAAGTAACCCAAGAACAAATACTAGTCACACTGATCGATATGCGTCATGACGATGATTAAAGTCAATCAAGAACAACTGCTAGCCACACTGACTAATATACATCATGTCCATGATTAAAGTTACCCAAGAACAAATGATAGCCACACTGACTAGTATACGCCATGTTCATGATTAAAGTTACTCAAGAACAAATGATAGCCATATTGACTAATAAACGTCATGCCCATGATCAAAGTTACTTAAGATCAAATGACAGCCACACTGACTAATAAACGTCATGTCTATGATTAAAGTTACTCAGTAACAAGTGATAACCACACTGATTAATAAACGTCATGTCCATGATTAAAGTTACTCAAGAACAAATGATAGCCACACTGAGTAATAAACGTCATGTCCATGATTAAAGTTTCTTAAGAACAAAAGATAGCCACACTGACTAATATACGTCATGTCCATGATTAAAGTTACTCAAGAACAAATGATATACTGACTAATAAATTTCATGTCCATGATAACTGTTACTCAAGAACAAATACTAGCCTTACTGACCTGACTAATATACGACATGCTCGTGACTAACGCTACTTAGCAACAAATATCAGCCACACTGACCAATATACGTGATGCTCAATATTGTTTTTGTCGTAATAACAATTATTCATTAATGTACCTTTTTTCTAAACATTTCAACCTTAGACTTTCCTCAACTCAAAATTGTCAATTTCTCAAAATAAAATCTTGATCCCATTTCATATTAAATGACCACATATCTTTAAAGTTGGAACCCATATGTACTCACTGGTAAAGGGTAAATGGTAAAATAATTAACGTTAAAGAAGTTATAGCATTTCAAATATTTGAATTAAGGAAAATCTCAAGTTGAGATGTTTAGTGATACGGGGGCCAGAGCACTTAACAATTATAAGTTAAGTGTTGATTTTAAAAGAAAAAATTTTCCCTCGAACCCAATTAGACAAATAAATATTATATGTAGCACTGGATATTCCGGCGATTGCTAAATTGGCACGAGTCCCCCCGGAAACCGGCTATTGAACTAGCTAGTGTCTGGTTGACAGCCGATTGCTTGAGTATTGTCGTCTCTGATCTCGTAATTGAGTATTTTTTTCGGCAAACGTAATACACCTGTATTGATTGTTGTACAGCCAGCGCGTGTCAGTCCATTGTGTGTTACGTAATACTTCTGCCATAGCATTCTTACTTCACATCAATTCCATTCCAATTGCTGCATTCTGATAAAAGCGTTCTTATGAGAACGCTTGAAAAAAAAATACAAAGAAACAAACACGTTATGAGAACAAATATCTTGTTTCGAAGGGATTTGATAACGCACCATCTGAGTATTGAACGTTCAATATCCTATCTTCCTGCTGAAGTAGAATGAACTATTAGAGAAAAACATGTAGTAACTATAATAAGAAATATAACCTAACGTTAATTTTCAAATTCTTATAAGGACTTTAAAAGAAATTACATTTAAGCAAACAATCCAAATAGACGATGACCCGAGGGACGTGTACTTAATAGTTTAAATCCCGAAATAAAGCAGACTGAAGTTAGTTTGATATTGTTTAGTTTTTCGATATTCAACAAAATCGAAAGATGAAAAACAGGAATATCGTTGTAAGCACTCAATTATGTTTTTCTTTATTCTAAAGCAAATAAAAACATTTTGATTGAAGGACCCAATGAAAAAAGCGAAACTTACATTTTTTGTCTGTCAACCTCTATCAAAATATTATGAGAAAAGAATGGGTTCTGTGACATATATGATGTTTAGTGGTTCACTTTTGACAAAAAGCAGCAATAAAAAAAGGAAAATGCATTTTATTTTTAATTAGACGTAAAAATGAATATTTATAACAGCCATTATGCGATTACTCAACGGCGGTGTTATGCCTCAAACTTACCTCAGTCTGCTAGTTAGAATATGGCGTTTCGTCTACGGCGACCTTAACCGCCTACTACACAATTATTGTGTTGGCCAGCTTTCGCGACCATTGCCTCATCGGTTTTAGAGAATCGGTCGTTTATCGATTTTTAGAAGGACACACGATTACTGTCGCTATAAACTACGTTCTGCATATCTTAAGTAAATTTATCAACTTTAAAGATTTCGTTTGAAATTGTCAATCTCAGTAATAGCCGCTATTTTAATTAAATAGTTTTAGCAAAAGGAAACACATCTTAGATAGATATCAGAAATATTCATATTGCCATCTCTATTGAAATACTAAAAGATGTTTTGATTTCTAAAATTTTAATAACGTAAGCCGACATTCTGAATGGTATGTGTACACAATTGGTTGGTGGTAGTAAAGAGAGTGGTTATGGAAACGTTCCATTCTGTTTAGTTCCCTATATACATTGTAACTGAATGTGAATAATACAAGGATCCCATGGAAATATCTTACGCATCCAACCAAATAAAGAAAAAGTGGAATTTATTGAGTGTGGAAATTGCAATACCTCTGTAACTCCTGCGGAAGGAGTAGTCTACTCTCGAGCAACATGGAATGGGCGCTAAGACATTTAGGACTCAGAAATAATTACATGGATCATGGAATTACTTTTACGGTCACCACATTCCACATAGAACTGCAGTGTAAAAGTCAAGCATATCTGATAAGATAATCACAGAGCACAGAACGCAACCAAAAGATGGAAATAGCAAACTTTGTTTTATTGTGTCTTTTCGTGAGCAAAAGCCTTCCTTCCATCCAGGAGCACCAGGTTAAGCGTTTTTTTATTCTCGGAAAATATTGAATAAGTAGGATCCATGTTTCCAAGGAACCAGAAATAACAAAATTACTAAGTTAAAGTAGGGAATAAAAAAAAAGCAACCAAAAGTTATAAAGTTATCAACGTACATAATTAAACACTCACGGCGTTTTGCTAACCGGAAATGACGCACTTGAACTACAACTTCTCACTTCACAAGAAATGTAACAACAGCACTATTGGTGTATGGTGATTGGTGCTATTAGTTAATTGTCTGAGGAAACAATAACACAAACATTCTTAGAATGGTAATTGATAATGCCACTTTAACACATGATAAACCTGTTCATTTAATAACTCACGTCTTGGCAGGACACGAATCGATAAATTGAAGCCGGACAATTATAACAACTAAAGACGACACTTCAGACACGAGGAAAGTTTATAGAACGTTTAAGTATGTTTTTGTCTCAGAGGATAAATCTTTGTATAACATCGTTGGCCGTGACACTTCAGAAAGATTTCTAGTATTAACGATTTTATAATTTAATACTTTATCAGAAAAATACACTTTTGCCATGTTAGTGATTCTGTTTTAAACGTCATCACTATCGTTGCTAACCGCCTTGTCAGCATTCCCAAATCAGCTGGATAGGGTCAAGTCATTTCAGATTGGTATTTTAGTTACTTGAATATATTCATAATTTTAAAGTTTAATACTCATTCATTCACATTGCTATTTATCATCCCGTCTGTTAAATAATATGGCATGTATACTCTGAAAACATTCATTACATTTGTGACAGTCAAATTACACCTATAATATTTTAGACATTTCGATTACATAAAACAATATGTTTACTGAAACATAAAAATATTATCTGCATAGGATAATCAAATGTATTGTACAAAGATAATTTAGTTGCGTACTAAATATAAATTAACATTGTTGTTTTTAAATGTCAACCGGAAGTAGTAAACTACTATATTTACTTAAAGCTACACAATCTATACGTTTTTGTATTACACTTATATGATACTCATCTTCACTACTTATATTTGGTTACAATATGTTACATAAGGCAACTGCATGAAAGTAAATAATAATTCAAAATATAAATTACTATTCAGTTTCAACCACCTTGGTAATTAAAATAAAGCTTGAACATTATTTTTTTATTATTATTAATTTTAATTTTACGGCTGAATACTTTTTAATTCAATATATCAGGACTTAACCTCGGTCTCCTGTGTCGTTATTCCTTGTTTTCATTTAGTTTTATGATCGCAATTATATAACAAATATTATCTTAATTGTTTTGAAAATGCATAAAACTCCCATATTTCTGCGTACATATGAGAAGAATGGAACATATTCATGAGATCTGCCAAGTTACGGGTGGAATTAGAAAAGCTCACTGTTTGTAATATATAATGTTTATTATTAAAGTCGAAGAGCAAATTTTATATAAAGCCTTGAAATAGGTGCACGTAGCACCGTCTGCATAGAAAAGGTTAAATTTATAATCTATTAGTTTGGTGCCCAAGGGATGTTGCAAAAAATTGTGGTATAACTTTTAAGTTTTAGAGCTAAATACATCGAAATGTAAGACGAAACTGAGGATTTTGGGCAATAAGAATTAAGTCTAAACTTACACATTTACCCCTGTTTTAACGTGTCACACACCAACTAATTTTGTACTGTTCTACATATACAGACATTCACTTCTGGAACACTTGATACATTACCAATGGTTCTAAAAGTGTCTTGTTCCCATAGATTACCCTCTGTTAGTCCAAATATGCAGTAAAAATATAGGGTTGACCTGATTGCTTTCTCACAATTTAGATTGTTTTATGACACCCCTTCATTTCTAACAATGCTGCCCTTTTGTTTCAATGTATCACTACGCATTTTTAAACCGTTATATCTTCGCCCAACTCAACCCAACGGTACCAAATGTCATTCAAATTAGGCAGAACTCGTAAAAATGTTCCAATGTTCTCATATATACAAAAAAATATGACCATTTCAAGCATTTACAACAATTATAATAATGCCCACCCGACTAACACAGCTATAATTTCTGGGCGCAATAATAATCTTACTACCGTCACTAAGGGGAGGTGATTGGTTAACTTTATTTTGCAATCTGCATCAAACAGTCATTCACTTGGCAGAAAAACAGCAATACGAGATGATTGATTTGTGAAACAAACAACATATGTAATTATAACACAAACTGGCGATTACTTTGGCACTTTTAACAATACCGACTTCAATTGCTTTAATCGTTTCACTTTCTTTTCGCAATATATTTTGCTTTATCCCAAAATAGATAATTAGAATATCCGTGTGTATATTTTACGGCTCAACAACATACAGATAGAGAGTCGCCGATGCTCTGAGAGAAGTAAAGGGTTTAATGTCATTTACAATACGTCGTATGTCATATATATGGCATTGAGTTTTATTAGTTGTGGAGATGGAATCTTAAGAAGAACTTTGGTTCTTCCGAAAGTAAATGATAAAATTTTTCACGTAACGTTAAGTTAAATTAACATGAAATATAACTTGCGTGAATCTCCCAGCTTTTTGAACCAGATTTTGTTTTAGAGACAGCTTAATGTTGTAGTCTGTGATTTCGTAATTGAGCAAATATTCTCAATAATGCCCGGTATGTTATTTTTTGTTCACAAACGTAAGATTTCAGCAACATAATCGTATATTGATTGTTGCCAAGCCAGTGCGTGTCAGTCCATTGTGTGCTTTGTATTACCTCTTCCTTACCATTTGGCAATTTAAAATCAATTTCATTCTAAGAGCTGCATACTGACAAAAGCAGTCTAATGAGAAAGCTTGAAAGAAAATACAAAGAAACAAGCACAGCATGAGCACCAATAACTTATTTCAAGAGAATTGATTAACACGCCTACAGATTAATGGAATTTAGTTTTTGTTCCGTTTTTTAATGCGCGACTTTCCTGTTGAAGCAAAATAAACCAAATTGGAGAAATCAGACTTTAAATAGAATGACATCTAAGCAAACAGTATAAAATGACGATGAACCAAGGGAAGTGTAGTTAAATATTTTTAATCTCGGGAGCGTTATTGTTTTTTTTACTAGTAAGAAAGCTGGAAAGAAAATACAATGAACCAAACTACGCAGTTTTCTATTTTCGTCCAACACTTAATAAGCTCTACGATTCCAAGAATCAAAATAACAACAACACTGAGTCAAAGTACGGAGCGACTTATTATGGCCGCCACATGTTTCACCATCGCACATCATTAACACATAACACACGATTTTCTATATACATTTATTTCTAAGATTGTTACAACTGTCATTTTAAACTTTGATAAATTATATTCAACACATGTGCAGTTCTAAAATATAGTTCAAAATATGTCCCCATTTTTTGTATCAGTTCCTATTTAAACATTACCCATTATCTCGATCATATCATGCAACTCAACTTGCATATCTACAACACCCAACCATCTAAAACCCATCTGAACAACTGGTCTCCACCATGTTAACTCTTAATTCTACATGACCGCACGCTTCGCCTTCCAAAGTAAAACTGCCCCCCAGAAGTAAAAAATCATCTCTTTTTAAAACTTGTATCTTGTACGGTGTTCCGTTAGGCCATCGTGCTATCGCTTTGTCAGCAAGCATACGCGATGCCACGATAGCACGATGACACGATGGTGATGGCACGATAGTACGATAGCACGATGGTAATGACACGATGGCACGATGACGATGACGCGATGACACGATGACAAGATGGTGATGGAGCGATGCTACGATGGCACGATGACGATGACATCGTCATCGTGCCATCATGTCATCACCATCGTGTCATCGTACCATCACCATCGTGTCATCGTACCATCACCATCGTGCTATCGTACTATTGTGCCATCACCATCGTGTCATCGTGCTATCGTGGCATCGCCTTCCTGTAAAATATGCGAAAAATAATAATAATGGAAGACATCATGTATTCAAGTATTCGGTTATTTTGTGTCAGGTTATACATACCTGGAGACACAAATGCTGCTGAAAAGGGAAATTCCTATAAGATACACAGTCATATGTTTTCTTCTTACATTATAATCACTAAAAGTGAGTTATTTATGCGTGCAAATATGTTATTTCGTGAAAGGTATATTATTGAGAAGGTACATATTATGATTATAGTCATTTCGACAGATTAATAAAAAAGTTGATGTCGATCCGGTAAACAACAGACAAAATCTTAAATGATAAAATAGTTGGTGTATATAACCAATGCGTAGTGGTCTGCCTGCCTGCCTGTCTGTCTTTCTGTCTGTCTGTCTGTCTGTCTGTCTGTCTGTCTGTCTGTCTGTCTGTCTGTCTGTCTGTCTGTCTGTCTGTCTGTCTGTCTGTCTGTCTGTCTGTCTGTCTGTCTGTCTGTCTGTCTGTCTGTCTGTCTGTCTGTCTGTCTGTCTGTCTGTCTGTCTGTCTGTCTGTCTGTCTGTCTGTCTGTCTGTCTGTCTGTCTGTCTGTTTGTTTGTTTATGTGTTCGTTCGTTCATTCGTTCCTTCGTCCGTTCGTCCTATCGTCCGTCCGTTCGTTCGTTCGGACGTTCGTTCGTTCGTTCGTTCGTTCGTTTGTTTGTTTGAATATTTTAGCACCATGTTTACCCCATCGAGTGCTAACAGGCTACCGGTTTACCTAAACACTTTCTCCTGATATCCTGGGAGGCAAACCAGTAATCGAGCACGCCTATCTCTGCAAGTAACTGATGAATTTTTCAGTTGAAACAGCGATGTAACACAATTGACAATAAGGCGCAATGCCCTATATCAGTCAATCATCACAGAGACTATGGCTGGACGATATGTCACTTTTGGTAGAGTTTTGAGTGTCGAAAAAGAAAGTCGAGTGTCGAGTAAGAATGTCGAGTGTCGAGTAAGAAAGTCGAGTGTCAAGTAAGAAAGTCGAGGAGTGTCGAGTAAGAATGTCGAGTGTCGAGTGAGAAAGTTCAGTGCCGAGTGAGAAAGACGAGTGTCTAGTAAGAAAACTGAGTATTGAGCAAGAAAGTCGTGTGTCGAGTCAGAAAATATTTTTGGTAGTTAAACACCCAATTAGGAATTAGTGAGCACTGTTCAAAGTGGATCGGCAATACATGGTAAAGACGGATTCTGTTCGATCAGTTGGTAGCGTGTCTGACTGTCAATCCAGGGGTCATGTGTTTGAATACCCGCCAGTAATCTACAACACATTCTCCGTGATGACTTATAAACGACTATCAGTCTCATTGTCATTCGTCTCTAACCACTATTTCAAAAAAGTTATGGAAAAGTCGTCCCAAAGACAACTCGTCCCACATTTTAAGACAACTCATCCCAAGTTTCGAGACAATTTGTCCCCTATTTAAAGACAACTCGTCCTATCAAAAGACAAATCGTCCCAATTGATTATTTCCTGTACCATTTCAAACGGGAAAGATATCAGTTAGTTGCGCAAATGAGTTTAACTGATCGTCTGTTAATACTTACTTAAAATGTATTTATTTCACTTTGATTGTGACACAAGTTGTAAATCACGTTCGGTGTATTCCTGGGTAGAAACAGTACTAAGCATATACGAATATAGTGTCCGTCTCACACATAACCGTGGCGGAGGATCAAACCCACGACCCTCTGATCGTCTGTTAAATCTCGACGGCATAACAATTACGCTTAACACTCAACTCAACGATCAAATGGTAAGAGAAAAGTGAACAAGTTCATTGTTCAAGTGACATATGATTGAATGTACATTGTATTGTATTGTTGGGTGTTTATTGTCGTTTTCAACAAATGTTCAGTGCTGGCATACATGAGGAACATGCCGAACCTTATACCGTCTAGATAACGAGACTAGTAATTCAGTGCGAAAACTTTGGAATTCATTTAAATACATTAATTATTTTATTATATATTCATTGTCGTGTTAAAATAAAGTACATGAGTAAGCGTTCCTCTTGATTTTCCTTTTCTAGTTATAGAAGAAGAAGAAGTAGAATAAGAAGTAAAAGGAGGAGAAGAAGACTATACATAGTTTCTCACCAAAGTACAATGTTGCAGTAAAATGTATATTTAAACACATAAACACAAAACGAGTTGAATGACTTACATGTACATACTTTAATAAAAAGACATAACTATACCTTCCGATACTATTATAAGAATCCCACTTAAATACAGGAAGGCGATGCTACGATAGCACGATGACACGATGGTGATAGCGCGATAGTACGATAGCACGATGGTAATGGTACGATGACACGATGGTAATATCGCGTCATCGTCATCGTGCCATCGTAGCATCGCTCCATCACCATCGTGTCATCGTGTCATCGCGTCATCGTCATCATGCTATCGTGTCATCACCATCGTGTCATCGTACCATCACCATCGTGTCATCGTGTCATAGCGTCATCACCATCGTGTCATCGTGCTATCGTGGCATCGCGTGTGCTTGTTGACAAAGCGATAGCACGATGGCCTTAACGGAACACCGTAATCTTGAGAGTTACTTCCGCTAATCGTCATGATTTATCAGTATACTGCCTGCATAGATGTCGCTAAATGCCCATAAAATATGTTAACAATTCTATTTTTAGCCTGCTGTATGCGAATCTTTGACAGTGGCATCTGCCAAAAGTTCAAACGAATAAATATCTTCAATCTTAATCTAAATGCTTGCACTTATATCGTGCCTTATATATCAGTGTTATTTAGTTGCGTGAAGTTGGCTATGAGATCGGCAATCGTAGATCAACATTCAATGCAGATCCAGGTCTGATCAACATTCAAAATAAAAGTCGGAATTTGAATAACGACCCAGGTCTGCAATCGTAGATCGACATTCAAAATAAAAGTTAAAAGACAAAGTTAATTTGAATGCAGATCCAGGTCTGACATCGTAGATCAACATTCAAAAATAAAGTCGAAATTTGAATAACGACCCAGGTCGGCAATCGTAGATCGATATTCAAAATACAAGTTAAGAGACCGACAGAACTTGAATACAGACCCAGGTCTGAGATCGTAGATCAACATTCAAAATAAAAGTCGGAATTTGAATAACGACCCAGGTCTGCAATCGTAGATCGACATTCAAAATAAAATTAAAAATACGGACAAAATTTGAATGCACATCCAGGTCTGACATCGTAGATCAACATTCAAAATAAAAGTTAAAAGACGGACAAAACTTGAATACAGACCCAGGTCTGAGATCGTAGATCAACATTCAAAATAAAAGTCGGAATTTGAATACAGACTCAGGTCTGAGATCGTAGATCCACATTCAAAATAAAAGTTAAAAGACCGACAAGCTTGAATACAGACCCAGGTCTGAGATCGTAGATCAACATTCAAAATAAAAGTCGGAATTTGAATACCGACCCAGGTCTGCAATCATAGATCGACATTCAAAATAAAATTTAAAATACGGACTAAATTTGAATACAGACCCAGGTCTGAGATCGTAGATCAACATTCAAAATAAAAGTCGGAATTTGAATAACGACCCAAGTCTGCAATTGTAAATCGACATTCAAAATAAAATTAAAAATACGGACAAAATTTGAATGCACATCCAGGTCTGACATCATAGATCAACATTCAAAATAAAAATTAAAAGACGGACAAAACTTGAATACAGACCCATGTCTGAGATCGTAGATCAACATTCAAAATTAAAGTCGGAATTTGAATACAGACTCAGGTCTGAGATCATAGATCAACATTTAAAATAAAATTAAAAATACGGACAAAATTTGAATGCAGACCCAGGTCTGAGATCGTAGATCGACATTCAAAATAAAATCTAAAATACGGACAAAACTTGAATATAGACCCAGGTCTGAGATCGTAGATCAACATTCAAAATAAAAGTTAAAAGACGGACAGAACTTGAATACAGACCCAGGTCTGAGATCGTAGATCAACATTCAAAATAAAAGTCGGAATTTGAATAACGACCCAGGTCTGCAATCGTAGATCGACATTCAAAATAAAATTAAAAATACGGACAAAATTTGAATGCACATCCAGGTCTGACATCGTAGATCAACATTCAAAATAAAAGTTAAAAGACAGACAAAACTTGAATACAGACCCAGGTCTGAGATCGTAGATCAACATTTAAAATAAAAGTCGGAATTTGAATACAGACTCAGGTCTGAGATCGTAGATCCACATTCAAAATAAAAGTTAAAAGACCGACAAGCTTGAATACAGACCCAGGTCTGAGATCGTAGATCAACATTCAAAATAAAAGTCGGAATTTGAATACCGACCCAGGTCTGCAATCGTAGATCGACATTCAAAATAAAATTTAAAATACGGAATAAATTTGAATACAGACCCAGGTCTGAGATCGTAGATCAACATTCAAAATAAAAGTCGGAATTTGAATAACGACCCAAGTCTGCAATCGTAAATCGACATTCAAAATAAAATTAAAAATACGGACAAAATTTGAATGCAGATCCAGGTCTGACATCATAGATCAACATTCAAAATAAAAATTAAAAGACGGACAAAACTTGAATACAGACCCAGGTCTGAGATCGTAGATCAACATTCAAAATTAAAGTCGGAATTTGAATACAGACTCAGGTCTGAGATCATAGATCGACATTTAAAATAAAATTAAAAATACGGACAAAATTTGAATGCAGACCCAGGTCTGAGATCGTAGATCGACATTCAAAATAAAATCTAAAATACGGACAAAACTTGAATATAGACCCAGGTCTGAGATCGTAGATCAACATTCAAAATAAAAGTTAAAAGACGGACAGAACATGAATACAGACCCAGGTCTGAGATCGTAGATCAACATTCAAAATAAAAGTCGGAATTTGAATAACGACCCAGGTCTGCAATCGTAGATCGACATTCAAAATAAAATTAAAAATACGGACAAAATTTGAATGCAGACCCAGGTCTGAGATCGTAGATCGACATTCAAAATAAAAGTTAAAATACGGATACAATTTGAATACAGACCCAGGTCTGAGATCGTAGATCAACATTCAAAATAAAGAGAAAAAACGGACAAAACTTGAATAACGACCCAGGTCTGAGATCGTAGATCAACTTTCAAAAATAAAGTCGAAATTTGAATAACGACCCAGGTCTGCAATCGTAGATCGACATTCAAAATACAAGTTAAAAGACAGACAAAACTTGAATGAAGACCCAGGTCTGACATCGTAGATCAACATTCAAAATAAAAGTCGGAATTTGAATAACGACCCAGGTCTGCAATCGTAGATCGACATTCAAAATAAAAGTTAAAAGACGGAGTTAACTTGAATACAGACCCAGGTTGAGATCTGAGATCGTAGATCAACATTCAAAATAAAAGTCGGAATTTGAATAACGACCCAGGTCTGCAATCGTAGATCGACATTCAAAATAAAACTAAAAATACGGACAAAATTTGAATGCACATCCAGGTCTGACATCGTAGATCAACATTCAAAATAAAAGTTAAAAGACGGACAAAACTTGAATACATACCCAGGTCTGAGATCGTAGATCAACATTCAAAATAAAAGTCGGAATTTGAATAACGACCCAGGTCTGCAATCGTAGATCGATATTCAAAATAGAAGTTAAAAGACAGACAAAACTTGAATGCAGGCCCAGGTCTGAGATCGTAGATCAACATTCAAAATAAAAGTCGGAATTTGTATAACGACCCAGGTCTGCAATCGTAGATCGACATTCAAAATAAAAGTTAAAGACGGACTTAACATGAATGCAAACCCAGGTTTGAGATCGTAGATCAACTTTCAAAAAAAAAGTCGTAATTTGAATACAGACCCAGGTCTGAGATCGTAGATCAACATTCAAAAAAAAAGTAGGAATTTGAATACAGACCCAGGTATGAGATCATAGATCAACATTCAAAATAAAAGTTAATAGACGAACAGAACTTGTATACAGACCCAGGTCTGCAATCGTACATCAACATTCAAAATAAAAGTTAAAAGACGGAAAAACTTGAATACAGACCCAGGTCTGGGATCGTATTGATTAAATGTAAATGTTGATTTACGATCTCAGAACTGGCTTGTTTTTCTAATTACGACTTGTGTGTGTATGTGTGTATGTGTGTGTGTGTGTGTGTGTGTGTGTGTGTGTGTGTGTGTGTGTGTGTGTGTGTGTGTGTGTGTGTGTGTGTGTGTGTGTGTGTGTGTGTGTGTGTGTGTGTGTGTGTGGTGTTGATGTGTGTGTGTGTGTGGGGGGTTAATGTCAATCTATGATCTCAGACCTGGGTCGTTATTCAAATTACGACTTTTATTTTGAATGTTGATCTACGATCTCAGACCTGAGTCTGCATTCAAATTTTGTCCGTATTTTTAATTTTATTTTGAATGTCGATCTATGATTGCAGACCTGGGTCGGTATTCAAATTCCGACTTTTATTTTGAATGTTGATCTTCGATCTCAGACCTTGGTCTGTATTCAATTTCTGTCCTTCTTTTAACTTTTATTTTGAATGTTGATCTACGATCTCAGACCTGGATCTGTATTCAAATTTTGTCCGTATTTTAAATTTTATTTTGAATGTCGATCTACGATTGCAGACGTGGGTCGGTATTCAAATTCCGACTTTTATTTTGAATGTTGATCTACGATCTCAGACCTGGGTCTGTATTCAAGTTCTGTCCGTCTTTTAACTTTTATTTTGAATGTTGTTCTACAATCTCAGACCTGGGTCTGTATTCAAGTTTTGTCCGTCTTTTAACTTTATTTTGAATGTTGATCTACGATCTCAGACCTGGGTCTGCATTCAAATTTTGTCCGTATTTTTAATTTTATTTTGAATGTCGATCTACGATTGCAGACCTCGGTCGGTATTCAAATTCCGACTTTTATTTTGAATGTTGATCTACGATCTCAGACCTGGGTCTGTATTCAATTTCTGTCCTACTTTTAACTTTTATTTTGAATGTTGATCTACGATCTCAGACCTGGGTCTGTATTCAACATTTGTCCATATTTTAAATTTTATTTTGAATGTCGATCTACGATTGCAGACCTGGGTCGTTATTCAAATTCCAACTTTTATTTTGAATGTTGATCTACGATCTCAGACCTGGATCTGCATTGAATGTTGATCTACGATTGCAGATCTGGGTCGTTATTCAAATTTTGACTTTATTTTTGAATTTTGATCTACGATCTCAGACCTGGATCTGCATTGAATGTTGATCTACGATCTTAGACCTGGATCTGCATTGAATGTTGATCTACGATTGCAGACCTGGGTCGTTATTCAAATTTTGACTTTTTTTTTAATGTTGATCTACGATCTCAGACCTGGATCTGCATTGAATGTTGATCTACGATTGCCGATCTCATAGCAACTGTGATAATTTGGGTTTAAGTTTTACATTATAAAACAAAATAGAATACAATAATTAATAATTGAAGTGACTGACAATAACACATATATCTCTATCAAATTAAAAGAATGTATCAATATACTTTCTTTTTGAAAAAATATAAAATAAAGTCACGATATAATTATAACATCTGAACAATTTCTGATATATCTCATCTCTAAAATCCACGTTTAATTTCTCGTACTATTTTCTTATCACTCTTTATTAAAGTTCAAGTTCAATGTCACTTCAGAATATTCTAACTAATATATGTTTGATTAATATACACAATATCTACAAAAGTTCACTTTAATGTTTAAACTGAATATTGTCAGTGCACGCAGTCGTATACTTCAATGTTGTAAAATCTTCTTGGGAAATGTCGTCGTACCATGGGTTCCATTTCCGTGTGTTGTTGTACCATTACTTATACGTCGCCGTGCCATGTATCCTCAGTAGTCGTACCATTAAACGTCGCTGCGCCATATGTATCATCAGCCGTCGTAGTCTCGCCATATGTCGCCGCACCATATGCTTATTGGGTTAATTATGATAACCCATACCGTTGTCATCTTCGTGCCGTTTGTATCACTTTCTATAGCCCATAATATCATTTATCATATTGGTTTCAACCAAGTCCGTTGCGTTGATATCATTTACCGTCGATATCAGATACACCGTTGATATATGATTCATCATTTATATCGAATTTCACCGCCGATTTCATAATCACCGTTGTTATCGAATCTACCGTCGATATCGAATTTTACCGCCGATATCATAATCACCGTTGATATCGAATTCTACCGCCGATATTGAAATCCATCGCCGATATCATAATCACTGTTGATATCGAATTCCACTGCCGATGT